>OZ024805.1:6117589-6717589 GCA_964017045.1 Omphiscola glabra | reverse complement strand
GGGACTATGGTTGACACTATGTTACATACGGGCTCACCGTAACGCACTTGTTTGAAAATTGAATGTAGTCGCCATCTTGGTCTGTTTTACTTTTTTTTTTCCTCAGCACCGATCCCAGCCCTAGAGGTTCACATAATCTGGATTCACAAAGTCCACAAAACCAACCTTCCAAGACAGTGAAGTCATAGTTTTTTGTGTGTGTAATCCTAGGATATCAAAATCCCTGAACAGTACCACAAAAAACCCGAAAGTTCCTGCTACAGAATGAATCCGATGTGTGTCCAAGGGTGTCAAATAATGATGAACCCGTTCTTAAAATTCAAGAGACAGCCAGGAGCCCATTAGTGTCTCTTACTATCAGGGCATTATTGACTGTATTTTTCGGGTTTGAGAATTAATGTCAATTTGTGTCCGGCTGCATCACTGTATCAAGAGCCATTGCAGGAAGCCAAGAAGGGGGCTTACACAAAAGTGTAACACGGAAGAAATAGATCGTCGGATTTTAAGAAACTTTAAGCAACACGGCTAAAGTTTATTATGTACACAACATTTTCTCTGGGTCTCTGTGGTCCAACTTCACATCTGTAGTACCGGTACAAGCTGTAATTTGATTAGTATTCTAATGCTAGCCGCAACACAAACTGGTGTCAAATCGTAGTCAAAATTTGACAAGATAAAATCTATGAAACGTTTTAAACACATTGACACTAAGGGATAACACAAATGGATGTGGGGATGTTGTAAGACATCGTACACCTAGGACAGGGGCTCTCGACTTGTTGTGCTTGGAGCTCATTCAATAATGAGGCCCACATGTATAGAACAAAGCTGCCAGTGAAAGAGATGATGGCCTCTTAAGCCCAGGGCTGGGCCCTTTTAGGCCCTGGGGCCATGGAATATTACCAACCTGTGAAATATCAGGCCCTGTGTAAATCACCGACAAGAGTTGGTCACAATCTAGATCTCGTGAAATTTTTAATGTGATCAATTTGAATTAACTTCTTTAGATTTAGCTTTCCTTTATAGTAATACCTCTTAAATAAACACATGTAAAGTGATCCCATCTAAAGTGATCCCATCTAAAGTGATCCCATCTAAAGTGATCCCATCTAAAGTGATCCCATCTAAAGTGATCCCATCTAAAGTGATCCCATGTAAAGTGATCCCATGTAAAGTGATCCCATGTAAAGTGATCCCATGTAAAGTGATCCCATGTAAAGTGATCCCATGTAAAGTGATCCCATCTAAAGAGATCCCATCTAAAGTGATCCCAACTTAAGTGATCCCATGTAAAGTGATCCCATGTAAAGTGATCCCATGTAAAGTGATCCCATGTAAAGTGATCCCATCTAAAGAGATCCCATCTAAAGTGATCCCATGTAAAGTGATCTCATGTTACAACACAATGCACCAAGTCTGACGACCTTAAAAAGTCAACCATTATCCTAGACTATAATAATCAACTAATCCACACGAGTTAATCCATTGGTGAATACACGAACGAGAATTCCAAACGGTTCTGTATAAAACACAACAATGAGTAGTCAGCTTAAGACTCCGACATGTCACTTTTACACTACGGGCCTTCGTCTCACGCTAGATGCCACCGAATCCAGGACGCACGTTATGATACGGGAAGCCACAAGTGCCACCAACGGAACTGAATCCAACATCCGCAAACAACAACTCCACTTCTAACGACTTCCACCAACTGAGCAGGCTATCAGGCCGTCCACAGTACGACACACACCAGATGTGGTTGGGATAATCCCCGGCATGGCACGCATATGATGGAGTGAGCTCCCATGTACATGTTTTCTAATTGACATCCACCCACACAACACACAACGATACGGGGGTCGGAGTCCAAGTTTATGGTCGGAGTCGTGGGCATGTCCGGATAACATTTAGAACGTCAAGCGTCAGTTATTTTGCATTCGTAAGACGCAAAGATTCACGATAACATCATTATGTTAAAATCAATTTCGTATGCTACAAATGTGTTTCAATTATGTAGTAGTACTAGTAGTAGTGGTAGTAGTAGTAGTAACGAGTGTTAATGGTATTGTATAGCTATTTGTAAATGAACAACAAGCGGTAAATTACTACACCTGAGAAGCATCCTCTACCGCACTCGAGGTAGAAAACTCCCGGAAAATGATTGGTTACTTCACTTCCACCCCTCTCCCTGGACACGCATCTCTAGTGACTACCCTTTCCTCCCCAGCTTGCATCCCTAGTGACTACCCCTCCTCCCCAGCCAGCATCCCCAGTGACTACCCCCTCCTCCCCAGCCCGCATCCCTAGTGACTACCCCCTCCTCCCCAGCCCGAATCCCCAGTGACTACCCCCTCCTCCCCAGCCCGAATCCCCAGTGACTACCCCCTCCTCCCCAGCCAACATCCCTAGTGACTACCCCCTCCTCCCCAGCCAGCATCCCTAGTGACTACCCCCTCCTCCCCAGCCAGCATCCCTAGTGACTACCCCCTCCTCCCCAGCCCGCATCCCTAGTGACTACCCCCTCCTCCCCAGCCAGCATCCCTAGTGACTACCCCCTCCTCCCCAGCCAGCATCCCTAGTGACTACCCCCTCCTCCCCAGCCCGAATCCCCAGTGACTACCCCCTCCTCCCCAGCCAGCATCCCTAGTGACTACCCGCTCCTCCCCAGCCAGCATCCCTAGTGACTACCCCCTCCTCCCCAGCCAGCATCCCTAGTGACTACCCCCTCCTCCCCAGCCAGCATCCCTAGTGACTACCCCTCCTCCCCAGCCAGCATCCCTAGTGACTACCCCCTCCTCCCCAGCCAACATCCCTAGTGACTACCCCCTAGTGACTACCCCCTCGTCCCCAGCCAGCATCCCTAGTGACTACCCCCTCGTCCCCAGCCAGCATCCCTAGTGACTACCAACTGTACGACACCATGAACAGCAACCTGTGACAGTGCTAACTAAACACAACAACGGCCGTCACAGATGGCAGGCAACCATACGTGCGGGCTTGTCCCAACCCTTTCTCTTCAACTGAAGACTCATTACTCACTCTCGGCTTACATGACACACTTTAGACATCCCCCCCTTTCCCGACCCCCTCCTAACCCTACTAGTAAACACTAGCCCCGTTGACCCCCGACCCCTACTAACCCTAGCTCCGCTGACCCGCGATATCTAAGATAGCCAGGTATGTAGGTAGGTAGGTTGGTAGGTAGGTTGGTAGGTAGGTAGGTTGGTTGGTAGGTAGGTAGATTGGTAGGTAGGTAGGTTGGTAGGTAGGTATGTTGGTAGGTAGGTAGGTTGGTAGGTAGGTAGGTTGGTAGGTAGGTTGGTAGGTAGGTTGGTAGGTAGGTAGGTAGGTAGGTTGGTTGGTAGGTAGGTAGGTAGGTTGGTAGGTAGGTAGGTTGGTAGGTAGGTAGGTAGGTAGGTTGGTAGGTAGGTAGGTTGGTAGGTAGGTAGGTTGGTAGGTAGGTATAGTGAGAAGAGAAAGATGTGTATAGAGAGAGGTATAGAGAGAGAGAGAGGGGGTACAAAGAGAGAGAGAGAGATAGAGAGACAGACAATGTGAGAGGGCCAAATGTACTAGCACTAAATGCGCCCTCTCATAACGAATCCCCCCGAAATACGCCCCTGTATTTATTATTTTACTTTGTACGCAACCTTTAAAAAATGCAAATGTTCCACATTTGAGTTTAGAAGCGTATTTAAACGAGTTGTGCACCAGGTCGTTGTGCACCAGGTCCAGCAATGTGTGTATACTATTTTGTCATTTCACTTGAAAACCTCCCATTATTGGTCACAGATGCTCACTGGAGACATCTGGGGGTGAACCGTAATGAAGCGATTGCTAGTAACCGAATGAGATGTGATGTGTGAGACTGGTGTACATGTACATGTACATGGGTGGAGGTAATGAAACGCTGGCGTGAGAGGGGCAGTGTGGTGCAGTGACCCGCTTGCGTGATCATGGTTATGTTAGTATCCATGTTTTGAATTATGATATGATCCATGATAGCATCCATGTTTGACTCATGATATGATTCCATGATAGCATCCATGTTTGACTTTGCAACATGTACTGTGGGCAACATGTACTATATAATTATAATGCAACAAGTAATATAGGCAACACGTATTGAGAGAGTATCCCGAAATTTGTTTTAGTCCACACAATCAAATTTTGCGTCAAATTTCTGTTTGAACGCATCATTTTGTTTTACTAAATAGTAGAGTGCGTTCAAAAATAAATATGACAAAAATTTGATCGCGTGGACTGGAAAAAAAAAATCCACCAAACTTCCATTCGACCAAACTTCCATTCGATCAATTTTCCGTCGACGAAATTTCTTTCAAAAAATTTCCGGTAACCATTGTAGACTGAACATATAGACAACACGTGCCGTGCTCACTCTAACCCTCTCTTTTATTGCAGCTGTTGATAACCAGCCCCCACCCCTATATGAATGAATGAAATGTGTCTTATTTCATTAAATAACATTCAATTTTCAATGGATGCTCACTAAAAAAAAAGGTTTGATGTGTTAGCGCATCCGGCTAATTGCACATCGCTACATATTTGACACAACAATACAAACTCGGTTGTTCATTTAGTAATTCAGATCAATGTCACATTTAAAGAGATTCGTTGGCTTAACAAGAGTGCGTGGTGAAAGAATATTGTGTTACAGTTGAATAGTACTGGAAAGTGTGGGGGGGGGGGGGCGTTTAAAATGAGATGATCCCTATTGAAAATAACCCATATCGCTTATGAAATTAAAATACAATCAATAGGCTATAATATATGCCAGTGGTCGGAAAGTCGCGGATCTGAGGGCGTCTCGGTCAGTCGGCCACAAATCGGTTTAGACTCCGAAAAACATGGTTCTTGACAGGATATCTGGCTTTCAAAAAAATTTCAATCGTCCGGCTGCTGAATTTTGGCTCTTATGACTAATGAGTTTGCCGCCCACTAGGCTATTTGCTATCAGACTGGAACGTCCCGGCGCTCTGGTCGGCAGGTCTGTAGTGGCGTGCTGACTAAAGAGGCGCTGCAACCGAGCCTCTGGCGCTACCCGGGGAACATAACCACCATTGCCAAACATTTTTGGGTAGACAACGGGCATGCATGGTATCTACCGAAAATGGTAGCAACTCAAGTGTGAACTGTAGCCTTTGCCGGCTGTGGTCGTATCTGCAGTTGAAATAACGGTACAAATAGGGTATAGGGATCGTTATTACTACGTTGCCGGTGTTGGATATGAGGCATGAGTCGGGGATATGAGGCATGAGTCGGATAGTGACAACCTCATTCTATTGATTCTCTACACACAGCCACTGAGGAGGTTATTCCTTGGCAACCGTTTCGTCCCAGCTACTTCGTGACCTATTTAAGAGGTAGAAAACAACTGTAGAAAACCCTATTAGAGGGCATCAGACACTTCCCCGGGATGGCAAGGGGGAGACATTAGGACTTAGATGCAGCATCCGAACCCCTGGGAAATTAAACTGCTAGTGTTGTGAGAAGAGCACCGTCAACCGACCGGATGTCAGGTTGAGATGGTCCTTGTAAAGAGTGAAATTCGGGCTGGGGCTAGGGGATCTCTAGCGAGCCGTTTCGCGGCCCAATAGTTAGGCTACTTTTTGGGCCTTTGTGGGAGGGGGTGATTAAGGGTGGACATTAAGAGCTCCGGCTCGACGGCTCGCTGACGCCACTTTCTAATGTACATAAACATGAGATTGGAAACCTTACATGTAACGGTGCATTCTGCTTATACCAACTAGATCTTGACATAGTTTACTTGAACATCTGGGTGACGTCATACAGAATACACCGACTAACTAGGTCGGCATATGCCCAATGAGTCACCATACAACGACCTGAAGGCAGAATGTAGACCACGTTTCTAGGGGCAATCTCAGACGGCTAACTCAAAACACCTGGTAACGCTTCTCAAGTCTTTAGCAATATTTAATACATCAAATGGGAAAAAAATGAGAACAGACACAAGAAACAACAATGATAACTGTATTAATCATCTCAACCTCTCGCTTAAAGTTCACTCAGTCATATAATGGTAACAGGATCAACTGTAATGCCGGTATTCTGCGGTGATAATAAAGGACGGACTGCGTTCAAGCTGTCTGAAGGAAGCAGAACAAGGTGTGTGGAGGCTGGAAATAGAAATACAGGATGATACAAGTAGAACGTTTCGGCCAAGAGCCTTCCTGGGCAGACAGGACAAATGAAGAAATAACAAGAAATAGAAAACTGCATAGACAGCAATAGATACAAGGGCAGAAGGTAGGGGCGGTAGATACAAGGGCAGAAGGTAGGGGCAGTAGATACAAGGGCAGAAGGTAGGGGCAGTAGCCTGTGACAGCCAATTACCAACACAAGGATATCTTAGCAGAACTTAATGATTGCCTGTGACAGCCATTAAACAACCCAAGGAAAGCTTAGCGGACCTTAATGATTGCCTGTGACAGCCGTTTAACAACCCAAGATAATCTTAGCGGACCTTACTGATTGCCTGTGACAGCCAATTACCAACCCAAGGATATCTTAGCGGACCTCTACGATTGCCTGTGACAGCCATTTACCAACCCAAGGATATCTTAGCGGACCTCTACGATTGCCTGTGACAGCCATTTACCAACCCAAGGATATCTTAGCGGCCCTCGATGATTGCCTGTAAAACAAAACAATTTCTACAAGGCAAAATATCATCAATACTATCACTATCCTCGATTAGAGGAACAGGGGGACTTCATGGAAGATTGGGTGTCGCGCCTGATAACATGACTAAATAGAAAGTTGCATATATATATATATATATTGTTTGTGCGGGGGAGTCTTTTTTTGTATTATCATATTACCATGATTGCTATTAGGCTATTCATTTAGTAACTCAGTGGTGTAGCAGGCTGGGTTGGGGGCGGGGGGGGGGGGGGTAGAAATTGTATAGGTAAGGTTGCACCTTTTTCGTAAAAGAAAAATAACTTTAACATTTTTTTTAAAAATCGACCAAATGCGCCTTAAACAAAACAAAATTCTCGTTTCCGGTTATGCATTTAAAATTTATAAACCTACAAATTAAGAGAAACAAAATATTATTCATTGAGAAATCTTATCGCTATAATCGTTATTCCAATCACTAAAATTGGCAAAGATGGCGGGTGGCTCTAAACAATTCATTGACGTCACGGTATTAGACGAACACCACAGCCTCCACGACCCTTTTAAATCAGAAAGTCTAAGATGAGGTTCCATATTCAATATTTGGCACGGTGGGTTATCTGGGGCACGGTGGGTTATCTAGGGCACAATGGGTTACTTGAGGCACGGTGGGTTACTTGAGGCACGGTGGGTTACTTGGGGCACGGTGGGTTACTTGAGGCACGGTGGGTTACCTGGGGCAAGGTGGGTTACTTGGGGCATGGTGGGTTACTTGAGGCACGGTGGGTTACTTGGGGCACGGTGGGTTACTTGGGGCACGGCGGGTTACCTGGGACACGGTGTTACCTGGGGCACGGTGGGTTACTTGAGGCACGGTGGGTTACTTGGGGCACGGCGGGTTACCTGGGGCAAGGTGGGTTACCTGGGGCACAATGGGATATTGGGGCACGGTGGGTTAATTGGGACACGGTGGCTTAATTGGGACACGGTGGATTAATTGGGGCACGGTGGGTTACTTAGGGCGAGAGGCAAAGGCTGCTAAAGTGGGTCATTTATATTTGACTTAGCGACGGTCGGGAATTTTATTATTTTTTATATTGTTAGGACATCTTCAGAATTAACGTATACGACCACGACAGCAGTCGTAATAAAGCTTACACCCAGAGGCTACGGCCTGAACATAAAATCCACATTTCATTGCGTTGTGTAAAATCCCCTTGAGTAGGGTCTCTGTTGATGTTATGGGCTAGTTGTTTAGGTGATTTGGGGGGGGGGCGGACGGCAGGAGTCAACGGGGTGCTGTGAGCAGGTCGATACTAGCCGGAGTTCAGTGGCATTGTAAAGTCGTGTGATGCCGTGGTGCGGTCCACGGGTCATAATGTGATACGGTCAATTGGCGTCAGATGGATTATACCAGGAAATTGATCGTTTGTCAATTAGCATCTAGTGGCTGGTTTGAGTGTGGGAGCAGTTGGGGGACATATGGGCGTGTAGAGCTGGTCAATAAGGGCCCTTTTTGTGTGTGGGTCGACACATTGGCTGATTAGTGAGAGGTTGGTAGACATATTGGCTGATTAGTGGGAGGTTGTTAGACACATTGGCTGATTAGTGAGAGGTTGGTAGACACATTGGCTGATTAGTGAGAGGTTGGTAGACACATTGGCTGATTAGTGAGAGGTTGGTAGACACATTGGATGATTAGTGAAAGGTTGGTAGACACATTGGCTGATTAGTGAGAGGTTGTTAGACCCATTGGCTGATTAGTGAGAAGTTGGTAGACACATTGGCTGATTAGTGAGAAGTTGGTAGACACATTGGCTGATTAGTGAG
This sequence comes from Omphiscola glabra, assembly GCA_964017045.1. Classification (NCBI taxonomy): domain Eukaryota; kingdom Metazoa; phylum Mollusca; class Gastropoda; family Lymnaeidae; genus Omphiscola; species Omphiscola glabra. The sequence continues at coordinate 6,709,093 of OZ024805.1, read as the reverse complement.
AGGTTGGTAGACCCATTGGCTGATTAGTGAGAGGTTGGTAGACACATTGGCTGATTAATGAGAGGTTGGTAGACACATTGGCTGATTAGTGAGAGTTTTGTAGAAACATTGGCCGATTAGTGAAAGGATGCCTAGTTCAGCTATCTCATCTTCCCCACAGCTCCCCACTCCACTTGTCTAGTTCAACTATCTGATCTCCCCTCAGCTCCCCACTCCACTTGTCTGTTTCAACTATCTGATCTCCCCTCAGCTCCCCACTCCACTTGTCTAGTTCAACTGTCTGATCTCCCCCCAGTTTCACACTCCACTTGCCTAGTTCAACTATCTCATCTCCCCCACAGCTCCCCACTCCACTTGTCCATCTCAACTACCTGATCTCCCCTCAGCTCCCCACTCCACTTGTCTAGTTCAACTATCTAATCTCCCCTCAGCTCCAACGACCACTACAAATTCAATCCCCTACCTCACACAAAACTCGTCAACGTTGCGTGCGTCTAGCAACTCGGTCAACCGTTCCAACAGACGGTACAGTGACGTCACAGACCCACCTAATCACATTTGTTTGCGGCCAAGTGGGTGGACAGTGGGCCCCATGGCATTAAACTTTTATCTCACAGCCACTGTCTCGCGCCCAATCAAATTGTGTGTGTGGGGGTGTGGGGGGAGAGGGGGGTGGGGTTATACTTTCCATTTCGGTCGATGTCCACGAAGTAGAAGTTTTTTTAGCGCATACAGCACGCCCCCTCACCCTCGACCTCACACACATCCATTGGTCAAAGTAAAAAAAACAAAAAAACTAGTCATGTGACATCAGTACGTCTCGTCATTCGTCGACCCTCCCATTGTACGCCATTGCAAATGTACCTTTGCGTAATGCGATGATTGGGATGTCCGGAGTCAAATATCTTCTAACTTGTGGCTATCTGCTTGGGACCCATCGCCGTTTTAGCTTGATCCATCTTTCGTTTTCGATGCCAATAACATTTCGGCTAAAATAGATCCTATTTGAAAATATTTTAAGACATCCGATGTTTAAGGTAGATGCATGATACAGAAAGTGCCACAGTATGACACAACCCACGTGCCACAGATAAAACCCACGTGCAACATCATGACACACCACCATTAGCTACAGCCAGACACTCCCCACGTGCCAAAGTATGACACACCGCACGTGCCACGTTATGACACATCCCCACGTGCCACAGTATGACACACCCCACGTGTCGCAGTATGACAAACCCCACGTGCCACAGTATAACACACCCCACGTGTCACAGTATGACACACCCCCCACGTGCCACAGTATGACACACCCCCACGTGCCACGATATGACACACCCCATGCCCATAGAGCTGTGTTTGTTGAAGGGGATCACATGTCATCGTCATGGAGACAGGTGGCTGTTGACCAAACTTTCGCTCACGTCATCAATCCATATTCTTAACTGTTTGCTAAAGCTTCGTTATTTTCAAATAAATTTAAAACCAACATATGGTTTGGCCTTAGAATTTTTAAAAGACAAATTAATATCTATTCATTGCAACCGTTCGTTTTTTTTCCTCCCAATTAGTAGTCGTGTAGTTGCTCAGTCGGAGATAAGGTAATTGATAATTTCGATTACATAGTTCTGTTGAAAGACAGAACATAGAGGTCATCGCGCACACATCTTCTCTGGTAGATGCCTTACAGCATATCTTTTACTGACATGTACATCATCACAAGACAAACCAGTATCACTTACAGGTGCATCATCATACGACAAACACGTATCACTGACATATACACCACCGCAAGACAGACCGCTAACTCTGACGTGTACACCGCAGCAAGACAGACCGCTATCTCTGAATTGAGCAATCCAACTTCCAAATTCTCTCATCCAGCACGCGTAGGATGATAAAGAAACACAGACAATGGCCGTCCGCACAATCACATTCATCTGAGGAAGCATTGGCCGTGATTTCCTTGTTGACTCAAAGGCGCCTACGGTAACTTAGCGCGTGCCGGATATGATCTTTTGGTGTCTGGTGTTGGAAACATGACCCGGCAACAGACCCGTTATGTGACTTTTGGAGGACGCCCCCCACATCCACCTTTTTTTCTTCTTGTATTCCCCACACTTTCAAAGTTCATTTGTTCCAACATTCCCGCACAAATTTGAGCCCCTGAAATATCCGAGGCCCCCCTACAGCAGAAAGTGTTTCAGGGCCCACGCAACGTCACTGCCTCAGAATCAAGGAGTGAAATGATCAGTTAGACTGAAGTTTTACTCTTGATTCTAACACGTCTAACACGGACGGAAACTTATTATATATGTATAAATATATTTATATATAACCCTAACCCTAATATATAATATGTATATATAAATGTGTGACGTCATTCGTCTGTGGCCAACCACCATTAAGCTAAGTCAGACGTAAGGTCCGCGGGTGGCATCCGGCCTACAAGGTCTCGTTGATGAGGCATTCCCGATCGTGTATCTTCTGTCCAATATAATCGATAGCCACCATATTTAAATAAAAGTTACGGCTGTATTGTTACAACTCATTGAATCCGACTCACATATCGGCATATGACGTCATGGTGGGATTATTTGACATATAATTTATAAAAAAAAACATGAGCGGCGCATCCGTATGTTCGAGCAGTCCTTGAGATAGAGTCTGGTTGATTCCAGCAGTCCTTGAGATAGAGTCTGGTTGATTCCAGCAGTCCTTGAGATAGAGTCTGGTTGATTCCAGCAGTCCTTGAGATAGAGTCTGGTTGATTCCAGCAGTCCTTGAGATAGAGTCTGGTTGATTCCAGCAGTCCTTGAGATAGAGTCTGGTTGATTCCAGCAGTCCTTGAGATAGAGTCTGGTTGATTCCAGCAGTCCTTGAGATATAGTCTGGTTGATTCCAGCAGTCCTTGAGATATAGTCTGGTTGATTCCAGCAGGCCTTGAGATAGAGTCTGGTTGATTCCAGCAGGCCTTGAGATAGAGTCTGGTTGATTCAAGAATGTTCTTGGTTTTTCAACGACTGGCGACCTTGTAAATATCGATGATTTTAGCCTACCATCTCCCATTCCGCCCCCTTCCGGTGCCACTCCCCCCCCCCCCCCCCCCCGGTTTCGTAGGTTCGCTTGAAAGTACACGATTGATTCGCCATATTGTGACGTCATTTAACCGCCTGCAGTATATGGATCCAAGGGAAGCTACCGGGGAGCGCTCACTACCGATTAAGAGAGTGCATGCATTGAGAGTGGCTCGTCTGGTAGTTAGTGTACCAAGCTGTGTGGTTTTTGGTGTGGTCGACATGACATGCTGCTAACATCTTCATTCATCAAAGCTGAAGACCACGATTTTTACGCCAAATTTTTCCACCTCGATCAGACTCATCAGGAGTCATAGTTTTAGCTTTTGTGTTAAAACTGACCTCACGGGCCACGGCACGGCTCATTCTTGTACAGTCGATTCCCAACAGTACTTTAATTAAGTGGCGTCACTGCAGCACGGTCAAATGGCGGGCTGACTTTTTCATTGGGGGGATTACCTAGTCACGTGACATCTTCGCACGCGAATAGCAGAATGCATAATGAAATAATAAGATTCTCAAGCCTTTTTCGCGAAAGGATCCCAGTACACACATAGAGCTCTTAACAGTGAGCGCGCGGTGATTTGAGAACAAAGTGGTATACCCTTTTAAAGGAACCACAAAGAACTACAACTAAATAATCAATAAACCAAAAGTTAAATTGTGATGTGGTCTGGGCTGCAGAATCGTATAAGCTGGGAAGAATCATGACGTTGTGTCCGACCTGCCGTATGGGAAGTATCGTGACATTGTGTCCGACCTGCCGTATGGGAAGAATCATGACATTGTGTCCGAACTGCCGTATGGGAAGAATCATGACATTGTGTCCGACCTGCCGTATGGGAAGAATCATGACATTGTGTCCGACCTGCCGTATGGGAAGTATCATGACATTGTGTCCGACCTGCCGTATGGGAAGAATCATGACATTGTGTCCGACCTGCCGTATGGGAAGTATCATGACATTGTGTCCTACCTGCCTTATGGGAAGAATCATGACATTGTGTCCGACCTGCCGTCAAACCCGAATGCCAGATTTACCTTTTTAAACTTTAACCTTAAATATTTATGCTGCGCGGACCGGCAACATAAGGGCTTGTGGACCAGTGCCGGTCCCACGGACACCACTTTCGGAAACAATGGTGTAAACGCTTTAAAAAAGGGGGTAAAGCAATTGTGCCGAGACGTGACTGCAATATTCTTGGCCCTTACCTGCACAGTGTTTCTACTCTGCTTGTACCCAAATAGTAATTTACGAAAAAACAACAACAAGGGATATGAAATCACACAGGAAAAAGACTCGTATATATTTAGTATAAAACCAATGAATGGAGTGCCTGTATCTAAGGAAACGTAGTCTCCCTGTGGTTGTATCTAAGGTAACTTAGACTCCATGTGGTTGTGTCTAAGGAAACGTAGTCTCCCTGTGGTTGTGTCTAAGGAAACGTAGTCTCCCTGTGATTATATCTAAGGAAACAGAGTCTCCCTGTGTTTGTATCTAAGGAAACTCTCTGTGGCTGTATCTAAGGAAGCACAGTAAACATGCGGATAGTATACAAAAACGTATCTTGATGTAAGTAGTTATTTTTCTTTTAATACATTAGCTAATCCGATGTCGTAAATTGGACGTTTAAACAAAATGACCGGCTCAACTCACATCCCTGGATCATTAGGAACTTCGTCTATAGACAACAGCGATTGGGTTCTTGAAGAGTCCGTCCGAGAAATGCCTAGTCGTATGCAGAAGATGCGTCTAAAACATAGATATGTCTAATATACTAACATAGACTAACTTTCAACTTCTAGCAACCTTCAGACCGTATATATATGACATAGAAATGTCCATTAGACTATATGCATACTGACAACGTGGTCGGAAAGACAGCGGCATCTGTAAAAATAGTCGTGTCGTAGAGACCCTACACTCGACACTTCCAGCACCACTATACACATTTAAAAAAAATTATAGATCATATGATAAGACCTAGAACTCCCTTACACTACACAACGAAGCCCGCAATCGTTCTCTGGAAACACGACCGATATCTTATCCCATCAAACTGCCGTTACATCTCCTAGACACAAGACGACTCACTCACTACTCGCAGGTTCATCATCTTTCAGGATCCACAGCCCTCCGTTAAATCGTCCACCACGAATCATACCTCCACGGTTTCACCTCGCCCCTGCACGGCGTGCTGTTGGGAAGTCATGTGATCACAACAACAGAGTCACCACCCCCACCCCACTCCCCGACTCACCTATCTCAGTGATGACACGTGCTGCGACCAGCGATGGCGTCACTAACACTCACGCAAGACGAGTTTAGCTCTAAGTAGTCTGTAGTTCGATGAGGCAATGAATGGAGCCTGATAAATGGGGATGGTCTTAGCATGGGGCTCGTTTGGTGGGACTGGGTTAGTGTAAGGGTGGGGCTGTGTTAGTGTAAGGGTGGGGCTGTGTTAGTGTAAGGGTGGGACTGGGTCAGTGTAAGGGTGGGAATGGGTAAATGTAAGGGTGGGACTGGGTTAGTGTAAGGGTGGGAATGGGTTAATGTAAGGGTGGGACTGGGTTAGTGTATTAGTGGGACTTGGTGAGTGTAAACGTCGAACTGTACAATTGTAAGGGTGTGAGTGGGTAAGTGTAAGGACGGGGTCGGGCTGGGTTAGTGTAAGGGTGGGGCTGGTTAGTGTATGGGTGGGGCTGGGTCGTGGCGATAATCAATCGAACGTTTCAGTTCCTGATTAAAATATTCTTAAGGCGGTTAAATTGGTTTGGAAAAAAATGCAAACAATTCCAAGTTCTCCCAACGTAAAGTTAGTTTTTTTGTTGATGGACTTAACTGTTGTCTTTGTATTGTAGAGTTCACGTTTCATACAAATCTATTTTGAGCGAGGGTTGCTTCGAGCACATGCATAGTAAGACTGAACGCTTAACACAGCTGATTGTTAACTCGGGTTACGCGACAACTTGATAGATTGATGGGGAATTGATCCAGTTAAACGCCGGAAGACCAGCGCGGGCGGGAACAGCCTCGGAAAAAAAACAAACATACAACGCTGTTGCAGGAATCACAGAATGCGCACTCACCTACACGCTTGGAATCATAGGAGTGCGCACTCATATGCACGCTTAAATCAAACAAGCTGATGACGTAAAACGGAGCAGAGTAAATATAAAACAACAACCTCTGTAGGAACAAATAGAACCTTTGATTGCGGCAGCTGGAGCACCTGACATGACGTCATCTGCAGTGAGGACCAAAACAATAAAGGGGGGGGGGGCTGAAATCAAGCCCCCGGCTGCAGGCCCACGAAGTTTATTATCAATATTCTGGCTATGTAACTGAACGCTGCCTCCCCCCCCCCCCACACACACACTCACACACACACCCCACGTCTCTGTCATATTTCTCACGCTGGTATTGGCAGCATACTTATCCCCACTCATAGAAGCACAGACGCAGACCGACCACACAGCGCCTCGCCCGTCCCATCGCACGGGGGTGTGATACAGGCGCGTGCGTCATAGAATGGATCCGGGCCTGGAACTATCGATCTTCGCTGATCATAATCGAACAAGCAGAAATATCGGTAACAGAAAGGGTAACAACAAATTAAACCATGAGACGTGAAGTGACAAAGGAGACGATCTAGGTAGTGAAATATAACAAAGATGAAGGTCTAGCTAGGGACATTGCACAGATTTCAGTTCAGAGATTGAAGGAAAACTCTTTTTTAAAAAGACACGTTGTAAAAAAAAAAAAAAAGCGCTTATTTCAATCCAGACCCCGTCAGGCCAATCTCATCAGTAGAACAGGCGCCGTGGAGGGCCGGTTTAAATTGACAGAGGAGATCAAAATGTTTTGCGTTTGAGACAGGAATAATGCATACAAAATTAATCTAAACTAGAACCCGGGAATTTAAAGTTGGACAACTGACCTACGACCCCCAGCTACAAAATGCGTGACGTAATTAGTCGGGTTATCGTTTCCGCGATCTAAATAAACAGCACATCGTGCGTCCGGCGCGAGAGTCCGGCGTCACGCTACATTGACTTCATTCCAGCACACATAACGATCAGTTTATTGAAGTATTCCTGATCATAGAGTCCATGGGGCTTTGAAAGCCAGCCAACAGGTCCGCCCTTGTTACTGGAAGCCGCATATGTTAATCAAAGAGCGAACATTTGTCTGACGATAACAGCCTCAGTGAACTCCCGCGTGATTCAATTAGTGCTTCAAGCTGATGAACATGACAGGGTAAACTGTCAGTGCACTCAGGGTAAAATTTTTACCCTCCAAACAGAACTTTCATTTCTATTTCAAAATTAACGGGTATTATTTTTTCTTTGGGTTAAAATTATTTCGCTGATAAAATATCTGACCTGACTGCACTATCTGACCTGACTGCACTATCTGAACTGACTGCACTATCTGACCTGACTGCACTATCTGACCTGACTGCACTATCTGACCTGACTGCATTATCTGACCTGACTGAACTATCTGACCTGACTGAACTATCTGACCTGACTGAACTATCTGACCTGACTGAACTATCTGACCTGAGAACACTATCTGACCTGACTGAACTATCTGACCTGACTGCACTATCTGACCTGATTGAACTATCTGACCTGACAACACTATCTGACCTGACTGAAATATCTGACCTGACTGAACTATCTGACCTGACTGCACTATCTGACCTGACTGCACTATCTGACCTGACTGCACTATCTGACCTGATTGAACTATCTGACCTGACTGGACTATCTGACCTGACTGAACTATCTGACCTGACTGGACTATCTGACCTGACTGCACTATCTGACCTCATTGAACTATCTGACCTCACTGAACTATCTGACCTGACTGAATTATCTCACCTGACTGAACTATCTGAACTGACTGGACTATCTGACCTGACTGCAATATCTGACCTCACTGAACTATCTGACCTGACTGAACTATCTGACCTGATTGAACTATCTGACCTGACTGAACTATCTGACCTGATTGAACTATCTGACCTGACTGGACTATCTGACCTGATTGAACTATCTGACCTGACTGAACTATCTGACCTGACTGAACTATCTGACCTGACTGAACTATCTGACCTCACTGAAATATCTGACCTGACTGGACTATCTGACCTGACTGAACTATCTGACCTGACTGCACTATCAGACCTGATTGAACTATCTGACCTGACTGAACTATCTGACCTGACTGAACTATCTGACCTGATTGAACTATCTGACCTCACTGAACTCCTCACTGAACTATCTGACCTGACTGCACTATCTGACCTCACTGAACTATCTGTCCTGACTGAACTATCTGACCTGACTGCACTATCTGACCTGACTGAACTATCTGACCTGACTGAACTATCTGACCTGACTGAACTATCTGACCTGACTGAACTATCTGACCTCACTGAACTATCTGACCTGATTGAACTATCTGACCTGACTGAACTATCTGACCTGACTGAACTATCTGACCTGACTGCACTATCTGACCTGATTGAACTATCTGATCTGACTGCACTATCTGACCTGACTGAACTATCTGACCTCACTGAACTATCTGACCTGACTGCACTATCTGACCTGACTGAACTATCTGACCTGATTGAACTATCTGTCCTGACTGAACTATCTGACCTGACTGCACTATCTGACCTGATTGAACTATCTGACCTGACTAAAATATCTGACCTGACTGAACTATCTGACCTGACTGCACTATCTGACCTGACTGAACTATCTGACCTGACTGGACTATCTGACCTGACTGGACTATCTGACCTGACTGAACTATCTGACCTGACTGGACTATCTGATCTGACTGGACTATCTGACCTGACTGAACTATCTGACCTGACTGAACTATCTGACCTGACTGGACTATCTGACCTGACTGAACTATCTGACCTGACTGAACTATCTGACCTGATTGAACTATCTGACCTGACAACACTATCTGACCTGACTGGACTAACTGACCTGACTGAACTATCTGACCTGACTGAACTATCTGATCTGACTGAACTATCTGACCTGACTGAACTATCTGACCTGACTGAACTATCTGACCTGACTGAACTATCTGACCTGACTGAACTATCTGACCTGACTGGACTAACTGACCTGACTGAACTATCTGACCTGACTGAACTATCTGACCTGACTGAACTATCTGACCTGACTGAACTATCTGACCTGACTGAACTATCTGACTTTACTGGATGATCTGACCTGACTGGACTATCTGACCTTACTGGATGATCTGAACTCGTAAGTGTGCGCCGGCATTTTCTAGCAATCTATATTGAGTTGGAACGAAGAGACCCCGTTATATGGGAATGAAGAGCCCCAATGTATTGGAATGAAGAGCCCCAATTGCATGGGAATGAAGAGCTCTAATTACATTAGAATGAATAGCACCAATTGTATTCGAAAGCATAACCCCAATTTTATTGGAATGAAGTGTCCCAATTGTATTGGAACGAAGAGCCCCAGTTGGATGGGAATGAAGAGCCCCAAATGTATGGGAATGAAGAGATCTAATTGTATAAGAATGAAGAGATCCAATTGTATGGGAATAAAGAGCCTGAATTGTATTGAAAAGAAGAGCCGAAATTGTATTAGAATGAAGAGCCCCAATAGCATTGGAATCAAAACACCCACAGCCCTGACAGCCCTAAACTTATCATGATATCAAAGTCGCCTCCATACCTCTCCGAATCAAAGTAACCCCCCCCCCCCTTTTTTTTTACACGCACAAAACACATTTCCCACAATATCCGACGGAAGGCCAAAGGACACAGCAGGACAACAAACCGTGTGATGTTACGTCACGGGGTGCTGGTGGATGTGGCCTGATCACAACGTCATACTGCTCTGGTACACGGTGACCATTGCTTTCCCTTCTCTGTCGGTGCAATCAATGACCCCAGATATTCCCCACAATTTCTGTGTTTGTTTACAAACATGGCAGCCATCGATGAGATGTGTCCTAAGCGTTATGATTGGCGCTTTCGTTCGTCGTGTTTGATTGGTTGCCACGATGAGATGTGTCCTAAGCGTTATGATTGGCGCTTTCGTTCGTCGTGTTTGATTGGTTGCCACGATGAGATGTGTCCTAAGCGTTATGATTGGCGCTTTCGTTTGTCGTGTTTGATTGGTTGCCACGATGAGATGTGTCCTAAGCGTTATGATTGGCGCTTTCGTTTGTCGTGTTTGATTGGTTGCCACGATGAGATGTGTCCTAAGCGTTATGATTGGCGCTTTCGTTTGTCGTGTTTGATTGGTTGCCACGATGAGATGTGTCCTAAGCGTTATGATTGGCGCTTTCGTTTGTCGTGTTTGATTGGTTGTCACGATGAGATGTGTCCTAAGCGTTATGATTGGCGCTTTCGTTCGTCGTGTTTGATTGGTTGCCAGAGTCGTCATTTTAAACAAAAATCGCCACGCTTTTTTTTTAACAGGACAGTTAATTCTAGTGGGGAAGCAAGGGTGGGGGGGGGGGGGCAGATATCACCGGGCGCCAGACTAGTTAGGAGCGCCAAAATGGGTTTAGTTGATATCTTATTGTTTAAAAAAGCGGGTTTCATGTGGTATCTTATTGATCAAATAACGGGTTTCATGTGGTATCTTATTGCTGAAATAATGGGTTTCAATAGTTGAAGGGATGTATAACATAAATGTAATCCCCGGGCACTAAACTCTCTATCTAGGCCTCTAACCGATTCACTTGCATTGCACATCATAGTTCTAAACAGTTACAGCTTTTCAACTGTTCCCACGATGACGGTAACACCAATAAGTGATATTTTTAACAGTTCCCATGATAATGGTGACACCAACAAATGAGCTTCTCAACAGTTCCCATGATGACGGTGACACCAACAAATGAGCTTCTCAACAGTTCCCATGATGACGGTGACACCAACTAATGAGCTTCTCAACAGTTCCCATGATGACGGTGACACCAACAAATGAGCTTCTCAACAGTTCCCATGATGACGGTAACACCAACAAATGAGCTTCTCAACAGTTCCCATGATGATGGTGACACCAACAAATGAAACTAGATCTTAAACAAGCTGTCCTGTACAATACTGATAGACTCATGTCGCTTTCAGCGATCCAAGCACGATACATTTACACATGCATGGCTCATTTACAAAGTGCAGCTGTTGATAATATGTCCAAGGGAACCAAACACAACGACAAAAAAACGTGAGAACATTTCAGTGTGTTGGTGAGTTGCATTTCCTTGGACATTTTAGTATAAGCTTCATTCAAAGAAACATTCCGACAACTCCTGCGATGCCAGTGGTGCTAAGCTGTATCATCCACATGAACGTATCTCGGGTTATCCGGCGGCGTGAAGAGAGGTGTGAACTTCATCTGACTGACAATGGGGGTCCATTGAACTTCATCTGATTGACAATGGGGGTCCATTGAACTTCATCTGACTGACAATGGGGGTCCATTGAACTTCATCTGACTGACAATGGGAGTTCATTGAACTTCATCTGACTGACAATGGGGGTCCATTGAACTTCATATGGCTGACAATGGGGGTCCATTGAACTTCATCTGACTGAGAATGGGAGTCCATTGAACTTCATCTGACTGACAATGGGGGTCCATTGAACTTCATCTGACTGAGAATGGGGGTCCATTGAACTTCATCTGACTGACAATGGGGGTACATTGAACTTCATCTGACTGACAAAATGGGGGTCCAGGAAACAAATAGGTTGCAAACCCGCATTTTAAAGCAAACCAACAAGAATAAAACTTAATAACAGGGAAAGCAGCAAGTAAGAAATACTGCTTTCAAGACTTAACTGTACACAGAATTTACCTCTGGCGTATACGTCCAAGACTACAAGAGCTTCACAGAAACTCTTCTGCTGTAGATCACAGAAATCCAAAGGCAAGCTCCGCTAACAACCATCAACTTCCGAGTAAACATACTCAACGCGTGAGCGTTGCCCACGCGTTGCCTTGGTAGCATTAGAAATGTTAAAATGCAGTTTTATTTGAGTGCTCAGTTTTGTTACTCATATCAGTCACAAATGATTCCCTTGACTTCGCGGATTTTCCCGCCGAAGCACAGTCAGCAGGCCGATGACCAAGCAGACGCGACAGGGCCACGCTGAAGAAAACCGCGCCCATTACTTATCACTGATGACTCTACTTGTGGTCGGCGACCTTTGCGGTTGAACGCCAGTTACCGCGACAAAGAGTAAACGCAATATCCCTTTCTAAAATATAAATTGATATTGATAAGAGGCTTTGACATGGCAATCTTGAACGACGGGTTGGACAATGGCAATCATAAACCACGGACTTGACATGTCAATTACGAGCTACGGCATTGAAATGACAATCATCGACATCCTTGACATGGCAATCAAGAACTACGTCCTTGACATGGCAATCATCCACTTCCTTAACATGGCAATCGTCAAATACGGCTTTGCTTGGTTTCGCATACGGCTTTGCTTGGAAATCACATACGATTGTTTAAGACCGAGTCGGTAAATATTTCCACGGTTGCGAGATTGTCAGAATCAGAAGATGTGATCAGCAGCAGAACATCGGAATCATCACGTGGGATCGCCTTTATGTTCCCAGCCACGGCTGTGTCCATGCAGCGCCAGGGTTTCTCAACATGTGATACCAGCAAGTTCATCCGTGTAATTTATCACCAGAGCCGGCACCCGCTGTGGCGTAGACTGGCGTCTGTAAACACTCACGAGCGATGTCGAGCCGGGCGAGATGGGGCGCCGATGGATTTTTCCGATCTCAGGTTCAATTCCTCATACTGATTCTTTTTTGTTTTAATTTTTATAAATTACGTTTTTGTTTCGCAGTTAATGTCAGACATGCAAGACCGATTCAATTGATTGAGAAATGAACACATCAATTAGGTTTAGGCTCTGAACGATTCCACTGCATCGCACTGTACCGTCTGATATCAAAATGTACAATGAGGATCAGGGGTGACACAAAGGACAAGAGGTGCCAGAAATGTCATGAATGCCACTAACAAGGTAACTGCAAATGACAAATGACAAGGGTGCCACGAAAAAGGTAACCACAAATGACATGGGTGCCATTAAAAAAATTCTGTCACAAATGAAAAAGGGCGCCAAAAGTGATAACGAGGTTTACAAATTGACAATTAATAGATACGCTTTAAAATCTGAAGTGGGGGAAAAAAAACAAGTTAAAAGTTCCGAGGTTCTTCCTAAAAATTGAATACGATTTCTCAAAGCAATAGGAACGCGCACTTTGCAGTAACTTAATGAAACCCACAATAAAAAAAAAAAGCGGTATCGATGTCGTTAGGCGTGAGTGCGATTACTCGACCTTCTCATATCACTGAGTGCTATATCAGGGAGGAGCGCACAAATCGGGTCACGACCCTAATCTAATTATAGACAGCAGAGTGCACCCCCGACACAATTAGAAGGGATAAAAATAGAGCGGTGCGGAGATTCTGTAGACGCCCTGACTCTTTCAATTCTCCTTAACATTGCCCCCCATCATGGCAGAAAGTGGAAACAAGACTCCAGGTGTACAACTTCGACTCCGCACGCAGGTGTGCTAGGGGGCTGCACAGAATACTCGGTGATTAATCGGTAAATAATCGGTAATCGGCCATCTCAATTCACTCCGACGGTGACGTGGAAGACCTTCTTTGACACGATTTCTTCTTGGTGAGACTTGGTGAAACTAAATTGCGGGCTCGGTAATTTGAAAAACAGGAAAAAAATTTGGAGGAAAAAATTTAATTAAACACCAAAGTGGGCGTGGTTTCTTAAAGTAGTCATTTGATACACATCCGTAACACTGAGCAGAGTCACAGAGTGGTTTGCGCGCGTGAAATTTGAGCAGTGGTGCTGAGTCGGAGGAGACGATGGACGCGGGAATAAATAGAGCTCCACTATGGCTTCCAGGTCAAGAGTCACACGACTCAGACTCAATGGAATCTTCCATCGCTACTTACAAATCTTTGTTTTTTTTTTTTTAAAGTCGATTTAAGGGGAAACTAAAACTCCCCCCTTAGACTCAGAGTCAACTGCTAACATTTCCTATTCCACAATTCCACCTGTAAAACGCGCTGTGTAATAGTTAGCGCTGTTTATTTTAATCCATTCCCAATTATTTGAAATCTGTCTGACTTTAGGCTGGAGAACTTGAACGTATGAAGTATTGTTGAGATATATTTCAGCACCTTTTATCCAAAATGATGTCAGCGTGTTCTGAAATGTTAGCCCCTCAGACAAGACAACAGGAGACTGACATGGTGGAAGGGGCGATGTCGGCAGTTAAAATGGAGCGTGCAAAGACACCCTCACCCCCCTTTTCTTACACACACAAAAAACACACACACAACGAAAGGGACTTGAATTAACTTAAGAAAGATTATATTATGTGTAAGTAAATTGTGTTAACACTTGAACACCTACAAGCATACAAATACATACCTGCACACATACCGCAACACACACAAAGACACACACGCACACAACTTGCGGAGACGTAGCTAGGGTAGAGCCGCCCCTCAATATAAAGAAAAAAAAAGTGCCACCCGGAGCGGACCGGCGCCCCCCCCCCTTAAACGCACGGTCTTCCTAAGCCACTTGCCACCAAACACTCACATACACACGCGTACCATCACATTCGAACACCCTAACACACAATCACACCAGTCTTGTGCTACAAAAGGCCATCACGGAGACGTCCAGACAGTTAACAAACACAAACGGCGACCAGTACCACTGCAACAAAAACAGGATCTCCACTGCCGGCCCCGGCCGATCACTTGCAATCAATGCGAGACGTTTTGGTTAGTACCTCAGCGACAGTCGTGGGCACGAGGACAAACAAGGCGGTCCGGTTAAACTGTTTTGATAAGGCACCTAGTCTTTGGACCGATCGCTCGGCATCCTGGGACCGTAGTGCTATCATAAGATGTGGAACAGTAGCTCCTTAATGAGAGAAAGCGGTACGGAGTTCGTTTGTCGCACGAGAGGTATGAATACCGTCACACGTAATAATAACCCGCATTTGGTCAAGATGACGTATGTAACTCTGCTTGAGAACCTTGTATAACAAACTTTAAAAAAATGTTGACTGTTAAAGGTGTCAATAGCCAGGGGGGAAAGAAAGGTCAGTTCAAGCCATCCTATAATCTATGGTGTCAATAGCCAGGGGGGAAAGAAAGGTCAGTTCAAGCCATCCTATAATCTATGTGTTGGTTCACGACATAATATAATCTATTTGTCGGTTCACGACATAATATCATCTATGTGTCGGTTCACGACATAATATAATCTATGTGTCGGTTCAGGACATAATATAATCTGTGTCGGTTCCTGACATCCTATAATCTGTGTATCTGTTCAATACCATCCAATAATCTATGTGTCGGTTCATGACATAACATAATCTATGTGTCGGTTTAATACCATCCAATAATCTATGTGTCGGTTCATGACATAACATAATTTATGTGTCGGTTTAATACCATCTTATAATCTATGTGTCGGTTCATGCCATCCTATAATCTATGTGTTGTGCGAGTGGGCGGGACATTGACATTCTATTGATTACAAGTCTCTAGAACGGTCCGCATGCTCTCAAAGGCGGCTCTCAACGTGAGACTTGGAAGGTGAGTCCCGGTTTTATTATTGGTTTAAAGGCAGTATTTGTGTACCACTTATGGTTTGATTCAACGTTCTCTTGTACGGTAAAATTCAGCCTTCTCCTAACACAGTAAAATTCAGCGTTTTTTGTTGAGACCGAATTCAGCGTCTTCTCGATGAGACCCAAATTCAGGTTAAATTTATATCGTATTTGGCGTCACACTGAACTAATCATGAAATAATCATCGCGGGACGTCATCAACAGACTTCCAAGCCGTGGGGTCATTTGATCAGAGTCGAACGCATAATGGAAGAGGACCAGAAGATTGTGGTGGAGACACCACTTACTACATGCTAAGAAAACGTGAGAGTCGTTGCTTTTCGATCAATACTACTACCACCATTGATTATTAATCATCGAATTATTTACGCCCGGCCGCGGGGACGGAGAGTTGACCAGCAACATGGATTAGATTGATAAAAGGGGGGAGGGGGGTGAAATATTGAGGTTGACAGCTCTAATCGCGAAACGGGCCTTGTAAAATAAGTAATGGGTATGTTAAAAAAGAAAAGTATCAAGAAATCAAATATCAAGAAATCAAACATGAAAAAAATTGAGAACCAATCAAGTTTCAAGAGATCGATTAAATGGATTTCTATCGTGTGTATAACAAAAAGTTTTAAACATGGAATCATTTTTTTTTTTAAATGGGTATGGTAAATTCACAGCACAGATCCACCGAAACCCGTGCGTGCTAACTTAACAACTTGCCGTTGCTCAAATCTTACAGTACATTTATAATACATTTTTGTGCATAGTCTACAACTGGTCGTTGATGGATTTAATGCTGAGACAAAATACCCGTTGACGTCAAGGCTATAGTGATTAAACTATACGATAATTCATGGTGGCGGCTGCGTACGCGTTCATACTCGTTCGTTAGTTCAATGCAACACCGCAATCCCCTCCCTCCAGCACCACCACGTTCTACTTTCAGGCCAAGGCACTGCTTCATCTGTAAAAGGAGCAGCAGCCATCTATAAGGCTCTATTTCTTTTTAACCACCTCTTTAGCTCCAGCTTGATTTTATTTCACTGTAACACTCAGTTCTTATCGTTCACACTTACTTTTGGATGAACTTGACCCTCTCTGTGCTACCCTACCCTCCCCTTTTATTTTATAGATGTCCACCCACCCCACCTCACTTATCTATCTCACTCCCTATTCTTTTTTAAATCCTTTATATTAACTTCGACTTTGTGTTTCTTTTTTTTCTGTTAGTGGGTGTGTGGCAAAATATACTGACGGCTAATTGACCTGCTTCCCGTCAACCTATCGCGCTGAAATTCGGCATATAGACTCGTTCCGATGGCAACACATTCAATCGAATTATTTGGTGATCCCTCCACTTCCTACAAGGTGGTAGGTTCTGATTTTAGTCCGCCCCTGGTATTTTATTTCACCAAAAACCCAGAGGAAAACGGCTCCAAAGCAGGCCCAGGCTTAGATGGATGAATAGATGATGTGGGCAAAGATCTACAGCAGCTGGGAATCCAAGCATGGAAGGAAAAGAAAAGCATAAGTTAGGTCTGAGTGGAATGAAGTGGCGAGGCAGGCCAAAGCCTACATAGACTGTAGCGCCACAGGGATGGATGGATACACGAAGGATTAGGTTATAACGATAGCTTCTATGTAAATTGTTGCATCTATGCCAAACTTGGCAAAAAATACATTTCATAATACCCGTTAAAATATCAGTGGATTTCAAAATAATAATATCCATATTTTTATGTGCAAAAAAAAAAAAAGGGGGGGGGCGGTCCCTTTCGTCAACAAGATTTTAATGGTACAATATTTTATATAAAGTTTTTTCTTTATTCCACTTAAAATACTCACTGCTTTAAAATATGAAATATTAAGTTCCTTTTCGCGCCGTGGCCCCACTGGTCAAAATGTGAAAGGCAACATCTTTGTGAATTCCTCACCATTTTAATGGGATACATTTGAAAAATTGAGTTTACTATTTATCTGAGTGATTTCTATAGTGACCCATCTTAGGAACAGCTAAATTTGACATTTTAGTTTAAGTGATAAACTGCCATATACTATAGCTTTGGAATATGAATGACATTAGTATGTAGAATGATGAAAGGCATTGGTCTGTAGCAGTATGTCTGAAAGGCATTGGTCTGTAGCAGTATGTCTGAAAGACATTGGTCTGTAGCAGTATGTCTGAAAGACATTGGTCTGTAGCAGTATGTCTGAAAGACATTGGTCTGTAGCAGTATGTCTGAAAGACATTGGTCTGTAGCAGTATGTCTGAAAGACATTGGTCTGTAGCAGTATGTCTGAAAGACATTGGTCTGTAGCAGTATGTCTGAAAGACATTGGTCTGTAGCAGTATGTCTGAAAGACATTGGTCTGTAGCAGTATGTCTGAAAGACATTGGTCTGTAGCAGTATGTCTGAAAGACATTGGTCTGTAGCAGTATGTCTGAAAGACATTGGTCTGTAGCAGTATGTCTGAAAGACATTGGTCTGTAGCAGTATGTCTGAAAGACATTGGTCTGTAGCAGTATGTCTGAAAGACATTGGTCTGTAGCAGTATGTCTGAAAGACATTGGTCTGTAGCAGTATGTCTGTATGGCGTGTAGAAATCTAAATGAAATCTGAAATACGAAAGTATGGAGAAATCTAAAAGGAATTTGTCTGTAGAAATATGAAATACATTAGTCTGTGGAAATATGAAAGACGTTAGTCTTTGTAAATATGAAATACATTAGTCTGTGGAAATATGAAGGACATTAGTCTGTAGAAATATGAAGGACATTAGTCTGTAGAAATATGAAAGACATTAGTCTGTAGAAATATGAAAGACATTAGTCTGTGTAAATATGAAGGACAATAGTCTTTAGAAATATGAAAGACATTAGTCTGTGTAAATATAAAATACATTAGTCTGTGGAAATATGAAAGATATTAGTCTTCAGATATGGCGATAAGTAGACAACGGAAAGTGGGGTAGACAAAATTGATTCATCAAATTAAAGGGCGGCACAGTCGAACGTGAAAGAACTTCAAGTCAGCAGAAGTAGAAGAAGGACAAGGAAAACAAAAGGGTTATCGGCAGGGCGCCGTGACCTAGGTCCGGAAGCTGAAAGCTGATTGGGCCTCTTGTGCCCCGGAAGTGAACTGCTAGGGATCTTCCTTCTGCCGGGATGGAGAGCCCTCACGTCTCCTTCCCATTATAGATTGCCTGGGGCGTGAATGAGTATTTGGGTGAGCCAGGGTGCGGGCACTTAAGGCGGGGTGTGGGCACTTAAGGCTGGGCTGCGGACTCGTGGGGATGTGCCCTTCATTTGTGCGTAAGGGCGAATTTAAAATAAAATCTTACATCGGATTATATCTCATGGCAAGCCAATGAGATGTTCATTAGGCAATGAGATGTTCATTAGGCAATGAGATGTTCATTAGGCAATGAGATGTTCAAAGGGCATTTCGATTTTAAAGATATCGTTTTAAATTACTTAAAATGTCCAGCAAGTAATTGTATTCTTAAGTTTTTAACGGTGTACACTTAAGTTTTAAACGATTCAACCCCCAGCATGCCGGAATCGATTACCCTGAGCAGGATTCGAAATGGGTCTAGCAAAAACTATTAGGTGTAGTTAGATCGTGAGGCCCGGACCCAAGTATCCGATACTGCAGCCCTGTAGTAGATTCGAGGACTCTAGACATTGCTTGAAACTGTTCAGTAACACCGGTACCGGATAGGGATAAAATAACTGTCATTTTTTACACTGTGAAATAAACTCAATAGAGCAGACGAAAAGGGCACGAAGAAAGGACACAAAGAAAGGACACAAAGAAAGGACACGAAGAAAGAACACGAAGAAAGGACACGAAGAAAGGACACGAAGAAAGAACACGAAGAAAGGACCACAAGGAAGCAGTGCCTCAACCTTAGACTGAGACGGGTAACGGTTTGATACATACGACAGATATCAAGCAACAATTATAAACACTTTTGTTATTGCAAACGGCTCAGGAAAATAACACCGAACTGTTGATTGGACAATTGTGCCACACCCGCAACAGGCTGACCAGAGCAAGGATCAACTACTTAGATCAATCAATATGACCAGGTCATCTGAACCGCTTTGATTAATTAGCCAATATATGGGGTGAGACAGGTCAACCGGTGGGATCATGCAAAGCAATCGGTCAGGCGATTCAGGACCACAGGTCAGATGAGACAGGTCACCGGTTAGACCATACAAATCAACTAGTCACGTATGTCAAGTCAATTAATCATACGAGACAGGTCAACCGGTGAGACCATACAAAGCAACCGGTCGAACGAGACAGGTCAGCCGGTCTTGTGAACTAATCTCAACTGGCTACCGGACCTAAAGTACACAGGTAAGGTCTGCGCATTATGTTAATTCAATACCTACCGATTAGGTGAGATGAGACAATAATCAACCTACTCTTTCAAGACACTTTCCCCAAAACAAACGGAGCCGCGCAGTAATATCACGACAAATACCAAAGTAGACACCCGTACAAGACATCATTTGAAATACTCCGAAATGCATCCAACATCACAATGAACTCCACCCGGCATACATCCACAATCCATTTCTTCTCAATCACAATGAACTCCACCCGGCATACATCCACACTCCATTTCTTCCCAATCACAATGAACTCCACCCGGCATACATCCACAATCCATTTCTTCTCACGCACTCTTTAAACTCTTCTTTCACGAGAGCTACTTCGCGTTCTTGGGACTGACTGCAGCAAGCAAGGGTGAGGACTAAGTGCTTTGCCCCTCCCTCCCACCGGCCCACTTTGTTCGTCTGTTTATGTCTGACCTAGTAACCACACTAAGTTCAACCACGTGGCCAGGTGGCAGTGGACTTAACATGTTGGAATTAGGGTACTCACGTCACGCTTCCCCCCCCCCACTCCCTCACAACCTGGCCACTTCGTACGGATGTTGTGGTCCGACCCAGTGCACACACTAGCATCTACTACGTGGGCCAGTGGACTGAAAAGGATGTGCCCTATTTTTAAATTTTTTTCTGAAACGCTTCTCCTCGCGTTCAAGGAAGAGGCAAAAGACTCTTCGTTTGATCAGCAATTGTTAGTGTTATTGAATGTGGCAGCGCGTCATGCAGTGGCCAGTGCTTTTGGGGGGAGGGTTGAGGGAGGAGAATGCTTAAGCAGGCGTTGATTATAATTAAATCTAAAAGAAATATTAATCACAAAGACAAACAAGTTATATCTCTTATCTTATCTGTTATATTTAGGTTTTGCTTCTGGTTCGTCCTGCTTTCTCTTCTAAACCGACCCAACCCACCCCCAACTCCAAATGTTTTATATTAATAGTATTGAGTTAAAAAAGGTTGTCCCGCAGAGAGCTTCATGCGTGACATCTGAACTCCGGAAAATGTGTTTTTTTTCTTTAGAAAGGATTCACTGTTTTTCACATATTTTTTCGGGGGCCGCACACTACACATAACTGTGTCATGGGTCGTTCTTTCACTTCTGAAATGTGTGCAGCTTGTGAGTCTTTTCCTTAGCCTGGTACAGGAAAGTATTGCTATTTTCGTCATACTGCGACAGTTGTGTCGTAAGTCTTTGTTATAACA
This sequence comes from Omphiscola glabra, assembly GCA_964017045.1. Classification (NCBI taxonomy): domain Eukaryota; kingdom Metazoa; phylum Mollusca; class Gastropoda; family Lymnaeidae; genus Omphiscola; species Omphiscola glabra. The sequence goes on along the minus strand of OZ024805.1, from coordinate 6,687,667 downwards.
TGAACGACAGCATCTTGTCTGACGACGGGTTTTTGTACAGCGTCATCTCTATTCCGGGATAAGGCAACTGGCTGTTCCTATCAGTGGGTTATTTCTTGACACAAGCGGTTGACAAGGGCAATGCACTCTCTCTATGACACAGGGCAGTAGATTGCGTTGCATATTAAAGACAGTGAGAAGTCAACTATTTTTTGCTAACACTTCGACACACGGGGTATTTTCGCAAAATACCGGGAGCAGGTGTAAAAAATGCACCCGGTTAAACACTAGTTTACATAATAATGTAATAGATGATATCGGTGACTTCCAAGTTATAGCACGGCCGTTATGACACCCGAACGAGCACTGAAAATAATGCGTAAAATAGGACTATAACTGGAAAAGTGTGTTGTCCTCACCTCAACAATCACTTCTGTCTAACAAGCGATATCTGGACAGATTGAATTTTCTCGAAACTCATTTCCTCATAATTTGTTGATGGATGGTTTCAGGAGACCCCGTACTCATGGCGGATATGACCTAACGACAAAAATAACTGAGCCGGCAAGGACATGACCAGTTTCAGTCAGATGGGGTGGGGGGAGCTATAGGTACGAAATGTGTGTGTGTATGTGCTAGGGAAAGGGATATTGGGGTATACTGTATAACATTTCCCTCTGAGATACTGCATTTCAGATTAGTGTTCGTTTTTAAAATGTAATTCCATTTTAACTCTTGTTTGGTCCCTGATGAAGGCTTCTTGCCGACACGTTCGATCTTTTGTTGCGTTCATTTTGTCATGTTTTTCTATACTTTGTTTCGCTAGTTCTCATATGGACGAATTAGGGGATATTGAAGAGAGAGGAGGCATGGGGGAAAACGAAGGGAAAAGAGACCCATAGTTACAAACCTATCTAGAAGACATATGTAGGAATGGATAAATTAATGGCTTTGCATATGTAATGATATATCTGTGTTTCTTATTCACATTGTAATCATAAGAGCTTGCAAGTCAGAGCGCTTTGGCCGTTGTTAGAAACAATGACAGTTACGAGACAAGACTCAAAAGTCTTAAATGCATCGTTGTAGACCAGGGGGGTCACCAAACATTTTTCACCGCGATGCGGTTTACTGAAAAAAAAAATTACGAACGCGGGCCGGATAATCCTCCTCTGGGGGAAAAAACCCACGAAAAACTAAGTTTAGTATCCCATGTTAATGATGAGTGAATGGCGCGCAATGCAAAATAAATGAAAACCACCATATTTATTTACTAAAAAAATAAGCCAAGAAGGCGACGTAAGCAAAAAGATGGTTCCATCAGAACTAATGCGCACACATTCAAAGCTCACAGCCTAAGGAGCGAAAAAGGTTAGTGAAATGTGTAAAACTTGCGTTTGGCTTTCAAGATACCATCAATGAATATCTGCATCCAATCAAAAGAATTGTTATCAAATGTTCATCAATTCCTCTAGTTCCATTTGTTGAATTTACATACTTTATGTTTGAAAATGTTTGCTCAGATATAAGTTGTTCCATGCATGCTGCATACGGCTGCCTACTCTTCCGTTATCTGAAAGTCCAAATTGACACCACAAATAAACACGAGAAGTTGTGAGAGATCAGTAGACTCAACCAGTGCCAGAGAATACCACATCAAGTTTCTAGCTTTCTCACGTATCTGTAGCACTGAGTTCTCTCTAAGTTCTTCTGTTCTCCGCACAACTGAACTTGCCGAAGGGCTGTTAGTTCCAACCGCGGCGACTACGAGTTTTAATGTCCCCGTATGTTTCCCACTCTCTTCTTTCTTTAACCCATTTACAGTTTGTGGTAGTTATCAGAATATAATATATTAGCAAGAATAGGCTTAATGGAAATTGATTCTTCTTATTTATTTTTTAAAACCAGCTTTTCCTAAAAACGACAACCCCAAGTTACTTGGTAGGCTTTTAAATGATGTCATCATTTGTTGATTAATTCTAATTTATAAACATCTTGTTTTATGCTTAGCTGAGTTCACCAGTAACATTAATTTTACCAGTGATAGACTGAGATAGCGTGATCTGTACGTCCACTCGATATAAATTAATATCAATAGCAAATACACGTCTGCAAAACAAATTGACCGCAGACTGTATTATAAACGTCAATCATCTACTCTTAGCTGTATTATAAACGTCAATCAGCTACTCTTAGCTGTATTATAAACGTCAATCATCTACTCTTAGCTGTATTATAAACGTCAATCATCTACTCTTAGCTGTATTATAAACGTCAATCATCTACTCTTAGCTGTATTATAAACGTCAATCATCTACTCTTAGCTGTATTATAAACGTCAATCATCTACTCTTAGTTAACTTTTTTTTTTTGACGCCAGCTTAACTCGGTCCCACTAGGCACTGAGATGCGAGTAGTTATTGTATCATTTTACATACTGCAAGGTTAGTTATCTCCTATTGAGATATCATAGTGTACGATTTTGATACGATAGTTTATGATTTTGATACGATAGTGTACGATTTTGATACGATAGTGTACGATTTTAGGAGTTCGAGGGTAATCTGGTCTGTAAAAGATAAGAAGATCTAGATGCAATAGTTTAAAATTGTAAAGAGTAAATTTAGGCGCATAGCAGCCAGGAGGTCTCCGCACATGTGAAGATCTCCTAGTATTCTAAACATAATATCGAAATTTAAATTGTGTCACAACGTCTCGTATTCCATACGTTTTATCAAGCACATACAAGTACCGTCGGCGGGCTGGATGAACTGGCCCCGTGGGCCGTAGTTTGGTGAGCCCTGGTATAGACTAAAGACTCGAATTCGGAATAACTACTGAAGTACTCTGTGCACCCCGTAAACCTGGTCCTGTCATTCCAGTATTTGGGGGTCACCGTGGACATTCTGTTGGGACGTAACTGGATTAATTTCTAGTTTGTCAGATGTGAAGAAATGGGAAAAGGGGGGAGGGTGGGATCAAGCTTGCGTCCTGGAACCAACCGGAAGTGAGTGGGGGAAATGAGCTGGTCGACGATAAAACGATGAGGTGGAGGGCGCCGGAAGTACAATTTGTGATACGTAAAAGATCTTGAGGTAGTGGGTGGCAGTCTTAGAAGTGAAAGGAGAAATGCAAACGCGGTCTAAACGATGTGTGTCTCTCAGAGCGTCAACCATGGGGTGTTGGCAAGTCTGGCGTCATAACAACAGTACAGGTGAGCATGTATAGAGCGTCGACCATGGGGTGTTGGCAATTCTGGCGTCATAACAACAGTACAGGTGAGCATGTATAGAGCCAACAGTAGACCATGAACCAAATGCGAGGTAACTCAAACAAGGAATTGATTGGATCTTTTTTAAAAAAATTGATACTGCGCAGCGCAGCCATAAAATGACCCCGGTGTAACGCGATACCTTGGGATATAACGCGATACCTTGGGATATAACACGATACCTTGGGATATAACGCGATACCTTGGAATATAACGCGATTCCTTGGGATATAACGCAATACCTTGGGATATAACGTGATACATCGGGGTATAACGCGATACATTGGGATAAAACGCGATACATTGAGATATAACGCGATACATTGGGATATAACGCGATACCTTGGGATATTATTATTATTATTATTATGGGTAGTTTTCTATAGCGTGGTACCCCAGCCTAGGGCTGGGCTCACCACGCTGTACATACAAATGAAATGAACTTAAAAAATATAAATTAAAAACCAACCATTCCATATCAATTTACATGTGAAGCCATGGACGGCACTCCGTAGCATCGTTTAACTTTCAGAGGGGGAATCAGTCAGGATAGTAAAGTTTAAAGAGATGTGTTTTGAGTGCAGTTGGGATATAACGCGATACATTGGGATATAACGCGATACATTGGGATATAACGCTATACATTGGGATATAACGCGATACATTGGGATATAACGCGATACATTGGGATATTGTGCGGATGTGGCTTCCCTCCGGAAATTTCGTATATTCATCAGCACATTTAAAATGGCGATAAAAAGTGCATACAATCGTATACATTCTCTTACAAAACAGTAGAGATCGACAGAAGCTAGTCCAACTTAAACGCCGTGTATCATTGTCCAACTTAAACACCATATATCATTGTCCAACTTAAAAACCATGTATCATTATCCAACTTAAACACCATATATCATTGTCCAACTTAAACATCATGTATCATTGTTCAGCTTAAACACCATATGTCTCACTAACGCTTAGATGTTGAAAATACATTGGAAAAAAAAATTAATAAAAAAACGAAGTCACTTATCTGCCTAAAACGCAAATTTACGCGAAATTTGTGTTAAAACTCCAGTATAACGCGACAACGCCATTAACGCGAACTAATCGTATGGGCCCCATGTATCGAGTTGTGGCGAGGTTTCGGCGTTTCGGTGCACAAGAAAAACAACTAGTGATCCGACAACGTCTGCAAAACTGTCGTGCGCCGAGTCGTTAAGAAATTCGTGTCTTTATTTGACTGCTACGTCCCCCAGTCTCACATAGGACAAGGAACGGGATCTATAAACTAGTCAGGAATCCACAGTTTTAAAGTAGTTTAAATTTAATGTCTACCATTCCTTACGAAGAGACCACCACCCCACCCCCCACACATACACACACATTTCCTTCACACGGAATTAAAAGCGTGAGATCCGTTCAATCTGTTGATGCACTTTGGCCTATATTTACGTTCATTACGTCATGTCCTTCCTACCACCCCCCCCCCAACTGCACAGTGACCTAGATCCCTTACAACACGTATTGGGTCAGACACTGAGCTACCTACCGGCAATGACTATTTAGCCACTGATAACAGCGGGCTATGGATCAATGTTAGCTGATCGAACAGCTCCGACGTGACTTAACCGAGAGTTATGACCTATTTTTGTGTGTTTTATATATTAAGGCCAGGATGACTCTTTGAAATTTCACCCGATTCTCGACAATATTTCATCTGCTGTAGACTAATTTAGAAGACAACACGTTGACGTCACAAAGCTCCATGTTTAGAGCTTGAGAGCTCCAGACTCTGATCCTATCTAACTCCAGATTTGTGAGCAGATAGACCGACACACTTTTACCAGCGACGACTTAGTCATACGTAAGAGATACAGCGAATCCCATCAAATAGATTGACTCTATTTGCTTGCATTCATTTCCCCTTGTTATGATTGCTTTGGCAGTACACAAAAAATACACAACACTCCTATAGATCAGGCCTGCACAACATAGTGTCCGCGGGTCACATGCGGCCCGCCAGCACCCACTTTGCGGCCCGCGAAGTAAAGAAATATATATTTTTTAATTATTTTCTTAATAGCGCCCCCCCCCCCAGCCCCGGTCCTATTTTACTTTCGGCCCGCACAATTGTTCCATTAAGTATTACGGCCCGCACAATTATTCCATTAAGTATTACGGGCCTTCTTACATTTTGATATGTCCAGGCCTGCTCTACATGAATTTACATATGATAGAGTTCAACGATTTTCTGTGCCAGGGGTTCTCAATAAAGTTCTACACGGTCACTCAATCGTATTTTAATTAGGATTTTTTTTTTTTTTTTTTTTTTTTTTTGATTTTTTTTTATGGATGAAACATCGACCCGAACCTCAGAACGTTACAATTCTTCATCTGACAGATGAGCCACAGTTAAGCCCTGGGTGGGGAGAGCTTGGGGGTGGTGTGTCATTTTGACTATGGGATCCAAGCTGTACTGGTAAACAAATATTTCATTAGCAATGCAGAATGGCGATAATTGGAATTAATATAAAAAAAGTGTTCGTTTATTTACGACCCTTCAAGTTGACAGGTTATGGCGGGGGCGTGCATCTTGTTGGGATAAGTGGGTTTATGGCCAAGGGTGCATCACTAGTATGCTGTTTGGAGAAGGGTGTTGTTAAGAAGGGGTGCATCACTAGTATGCTGTTTGGAGAAGGGTGTTGTTAAGAAGGGGTGCATCGCTAGTATGCTGTTTGGAGAAGGGTGTTGTTAAGAAGGGGTGCATCGCTAGTAAGCTGTTTGTAGAAGGGAGTTGTTAAGAAGGGGTGCATCACTAGTATGCTGGTTGGAGAAGGGGGTTGTTAAGAAGGGGTGCACCATTAGTATGTTGTTGATGTTCTTGTTTGGACGGGGTGAATTAATATGTTGTTAGGGGTCTATTACGCAGGTGTGCATTACTATTAAGCTTCAAATAATAGGATATGACATCACTACACATTGACATGATCAATCATGGCAAGAATAAAACTGACACAGACATTTCTTTTCCATTTGCATGTGTGTGTATACAATTTTTTGAAGAATTTCAATATATTTAATGACACACAATAACCCCCCCCCCCCCCATCCAATGATGACCTTATCCATGTCTTTCCACCACACTTACCCCCTCGCATTCCGACCTTTTCAAGCCTTGAGTTGGTCACACTGATAAATGCCATGGGGGTCAGTGGGTCATCTGACCCTTGATGTTAACCTGGACATGTCTTAAGTTTGGATGAATACGGATGGTATTTCACTATGTACCACTTCGTTTTACACACATAATAGACGCGAATTTATTGCAACACAGTATCTACAGTATGTGTGTACAAATCTCCACAATATTGGTGTGAAAATCTCCACAGTGTTTGTGTACAAATCTCCACAGTATAGGTGTACAAATCTCAACAGTATTTGTGTGAAAATCTCCACAGTATTGATGTGGGCTACAGCCACAGCACTGATGTAAAAATATCAGAAACGACTCAACTTATAACACGTTCACCTGTGTTATTTGAATGATCCAACTAATGTCTATACATATACTATTTACATCTTTATATATATTATTGACAAGACATTTGTCCAAGCAGTACACACGAATGTCAAATATCCTATAAACTCTACGCTATATTATGGAAACTATCCACTCCACGCTATAGTGATGTTATCCACTCAGCACTGTAGAGATACTATTCACTAAGAAGGCTTAACACACTGTTACCGACTCATCAACATGCTATATCCACAAACCGAATCTCCACTGAACTTGCCCCTAACACATAGAATCGATAGATGATAGCTGATGTCCTTTACATCCGATCGGTACGATCCCCTTCACATCAAGTCTTAGTGTCAATGTTGGTGGGGGGGGGGGGTTTGGTGTTAGAGAGACGGTGTTGAGTTGGTCCTGTTGTTAAACGGTGTTGAGTTGGTCCTGTTGTTAGACGGTGTTGAGTCGGTCCTGTTGTTAGACGGTGTTGAGTTGGTCCTGTTGTTAGACGGTGTTGAGTTGGTCCTGTTGTTAGACGGTGTTGAGTTGGTCCTGTTGTTAGACGGTGTTGAGTTGGTCCTGTTGTTAGACGGTGTTGGGTTGGTCCTGTTGTTAGACGGTGTTGAGTTGGTCCTGTTGTTAGACGGTGTTGGGTTGGTCCTGTTAGAGACACATAACACAGCGATAATTATAAGCCAGTTAATTCTAGTCCAAGTTCTTCTTCCGCCGCCTGAAATAGTCCTAATCTCTGCCTCTATGCATGTATGTTTCTAGGAGGGAGAGGAGGGATCAACCGTTTTTATGGGTGGGTATCTCAATGAAGTGGAGTCTTGGCTTGAAGGTAGAGCTGCCCCTGCGGGGACCGTGGGTCATTAATTTGTTTCCGGGTCGTGATGTTGTAAAATTTGGTCAGGTGTGTCAAATTTGGTCCAGGTGTGTCAAATTTGGTCCAGGTGTGTCAAATTTGGTCCAGGTGTGTCAAATTTGGTCCAGGCGTGTCAAATTTGGTCCAGGTGTGTCAAATTTGGTCCAGGTGTGTCAAATTTGGTCCAGGTGTGTCAAATTTGGTCCAGGTGTGTCAAATTTGGTCCAGGTGTGTTCAATTCTTCAGGTGTCGCTTGAATGAATAGTCCGATTAGTCAGTGTACGGAAAACTTGGTAGAGGTACTAGAAAACTTGATAAAGTCAAGTATTTAGATTTCTATTCAAACTTGATGTATCCCCACGAACGACAAGACAATTTAGGAAAAGAAAAAAAAGGGTGGGGGGGGGGGCGGGAGATAAATAAATATCTTGAATGTTTAATACATTCATTAACTATTTCGAAATAAAAGAATTGGTTTTTTTAAATGATTTTTTGTTGAAGTCATGATGATACTGTGTCTGTTGAAGCCATGAGGATACTGTGTCTGTTTAAGTCGTGATGATACTGTGTCTGTTTGGTTCATTATGATACTGGTACAGGGTTTATTGAAGTCAAGATGGTACTTGGTTCGTTGAAGTCAAGATGGTACTTGGTTAGTTGAAATCAAGATGGTACTTGGTTCGTTGAAGTCAAGAGGGTACTTGGTTCGTTGAAGTCAAGATGGTACTTGGTTCGTTGAAGTCAAGGTGGTACTTGGTTCGTTGAAGTCAAGATGGTACTTGTTTCGTTGAAGTCAAGATGGTACTTGGTTCGTTGAAGTCAAGATGGTACTTGGTTCGTTGAAGTCAAGATGGTAATTGTTTCGTTGAAGTCAAGATGGTACTTGGTTCGTTGAAGTCAAGATGGTACATGGTTTATTGAAGTCAAGATGGTACTTGGTTCGTTGAAGTCAAGATGGTACTTGGTTCGTTGAAGTCAAGATGGTACTTGGTTCACTGAAGTCAAGATGGTACTTGGTTCGTTAAAGTCAAGATAAGATGGTACTTGGTTCGTTAAAGACAAGATGGAACTTGGTTCGTTGAAGTCATTTTGGTACTGGGTTCACTTTACCAACATTTCGCTTTTTTTCCTTTCATAGTGGGGTCCTATCCCCACGACCCCCGCCATCTTTTTTAATAACACACACAATTGTCAACACACATAATTATTTATTTTCAAATATATTTTAATGCATTTAAACAGTTAAATTTGAGATTACACGCTATGATACCCACCCCCCCCAACTTATTATAATAATGATACAGAACTGCCAACCCCCCCCCCCAACTTCTTATAATAATGATACAGAACTTCCAACCCCCACCTCACCCCCCCCCCCGCCCCTCACCATGCCCGTGACCTAGACATGGGAATCGATCCTTCTTTTAGAAATTCGAGTTTGGCAACAAATTCGGGTTCTTTACTCGAACCACCACCCCTCATAATTTCATTGAGTGTTACTGAGCCTCCCAGTTTTGGAATCCCTGCCGATATGACGAATGCATCACTGATAAGTCGGTCGCCACTATCGCATATCTATTTATAGCCCAAGTCACTGCTCTCTACCACCGCGGTGACGCCAGTGATTACAATATGTAAACATTGACATGGAGAAAACCTACTGTATGTGTATGGGGCACCTTGAATGTCAGAGAGATGCACAATACATTAGCGCTATTTACTAGGAAGGAGGGTGCAGAGGGGGCGATCCACCCGCAGGCGGCAATTTTTTATTTATATTGAGGGGCCACATTTTCGGCGAACCGCAGTGTTTTGTTTCCGTGGAAGGGGACGGCAAAAAAAAAAAATTGACGCACCCCGGGCGCCACTAATCCAAGGTACGCCGATGGCGCAAAGGTATGAAAATAAGGGCAGAATGTTTCCCATGCAGTTCAAATGTGTTGCAGAGTTGAGTTCATACAGGTCTGCGTACAAGGAGGACGCTTTACAAGGAAGCAGAAAGCCGTGCCGTCATCATAGTCAGATGTCTCTAACTACAGACTGGAGATAAAGCACAATCTAAGGCAGCGGTTCTCAACCTGTGGAGCCCCGACCCCTTTTGGAGTCGAACGACCCGTACACAGGGGTCGCTTAAGACCATCGGGAAAACACAGATTTATGAAGTAGCGACGAGAACGAATTTTATTGTTGGGGGTCACCACGACATGAGTATTTAAGGGTCGCGGCATTAGGAAGGTTGAGAACCACTAATCTAAAGGGGAAAAAAAACCCGTTTGGTGTCAGAAGTTTAATGTCGAGACATTCCCAGCTGTATATAAGAATTCCGGCTTCTGGCTCAATTTGCAAACATAGACACAAGTGGTAAGTACATAGACACAAGTGTTATGAACATAGACACAAGTGGTATGAACATAGACACAAGTGACCTTACATAGACACAAGTGGCCTTAAATAGACACAAGTGGCCTTACATAGACACAAGTGGCCTTACATAGACACAAGTGGCCTTACATAGACACAAGTGGCCTTACATAGACACAGGTGGCCTTACATAGACACAAGTGGCATTACATAGACACAAGTGGCCTTACATAGACACAGGTGGCCTTACAAAGACACAAGTGTCATGTTCCACTTTTAAAAAAATAAAGAAATGTAAAAATGTTTCTTTAAGAAATTCCTTCCATTCCTCAACTCAGATAGCAAATCTATCCACCCCACACCACCCACCCCCCCCACCTCGGGCCTACCTCCCCCTTTTCCAGTGACCTATAATACAATAATAACCCGTCACCTCCCGTGAACCTAATCCGGGCATAGACGAGCGGAAGCCTAAAACCGCGAGACCAAACACGCTTATGTGTGTGTGTGTGTTGTGTATTGTCGACAAATTGATTTCACAGGCCCGGGGCCCGTCGTTAAAAGAGGTATTATCTTTAAGTGATCCAATAAGGGGGATTTCGTGGCGACACGGGTAGAGACTACTTGACAAAGTCTCGGTTTCTCTCTGGGTGTGTGTGTGTGAGACAGAGAGAGGAAGAGGGAGAGAGAGAGAGGGCAGGGGTGTGGTGGGGAAAAAATGTGTGTGTGTGGAGGGGGGGGGGGATTTTAAGGTTTCAACGACACTAAGATATGAAATGGGTAATTGCGATAGTTCTCAAATCAAAGTAATATCTACGTCGCATATGATACTCATTCCAACCAGGTTAGCGATAGTTGAGAAAGAGTCCATGGCTTCAAGCATGGTGTGATTACAATCAATAATTTAAGATCAGCTGACTGGGATGTGTCCGTACGGACCTAACTATTTACACCGTGTCGGTCTGGACAAAACTATTTACACCGTGTGGGTCCGGACAAAACTATTTACATCATGTGATTCCGGACAAAACTTTTTACACCGTGTCGGTCTGGACAAATCTACACCATGTGGGTCCGGAAAAAACTATGTACACCGCGTCGGTCTGGACAAAACTATTTACATCATGTGATTCCGGACAAAACTACTTACACCGTGTCGGTCCGGACAAAACTATAATACAACCCGTCACACTTAACCAGTGCCGTCTGGATTCCAACCGTTGCCCTCTTTTAACACTGAAACAGTACCGGCCGTCATCAGACTCGCTGAACGTCCACACTTGACATGCTGTGGGGTTAGAAGTCGATTTGTCTGGACACCAGCTTTACTGGATGATTATGATATTCGGACATGGTGCCAACCATTAGATCTCTGGTGGCTAAAAATGTTATCCAGCAAATGTTCAACGCTTTCTTACACAAACAATTTGCTTGTGCAAGCTCCACCAAAAGCCAAGGAAATGTATGACCCCCCCGACATAGGTCTTAAATTTACTTAAAGTGGGATTGCGACTGCCGACACAAATCCATCACAAAATTTTTGTAAAAAAAAAGTATATGCCTTGCCTTAAATCTCCACAGGTCACCGAGCCAGCAATCACCTTCGCTGATCTGTTGACCCTTTGCTATCGGCGAACTCCCCGACCGCCCTCCCCCTCTTGTTTTTTCTTCTTTTGGATTTTCGCAATATGAAATATATAACAGGTGTGAGGACAGGTAGAGGGGCTAGCGTATCGCGGCTTTAAGGTGAATTATCCCACACTAGGTTCAACTGAGGTTCAGCAGTACCGACGGATGATTGAGATCATTGAGCTCTAAGGTTCAGCAGTACCGACTGATGATCGGGATCATTGAACTCTGAACTCTAGGGTTCAGCAGTACCGACTGATGATCGGGATCATTGAACTCTGAACTCTAGGGTTCAGCAGTACCGACTGATGATTGGGATCATTGAACTCTGAATGCTAGGGTTCAGCAATTACCGACTGATGATCGGGATCATTGAACTCTGAACTCTAGGGTTCAGCAAGTACCGACTGATGATTGGGATCATTGAACTCTACGGTTCAGCAGTAACCATTGTATCAAGAGTCAAGACGTGTGACAACAGTACCATTGCACCAAGACGTGCGACAACAGTACTATTGTCTATTGTATCAAGGCCCGTGACAGTAGTACAATTGTATCAGAGTGTTGAGAGTAAGACCCACAGGCTTAGGAAGATGGAACGGATGTGGCAAAACCTTCGTTCCTCTTCATATAGTTTACATGGCTTATTTTCATATGTGAAACTCTGTTTGCTTTGTCATATGGTGCTCCACTGGTAAGACCACCCATAATTCTGTCTGCCTTATACTTAAACCATCGATTGTACAATCCTAGACGCTCAGAATACGAGAGAAACGATCCCTTTGTAGCTTTGCTTTCATTCAGTATAAGGCCACACCGAGATTCACTGTGATACAAAGTATCTTTGAGACAACCACCTTAAAAAATTAGAGACAACCCCACTAGTAAATGTGAAAAACCCCGCTAGCAAATTTGAGACAACCGCACAAATAAATTTGAGACAACCGCACAAATAAATTTGAGACAACCGCACAAATAAATTTGAGACAACCGCACAAATAAATTTGAGACAACCGCACAAATAAATTTGAGACAACCGCACAAAAAAATTTAAGACAACCGCACAAATAAATTTGAGACAACCGCAAATAAATTTGAGACAACAGCACAAATAAATTTGAGACAACCGCACAAATAAATTTGAGGCAACCGCACAAATAAATTTGAGACAACCGCACAAATAAATTTGAGACAACCGCACAAATAAATTTGAGACAACCGCACAAATAAATTTGAGACAACCGCACAAATAAATTTGAGACAACCGCACAAATAAATTTGAGACAACCGCACAAATAAATTTGAGACAACCGCACAAATAAATTTGAGACAACCGCACAAATAAATTTGAGACAACTGCACAAATAAATTTGAGACAACCGCACAAATACCTGAAAGGAACATTGAACGGCAGAAGCAGAGTCACAAATTATTGGTCGGGCTTAGGGTCTGACGTGTAAATAAGCTTGCAAGATCGAATCGTCGAACTAACTAACTTACTTAAGAAAATCAGCAGACCATCGAGCCGAGGCTCATAAAGTCTTCCCCAGCACACCTCCGCCGCCCCCAACTGGCATTCAACCACTCCCCCAGTGGTCTCTATTCCAGTGAGGCCGCGAAGCGGCATGCCGAGGGCTCCCCGCCCCTGAGACAGCCCCACCCACCCTTCCAAGCGATTGACTATGCGAGTGGGGCTGCATCAAAGAAGAGACGCTTGGCCAGCCGGGGTGATGCTTACACAGCAACCGGACCGGACTTCCTTGGGTTGGGGTGGATACAATTTACGTCTCTAAAGCCCCCCCTTCCCACCCCGGGGGGACTCGTAGGTGTTTATAGACGCTCTCTAATAGGGTTTACGTGGTTTTCTGCGGCATGACTAATTCACACCGCAGCTGGGAAATGATAAAAAAGAGAGGTTGCTTAGGAGCAGTACCCTCAAGACTGCATATTTGGAATCATCGGCTAGGGTCGCCACACTCCTTCGCCTCATATCCATGCGGCAACTGCAATCATATCCCGACCTGTTTCTACGTTATTTTCAACTGCATTTGGTAGGAAACCATGCAGCCGTGCTCTTTCTAACGCAGTTTCCGTGAGTTACCTTTGCCTTTCGGCGCAGGTCCCCTACACGGTGATCATGTACCCCGGGTAACGGGGCTCTAGTCGGCATGTCCGTCCCAAAAATGGCATGACGACAAAGAGGCATTTGCCACGAATCGTCGAACTAAAATAATTAATTAATTAATTAGTCAGATGTAAACCTCCTTATCAAATATCGCAGTCGTAATTAATAATATATTTTCCCGAATACTGTTCCGATTCAAGTCAAGTCAGTCCTCTTTTTACAAACATGAATTTAGAATTTGTAGACAGAAGATCATCTGTTTCACAATCTGCAAACTGCAGGGCGAATATGTGTTAAGTCCAGGAAGCGAATCTTGGCAACAAGTTCACACCCAGCGGGCGATCACACCTGTGGGCTTGGACCAGCTGTACTGTGATCAGCGGCAGCTGATGGACGTATGACGGGCAGGAGGACATCAGGGGTCCGGGCTAAGACCCCTGGCTATAATCAACAGGTGTGGGGAAATGAATGGCTCACACCTTTGGCAGGGGCGTGACTTAGGGGTGAAGGGTTGGGGATCGGGGTGCGTAGGGGATGGAGGGGGGGGGCATTTGTAGAATTTTTATAGGTTTCTCTACGAATCCTTACCCCCGGGGTTTACCTGCATGAGAGAAGGGGGTTACCAGAATGAGAGAAGGGGGTTACCTGCATGAGAGAAGGGGGTTACCTGCATGAGAGAAGGGGGTTACCTGCATGAGAGAAGGGGGTTAGCTGCATGAGAGAAGGGGTCACCTGCATGAGAGAAGGGGGTTACCTGCATGAGAGAAGGGGGTTTACCTGCATGAGAGAAGGGGGTTACCTGCATGAGAGAAGTGGGTTACCTGCATGAGAGAAGGGGGTTACCTGCATGAGAGAAGGGGGTTTACCTGCATGAGAGAAGGGGGTTACCTGCATGAGAGAAGTGGGTTACCTGCATGAGAGAAGGGGTCACCTGCATGAGAGAAGGGGGTTACCTGCATGAGAGAAGGGGGTTTACCTGCATGAGAGAAGGGGGTTACCTGCACGAGAAGCGGGTTTATTGATGGGGGTCTAATAAGGGGTCTATTAATTTAATGAGCTATTAAGAGGTTAATAACAGTAAAGCCATTGGACGTGAAGGCCCGAATAATGACAGAGGGCGATAAATTGAACGTTTCGGTCGAAGACCTTCTTCAGCACACAGCAATAAAAAGAAACGAATCAAATGAAAACTAGGATGAAAGGATGCGATCATTTAGAGGAATGGGTGAGAATGAGACTCACTTCTGCACAACGGGCTGGTCTGCTGTAAGCTGAACACAATGAAATAGTCGCTCATTAGATCTAACCAGTAGACGGGCTGATGTGTCTAAGAAAGTGTCTCTCATTAGACCACACAAGTAAATGCGTCCGAGAAAGAATCGTTAGTCAGACCAAACCAGTAAATGGGCTGATGTGGCCGACACATTGCCATTCATTAGATCACACCAAATACAAGGTAGACGCCACAACCTGGTCAAGTCAACAGTGGTGTTGTAAACAGAGATAAAGTGTACCTGTACATGATCGTAGCCCACCGAGCAGACAAACACGATTGATGGCTTTTGTGTTGCAAGGCTTTCCACAACCTTCGAATACACAGGGCTGGCCACCATTGACGGTCTTCGGTCGTCTAGTGGTCTTTCATGTGATGTCTCTCACAGCACATCGATCCCTTCAGTTCATCTTACAAGGATGCATGTCCAGGAGCTTACCTCTAGCCGAAATGTCCACAGCTTTGTTTAGCAATGGTTTGAAGACAACGAAGACCCTACAACTAAGAGACAACTTTTGTTGTTTTTTTCGTCGCTTGTGTAGTAAGCCGCTTTAGGCTTTACCTCATACTCGGCCCTATTAACTATTGCCTTTTGTAACCAACGTTAACGGCTAGGAGGTGGGGGAGCTTGAACAATGAAAGCAGCTGATGGAAAGTTTCTGTTATTGCTGCACGGAGCGTTCTTTAAAGCAACATTTGAATCTTGACTCTTAGCAGCCAGAGGTTTGTTATAATGAACGCCCCACACCCCCCTTCCCACCCCGCCGCGCACTGCGACAGCAGCGCTGATTGAAACAGCCGGCAATAATTATCTTGCTGTCAACGGGAAGGGGTGTGAGGGGGAGGGGTGTGAGGGGGAGGGTATGTTTACCTGCATTCACGTCATGTCACGTGTGAGAGAAAACACGAGAGTTGCCCCGTAGTGAAAACAATGAAGTTTAGGAAAAGTCTACCTGAATAAACACTACCAGTGTGTGCACGGTGACTGACGGCGTCACTGTCACGTGCCAGGTACAACATGACTGACGGCGTCACTGTCACGTGCTAGGTGCAACACGGCTGACGGAGTGACGGTCACAAGCTAGATACAACATGACTGAAGGTCACAAGCTAGATACAACATGACTGACGGTGTCACTGTCACGTGCCAGTTACAACATGACTGACGGTGTCACTGTCACGTGCCAGTTACAACATGACTGACGGTGTCACTGTCACGTGCCAGTTACAACATGACTGACGGTGTCACTGTCACGTGCCAGTTACAACATGACTGACGGTGTCACTGTCACATGCTAGGTGCAACACGGCTGACGGTGTCACTGTCACATGCTAGGTGCAACACGGCTGACGGTCACAAGCTAGATACAACATGACTGAAGGTCACAAGCTAGATACAACATGACTGACGGTCACAAGCTAGATACAACATGACTGACGGCCACAAGCTAGACACAACAAGACTGACTATCACAAGCTAGATACAACATGACTGACGGAGTGACGGTCACAAGCTAGATACAAAATGACTGACGGTCACAAGCTAGACACAACAAGACTGACTATCACAAGCTAGATACAACATGACTGACGGAGTGACGGTCACAAGCTAGATACAACATGACTGACGGCCACAAGCTAGACACAACAAGACTGACTATCACACAACATGACTGACGGAGTGACGGTCACAAGCTAGATACAAAATGACTGACGGTCACAAGCTAGATACAACATGACTGACGGTCACAAGCTAGATACAACATGACTGACGGTCACAAGCTAGATGCAACATGACTGACGGTGTCACTGTCACGTGCCAGTTACAACATGACTGACGGTGTCACTGTCACGTGCCAGTTACAACATGACTGACGGTGTCACTGTCACGTGCCAGTTACAACATGACTGACGGTGTCACTGTCACATGCTAGGTGCAACACGGCTGACGGTGTCACTGTCACATGCTAGGTGCAACACGGCTGACGGTCACAAGCTAGATACAACATGACTGAAGGTCACAAGCTAGATACAACATGACTGACGGTCACAAGCTAGATACAACATGACTGACGGCCACAAGCTAGACACAACAAGACTGACTATCACAAGCTAGATACAACATGACTGACGGAGTGACGGTCACAAGCTAGATACAAAATGACTGACGGTCACAAGCTAGACACAACAAGACTGACTATCACAAGCTAGATACAACATGACTGACGGAGTGACGGTCACAAGCTAGATACAACATGACTGACGGCCACAAGCTAGACACAACAAGACTGACTATCACACAACATGACTGACGGAGTGACGGTCACAAGCTAGATACAAAATGACTGACGGTCACAAGCTAGATACAACATGACTGACGGTCACAAGCTAGATACAACATGACTGACGGTCACAAGCTAGATGCAACATGACTGACGGAGTGACTTTCACAAGGAAGTACAACATGACTGACGGTCACACGCTAGAATCCAACAATTGGTACAGAAATAGAGCATTTTAAACAATTACAGAATGCATGAATCCCGAGGATACGCGACAGGCAGGTAATTTGTTGACTTAATGATATCATAATAATACATAGAAGACTTGAGTTCACAATAGGCTGTTATTACTAATGTCATAGAGCTATGTCTAGCGTGTATTCGAAATAACTCAGTGCACTTACTTAGCAACACAACATTGACTTAATGATATTATCATAATAATACATAGAAGACTTGAGTTCACAATAGGCTGTTATTACTAATGTCATAGAGCTATGTCTAGCGTGTAGTCGAAATAACTCAGTGCACTTACTTGGCAACACAACATTGACTTAAAATCCGTATTATATACTGTAATAATTTTATAAAAGTACGAATGAATAAAATTGTTAAAACAAGGTCCACCTTACCATTCCTGAACGAAAACAAAGTTATCCAAAACGGCGTGTAACAGGTACGGATAACATTGAGCAAACTGCGTTCACGATGTGTGTGGGGAAGTATGAAGGAGAAGCAAATCTTCGTTTGAAAACGCAAGTTTTTTTTTTTTAAGCACACAAGTTATTCGCAAAGGAATCCCCCTTTGGCCTAGATTCTCTCCCACAACACACTACTACCGTTACGACACCGACCGCTACGATTGTAAATAAAGGCGTAGCGCAGGGGTTCTCAAATCCACCCATAGTACACCTCGAGTAGTAGTAGTGTTACGGGGCATGCTATTTTCATAGCCAATTATCGATTCCGACACCCGATTTGTAAATACTTCTTCCTTTTTACCATATCGGGCCTGTTTACTCTCAAACTCTTAAGGGGAGGTGCGGGTGAGAAATGGACGAAAATGTCAAATTTTGAAAAAAAAAATATTATTGTTTATTTGGTTTTATTAACCATTTCTTTATTGAAATTTTATATTTGTTTTTACAAAAGTAAGTTGTAAAATATAATAAATTACAATATTCCTGACCCTATCAATCAGAAAAATGTCAAAATTGTCCGATTGTTTAGTGTTTTTACCGCTTTGTTATGATTATTTCGAACCGCCCAATCCCAACGTATTTGGTATGGTTGGAAAGTTGGTGATTTCCGGTTTTAGATAAACTCAACGTTTCGTCACAAAGAAAATTACGAAAGCAACCGAAGCATTCAATCGGCGATAAAATCTCGCAAAATTGGGTATTTTCCTGACATTCTTCGTGTATCACGTGATCTAGCCCTGACCTTTGATTAAAATAACCATTTTGATTGGTCCCTGTGTAGGAACTCAGTTTGTAATAAATACTTCCGGTATAAACAAATCGTTGCTAATTTCGTGAGGCCTAGCAATGTCGATGGTCATTTGTCGCAAATAAAAACATTTGAGGAGGTAAAAAAAACACTAAATAAGTAAATAACCAAACAAAATGATTTGGCTGTGATTAATTGCCATGAAAAACACAATTAATTATACTTCTTCTATTTCGGAGAAGACTAAAACTGAGTACACTAAGCTACTAAACTAAAGAGTCCTAGTACTAGTCCTACTCGGATCGTAGTCACTTCAAGCACCTCTACGCTACTTCACTAGCAGGAAGAAGATAGAAAATGCCATCCCAATAAATTCAATAATAATGGTAAGTCGTTAAAGATCAAATCTATTTGTCACTTAGATTCAATTTTAATATACGCTTTCAATTAGTCCTAAGGCTAAGCGTATACTCACTATTTTACAATGTTTGAACAAACACAAAGGCTTATACTTTTATTATTTTTAGTAAACACTGTTACTGTTAGCTTAGTGATAGTTACAGTAGACTAATAAACAATTTATTAATTTAGTAAATGTGATATTTGAGCGACATTGTACTATATTTATAGTATAGCTATTGACTATTGATATAATATAATAGTAATATTTTACATTTCTTATTTTTCTTATCGCGTCACACACATGACATTTTGTTTTATTTTATTCTGAAGCCCTAACATTCTAACAAAATTTGCTTGAAATACTTGTCAACAAGTACGACCTATCATTCACTAATGTCCTTAGCCTTATATTTTATTGTTGAGAAGCTTTTAATAAAAATATCTAACTACAAGTTTATTGTTTTCAGGAATTATTGAGGAGATGCGCAATGAGTTTGAGGATCTCAATGGAATACAACATGCATTATATTTGCTGTTGATAAACTACACTGATCTGTTGTGCCTTGGCCCATTTAGCCCAAATGACAATTTCTACATGAAAAAAGAAAGAGTGCCCTAAGTATGTGTTCCATTTGTTACAGATTCCTCGTCGCAACATACTTTCGATACATCGAAATAATAGTAAACTCAGGCAGAGGATGCAAGAGAAGACTAACACAGATTAATTCACAAGGCTCATTATATGTTATTCAAGGACAAAAAGAATAAGACTGCAGTTGAAAGGAACACATCAATAATAACCTTGTTTCAACATTGTATCTCTATGCAATGTGATTTGCAACATGATTAGTGTTAAAATTTGACACAGTAACTAATAAGTTTTTTTCAATGGAGTGATCACTCATGAGTTTTCTGGCTCATATAAAAAAACTGTTAATAAGCTGTTGAAAAAATACCTGTTGCAACTCAAGTGATTCAAAAGTTGTGTAGAATTCATAAATTTTTTCGAATGTCAATATTCATTCCGTCGTTTGAACTTACAGAACTTACAATTTTTCTACAAGACCAAGAGGTTCATTTTCAGGATACATTGACAATGCCAAATAACTATTTGGAAATTGCATTTTCACATAACTTTATTTTATGGTTTTGAAGACTTTTATAAAGCTGAAATTCTTCAAAATGAGCAAATTATTATTTTTTCGACAAAAACAGAATAATAGATAATAATACATCAATCGCAGGGAAAAGTTGAGTGGTCAGGAAAAAAAGACAAAACAACCTGGAAAAGGATAATAAATGTCCACAATAGGCTAATAAAAAGTTTTCAGTCCAATCTGAATATAAATATTCTATTTTTCATTGATATTTTCATTGTTTTTGTCGTTTTTCTTCGTTATTTCAGTTTTCTCGTTTTCAATATTTTTGGTCACCAATATTCCTATAACTTTTTTATTTATTATCCAAACCTCACCAAATTTTCACAGTATGTTTATAGACCAATATTAAACATTTGAATAACCTAGAATTAAGATAACTATCTTAGAAAAGGAAATATTTCAAAAATAATTCACCCACACCCCAATTTTTTGAAAAAAAATGGGGGCACAATTTGTGACCCTGTTGATTTATAACTAGTTATTACATCAAAAAGTCCTGTTATACAAAGATTTATTATAGGTTAAATAATCTATGTTTAAAATCTGATAGCAATAACTTAATATTTGTAAAAGCCTTAGTGTTTTGAAAAACACTAACAAAATTGAAATTGCGGAGGTTTTTATGGGTTACAAAGGCAACCAATGGAAATTTTTTTTTTTTAAAACCTGTTTTCTACCTCATTTACAATACCCAATATGGTGTAGATAAAAAAATTCCCATACGAAGCTAAACAAAAATTTTAGATTTTTCACCCACACCTCCCCTTAAAATCGTACAATATCATCACAAAATCGTTCAAAACATTATCTTAATACTAAAAATTAAACATACAGTATATATAATGTATACACCTCAAAATCGTACATTGTACGACAAAATCGTAAGCGTAAACAGGTCTGCCATACGTAACCTCGTACCAAAATATCAACGTGTGCACTGAGCACAGCGTGACGTGGTAGTCAAAAAATCAAAGCGAATGAGATCATATGAGCGTGAGCCTGGCGTGTGACCGTGTTGCTCCGAATGTCCAACGTTGAGCGTGTTGTCAGGATGCACTGGATAACAAGACATCCTTAGGCAGATAAAATTTAAAAAAAAAACATCTCATCACCAATTCATCACCAACAAACACAAAATGTAATGAAACACAAACATTAGGTTGGCTGTAGATTTTTTTTTCTTCTCTTTTTCTTTTTTTATGTAAAGCAAAAACCCAAAAACTTATTTCTCTGGTGAAGGAAACAAAATGATTTTTTTTTGGTTCTACATTGCTGTTTATGTTTCAGCAAGCAGAGAAGGAGGTCTGGACACAATCAATTAATGACAGGCGCCTTGGTATATTTTTAAAAAAATAATAATTATTCTTTTCTTTTCTTTTTTACTAACAAAAATAAGTGTTGCATTTCTGAACAAGGCTTCAACTCGTTCTGATGACGTCACAGGGGTTGTTTTCGTTTGAAGATAAAAAAAAAAGGCGGATAAATAGGGGGGGACAATTTTTAATTTTTTTTATTACTTTAAAAAAATCAAAACCAGGACATGTTGAAAGCACGCCTTTTGAAAACGTTTCGCGCCACGGGAGTCCGCAAACAACTGCCTGGGTATCAGATCTTTTGAAAACTTTAGAAAGTAATAATTAGTTTTAATTGTGTAGTCTTAAACTTGACTGGTTTCAGCCCATCATCACCCACCATCGAGGACAAGGATCAGAAAGCGAGTACGGTACCGTCCTCGTGAAAAAAATGCATCGCATGGTCACCATGTGGATGATAAACGTAATAATTATGTCCCCCTGTTATGTCAAGACATTTTGTGAGGGTTGGAAAGCTTTGCCGCGACTGTGACGCCATTTGCGTCAAAACATTGGGTCTCACAAAAAGGGGCTGTCCATTAATTATGTCAACAAAATGGGGGGGGGGGGAGGGGGGTCTGAAAATTTTTGACAATTGTTGACAAGGGGGAGGGGGGGGAGGTCAAGAAAAGTTGACGTCAACAATGTTACTTTTTTTAAAATAACTTTAATTTCATAAGTTAACATTTATGAAACTTTTTTTAAAATAACTTTAATTTCATAAGTTAACATTTATGAAACTTTTTTAAAAATAACTATAATTTCATAAGTTAACATTTATTAAACTTTTTTTAAAATAACTTTAATTTCATAAGTTAACATTTATTAAACTTTTTTTAAAATAACTTTAATTTCATAAGTTAACATTTATTAAACTTTTTTTAAAATAACTTTAATTTCATAAGTTAACATTTATGAAACTTTTTTTAAAATAACTTTAATTTCATAAGTTAACATTTATTAAACTTTTTTTAAAATAACTTTAATTTCATAAGTTAACATTTATTAAACTTTTTTTAAAATAACTTTAATTTCATAAGTTAACATTTATTAAACTTTTTTTAAAATAACTTTAATTTCATAAGTTAACATTTATGAAACTCTTTTTTCTAAACATTTTACTTTTATTCCCTTTTTTGTTGTAGATGTAAACTGGTCGATTTAAAATATTGTTGCTTTTTTCCCATTTTATCTTTATTTGGGGGGGGGGGGGGGGGGTAATCAGATGTTGACGTACTTTTATAGGGGGAGTCTCTGGAAGTTTGACAAGTTGTTGACAAGGGGGAGGGGGAGGTAAAAATTGCAAAAAAATTGTTGACATAATTAATGGACAGCCCCAAACAACAGTACTAATAGAAATTTGACAGGGTTTCCGCGCAATGTGAGAATCCTCGGTGGGTTTTTTTTTTGGGGTGGGGGGTGTGGAAGGGTGGTGTTCCACTCGTACGATCACAACCTTTGGGTTTCACATCCGCTAAAACCAGCTGTAGCGTGGCGAGCTCTCCCGGCAAGTTTCGTCTATCGACAGATCCTTGGATGGACGAGAGAGGGAGAAGGGCGGGTACACACGCAGAGACACCTGTTGGATCGAGGGGGGTGGAAGGGGGAGGGAGGAGGCGCAATTCACTAAAGGTTGACCGTGGGAAATCATCATGTTTAATCATTAGTCCCGAAGGTGGACTCTACTAGCGGCGGAATTGATATAATAAATAGGGTTTGTCACATCGCAGCACGTAATGTCTGTACAATTAAGATGTAAACACATTGTCATGTAGGTTAAGACCCACTAAGCTGACTCACATTAACGTAAAAGTACCGAACAGCTGTTGCAAGATTTGCCAAACGGAACACCAGGATATTTTTTGTATTAATATCTTAATGTGATTGTCCACACCCGTATACCCGGATGCCCAGTGGGGCGGTCAGTGGTGACCCATGGCCATACACTCACTAGCGGACATGAGAGAGGTAAATACTAATCATCATTCATCAAACTTGGTCGTGCACAGTTTGTTGTCTTTTTCTTTTTATTTTGGATGGTTATATTTCGATAAGACACCGAGTGATGGGAGCAGATGATATAGAACTTGTGTCTGAACTAACAACTGATTTGGTCACATTCTTCACGGTACAACAGCCTGATTTGGGTCACATTCTCCACGGTACAACAGTCTGATTTGGGTCACATTCTCCACGGTACAACAGTCTGATTTGGGTCACATTCTTCACGGTACAACAGTCAGCGGCTGAACAAACACTGGCCGATAACAAAATCAAACAGCGTATGTACACAGCTAAAGACTACACAATTATTTATGTTCTATACAGTATATTTATTGTTTACTTACAAGTCTTGGTCAACTTGCTTCTATACACATCCGTCTCCGCAAGTTAAACAAAGACGCAGTCGAGTCCTGTAATGTTTCATCTGCTTCAAAGACAAAAAGTGTATATCCCGCGAACACTGGAGAAAGAACACTGAAGAGAACAAGTCACCAAGTGACAGTGGCGGATGTTAGATGAGTAACCAGGCGATGTGCTCTCCAAATATTTTGGTCGGAGCGTCGGCTACCATCTCAAAAAATGTCCCCATCGCTCATCACAAAGAGGTCTGGAAAAGTACAGTTACAAAAAAAAAAAAAAAAACATTCGTCGATTATTACAGTCAATGGGAAACTGGTGACAAGTGTGTGCCGCCCATGACGTCACTGCTCAGGGTATACGCCGATGTACGCTCAAGTGTTTATTTCCTAAGTTATAAGCTTCCATTTCTCGCTTTCGCCTCTTGACTTTAGACAACTTCAGGACTTTACACAATAAGTCAAGAGAGTGTTTGGAGAAAGGGGGAGTAGCTATTAATAAATGTGGACCCCGGTCGTCGCCCCCCCCCCCACCCAACTCCCGGGCTAAAACCTTGCGATATCAATTGAGGCGGCGCGTTTTCTATCAGGATGAGAACAGAGGTTCTTAATCTGTGGTCCACGGACCACTTGGGAGTCTGTGAAATGTCAGGAATGCACAACAACAACAAATAAAAAAAAAAGGGGGTGGGGTGGGGCGTGAGCTGCATTTACTTTGAAATTCGTCTACATGCATTTACAAAACAATAAGTTTAAGAATGGGTCAGTGGCCTTAGTCTGACCGGCCGAAGAGACCGTGTGGGAAAAGGATCCCTGGCCTGGGTAAGAAGAGTCTAAATTCCCACCCACTGTTGTATATAATCTCGAAACCCGCAGTGATCCCCGTGGTGTCAAATTTTGTTTAAAACTCAGAAATTACTTGATGCACATGTTATCTAATCCGCCGTGGGTAAATGTGTTGTATAATCCACCGTGGATTAATTTGTTGTTTAATCTACCGTGGATATATTTATTGTCTAATCCACTGTTAATTAATTTGTTGTATAATCTACCGTGGATAGATTTATTGTCTAATCCACTGTTAATTAATTTGTTGTATAATGTACCGTGGATAGATTTATTGTCTAATCCACTGTTAATTAATTTGTTGTATAATCTACCGTGGATAGATTTATTGTCTAATCCACTGTTAATTAATTTGTTGTATAATCTACCGTGGATAGATTTATTGTCGAATCCACCGTTAATTAATTTGCTGTATAATCTACCATGGATAGATTTATTGTCGAATCCACCGTTAATTAATTTGTTGAGAAATAACGTCACTTTGTTTTCTTCCACGGGCAGTTCTGCGAAGAGAGACAAATATGACTGAGATTCCGACCAAGCGAGATCGACCTCCGATTAGATCCAGTCGGTGCTTCTTTGCTGAATGACATCAAGTACTTGATTCAATATTCCAGATACGACCAAGACACAGAGACTTCCAAACCAAACCAAACAGCCAGACATACTTGAATCAACAACCATGGCATGAGAACGATGTTTAGCCAACAACGGGCGGGGCATTATAATCTATAAAGGGTATTAGCACTCTTCTTAATCTCTAGCGATAAAAGGTAGCAGTTAATCTTTTTCGATAAAAGGTAGCAATATTTCTTTCTTTTTGTTTTTGTTTTTTTTTTGTTTTGCGCTTCCTATTCCCAATGTCCACTCAGCATATTTACATAACTCTTATTTTAAAAGATTGAAAGCTACCTCAGAAACACTGTGTTACACGTCAGCTGTGCGGTAGCATTTCGGCCACCAGAGAGCCATGCATCTGCATTTTGTTTTGGAAAAAAAACCAAACAGCTACAAATGTACACATCACGTACATATTAGAAAGTTATTTGTTACAAATATGCACATCACGTACATATTAGAAAGTTATTTGTTACAGATATGCACATCACGTACATATTAGAAAGTTATTTGTTACAGATATGCACATCACGTACATATTAGAAAGTTATTTGTTACAGATTTGCACATTACGTACATATTAGAAAGTTATTTGTTACAAATATGCACATCACGTACATATTAGAAAGTTATTTGTTACAAATATGCACATCACGTACATATTAGAAAGTTATTTGTTACAAATATAAACATCACGTACATATTAGAAAGTTATTTGTTACAAATATACACATCACGTACATATTAGAAAGTTATTTGTTACAAATATGCACATCACGTACATATTAGAAAGTTATTTGTTACAAATATGCACATCACGTACATATTAGAAAGTTATTTGTTACAAATATACACATCACGTACATATTAGACAGTTATTTGCACGTTGGCAAAAGGCTTCAAATCATATTGTTCACCCATTGGGAAATAATCATCATGATTCGCCGCGCCACTGATCGACCTTTGATTACGCGCCCGGCCTATCTCTAGTAAGTATCTTGCCTATCTCTAGTATCAGGCCTATCTCTAGCAAGTATCTTGCCTATCTCTAGTATCAGGCCTATCTCTAATATCTTGCCTATCTTTAGTATATGGCCTAGCTCTAGTATTTGACCTGTCTCTAGTATCTGACCTATCTCTTAGTATCTGACCTATTTCTATAGCCTAACTCAATTATCTGGCCTATCTCTAGTAAGTATGCGACTTTTCGATACTTTGGGAACCACTGACGTTAAATAAACAACCCCAAAAAACTGTTTTTCTGGACAGAATTCCAGGTCAATCAATAGTTCTGCCTCTTTCTCATTACCCCTATTACAAAGCTCCAGGTAACAGGACGAGCTAATATTTATTAGTGCACGGTAAGCAGAATCTATATGGCCACTTTTCTCCACACAAATTCTAAACATAGTTTTCTCCTATAAGAAAATGACACATTTTCAGCTCATCTCAAGTTTTTTTAATGAAATTTCTTTTTTCTTCCCTTGGCAGAAATATATATTTTAAGAAAATCATTGTCGGATCTAAGACTGCCAAGAGGTGGGCACACCATTTTAATACAATCTTAAACATATGGGACAATGTCTCTATTGTGGTACCCTTGCTATTTTCGAGGATCTGCACTTGAGGTTGGAAATGGGGCCGGCAAAAGAAGGAACCCCAAAGAACCTAAGATAAAACTGCCGGCCTCAAAGACCTGGTCTTAACCCAACATAATCCATATTGGACGTAGCAGCAGACACGATTTACGGCACGTGGTTTGTTTGACACGCGGCTCCAAGTCACCAGGAGACATGAGGGTGATAACTCCACCTCGACCCCCACACAAAGGGGGTGATGACCCTGGGCACGTTTCGTGTCACGGTGACCTGGTCAGGAGCAGGATGCGAGGATTTGGACTCCCGTTAGTTACGATTTTATTTGGGGGGAAAGGGGGGGGGGGAGGTGTTCTTTGGAACATTGTTGACCATTCAAGGCAGCGGTTCTGTAAATGTAGACATGGAAATGATCCATGTACTCGCGGCGCCGGCATGTCAACCCAGACAGATGATTAAACACTGGCAAAACCAACGTGGGCAAACAAACCTTGTTATAATCCAGATGATATAATTATCCCAGCCATGGTGTCTATTTTTGTTCAACGGGTGGACGCGAAAAGAGGATGAGGAAATAGGTTAGAAAAAAAAGTTGGGGTGGGGTGGGTGATTTGAAACTCTCGATTCCATCTCAAACAAATTAAAACTTCCTAACTCCATTGTCAGGACAAGTGTTGTGTCCCACAGGACGCGGGAATGTGTGTGAAAACGCTTTCAATAACTCGCCTGCTGCACGGCTGAAACTTAAACATAAACCTCACGGCGTACACCAAACCCTGAACATGCAACCGAAAACCAGAGGCACGTTAACACATTATGATACTCCAGTAACTCAGCTTGGGTTACTCCAGTAGCTTGGCTTGGGTTACACCAATAACTTGGCTAGGGTTACTCCAGTAACTTGGCTTGGGTTACACCAATAACTTGGCTAGGGTTACTCCAACAGCTTGGCTAGGGTTACTCAAATAACTTGCCTTGGGTCACAAACTGGGGTGCGCCGCCTCCAGATGACGAGATACATATTTTTTCAGTAACTGTAATATCGTAGTGTTCCATTGGATTTCAATGCCATATAGAAGTGGACTTTGATTAGTTTTATTCAGACTCGACAGTGTTCAACAAATGACATTAGTTTCCGTCATGCGGACCACACCAGTGACATCACAAAGAGGACGAATGCGTGGGCCACCCTAGTGACATCACACAGAGGACGAATGCGTGGGCCACCCCGCAGTGACATCACACAGAGGACGAATGCGTGGGGCACCCTAGTGACATCACACAGAGGACGAATGCGTGGGCCACCCTAGTGACATCACACAGAGGACGAATGCGTGGGCCACCCTAGTGACATCACACAGAGGACGAATGCGTGGGCCACCCCGCAGTGACATCACACAGAGGACGAATGCGTGGGGCACCCTAGTGACATCACACAGAGGACGAATGCGTGGGCCACCCCAGTGACATCACACAGAGGACGAATGCGTGGCATTGTCTCTCTGACTCCCGTGGTGGGGAGGGGGCTGCATAATTTAAATTGTGATTATAGCAGAAACTCAGCCAAAGTGTCATATCCCTGAAAGAGCATATTGCTAGATGGCCCTATACCTGAATGGGCACATCACTAGATGGTCATATTCCTGAACGAACTAATCCCTGAATGATGATATCAGGACATTCCACATATTCTATATGTATGTATCGCTTTGGGGATCATGGAACACATGATATAAATTTAGTTTAAGTATACCTTTAAAAAAAACAAAAAAAACACCAACACTGCAGTCTTTAGAGCACGGAGCACTGACATTTTAAACATTCCCATTTCCGACAAGACAGTCCCTTTTGGCGGTCAAATAAGTGAGACGAAACGGTATCTGGTCACTGCGACATTTCCATAGCCGGGAGACAACTAACATGGCATTTATAGATTATTGAACAGCGTCACTTTATGGGCGGGGAGTTCAATAATAGGGCTGCATCCACCCAAATCCCAGTCGCTAACATTGCGGGGAGTTCAATAATAGGGCTGCAAACACTTGAAGCCCAGTCGCTAACATTAACAAGATTCTAAAAGGGGATATAATATTGAACAATTGTCTGGAAAAACAAACTTCTGTGATTCTAATTTTGTATATTTTCACACTTACCGTAAGATAAATCAACGAATGTCTGATATGATACAGAAATCACCCCCCCCCCCTTTTTTGGTATGTGAGTTATTAAGTTATGGTGATTTCCATTATGAAAAAACACACATTGGCATAGATGATCCAGCACCCATAACATTTCTAATACATTCCATAGGAAACAACACTGGGTCCTGTCCAGACACGATTTCATCATCTTTCTTCCGCTGTTTTCTGTGGTTTGTCCCAATCAGCACAACAACAACGTAGGCATGAATGGCGGTGAAGACGTCCAAACTATTGAATTGTATCCGTCGACGTTGCTCTTACAATTACAACAGGACAACGGTGAGCTGGCAAAAACCCCCCTTAAGCAGAACAGTTTACCCTCAAACTCTTAAAATAGTACACTATCATCACAAAATCATTCAATACATTATCTTAATAGTAAAAAAATAAACATACAGTATATATAATTTATACACCTCAAAATCGTACATTGTACGTCAAAATCGTAAGAGAAAACAGGTCTGCTTAAGTTATAGTTGTTCTGAGCGGCTTACTTGCAAACGGCGAGCCAAAAAAAAAAAAAGAAAACAGAAATAGAAAAAAACGATTTCATAAATAAATCCTAACAAAATTGGGGGACAAATGAATGTGTAAATCTTTCGGTCCGACCACACACTTCATTGGGTGACAATGAGTTTTAGTCTGATTACAGGTATGTGATTGTACAATAGCCGAGGACCACCTTTCTGACACGTTTGGTGAACTAAAGAATTTGTATATCTTTCTGTCCAAAGCCGCATAGACCACATGGAGGCCACTGATCATGTGTCTGAATAGAGTCGTCAGCAAACTAGAACTATAATGTCATGCCCCTTGCTTTCTTTTGAATGCTTACTTACATGTGAGATACGTTATTGAGATCAGACGCGAGACTCAAACGACAATTAATTTGGACGAGAGATCATCTCTACCCAATCGCTTTCTACCATTTATTGTTTATTCAATCTGTGATATTCGTGTTTATTAGTGTCATGCATAACTATGTACATATTTTTTTAATAAAGCATAGAATTCAATGTGTGAGTGTAATATGTATAAAATAACACACACAGGCATGTATGACTGCATAATAATAAATCATTTTATTAAATGTGTGAATTATAATGTGTATATATATAATATAAATAACAAAAACATATTTAGTTAATCCCAAACGAGAATCAAAACGTGATCAGAATAAGCTACTGCTATATTTAGGGCAATAAGGAGAGAGACTGCCATCAGGTAAGTACAATAGTCATTCATTTGCTGCCCTGTCGGATACTACTTCTCAGCTACGTGCTATTTATTATTTTTATTCTGTTTTTTTCTGTTTGATCGCTGACGAAGGCTTCCTGTCGACACGTTCGTTGTTTTGTTGCGTTCCCTTTTTTCAGGTTTAACCTTACTTTTTTTTTACTCATTTCCTATGGCTATTTACTATTTCCTGTTTTATATTTACTGTGTACATAAACATATATGTGGGCTTACATATATAATTTCCTAAACACTGGAACTTAAGAGTTTATATGAAACATATTTTATGACTTTCTTCTGTGACTTTTTCTGTGACTTTTTCCCTGTGATATTTTTTCCTGTGGTATTTTTTCCTGTGACTTCTTTTTCCTACAATCTGGCACACGCCTCCCTTAAAACTCTTTCGATCAGCAGAGTACGAATTGTTATGTTAATGCTTGAAAATCAAAATAATAAAAATGTGCGTTGAATTAAAACTGAAGTAGCTTGCTTTGCGATAGTCGCCAGTTCTGGGCCCATCTTGAGCACACCGCATGACATGGCACAAACATGCTGGTACTTTAACGATATACATTACTGTCCTCGTGCTCAGTACCGCATCTGCAGTTTTTGTTTTTTTTTGTCAGGCTACCGGAATAGATGTGAAAGAAACGAGGTTTTGGTGAATTTCTGAATGTCTTCGAGACAATGTCGAAGTATAAAGACCGCAAAAGAGAAGTGAAAATCGAACCGCCAGCAGTGCGCTTTGTTTGGACTCAATCTAAGACGAGCCCCGAAGGAATCCCTAATCGGGGCTCTTTCAACTCCAACATGGCAATGCCCCTGGAACCCAGCAATTTTTGCGATTGTACAAGACGGTGCTGTGAATAAATATGTTAACAGCGACAAGTTAATGGCTCTGACGTAACGGAGGGCGGCGGATGTCTTCAAATAAGACGACTCCTGGTTGTCAAGTAAATGAGAAGGGCGATACCTTACGCAAGCCACCGGGCTTGTGGGCGGTGCAGGGGAGCTGCTCAATATTGTTGACGCAGAAAAGTGGGCCGCCATGTTAAACACAATTGTCCCGAGGTGGGTTTTTGTTATGGTTTATATCACGTAGATCCAGAATCGGTCAGTGTCCTCATTTATTTATCTCACAAATATAAATATATTTATTGAGAAGAAAAAAGTAATATTTACCAATAACTGATTTTAAATAGTCATTGCTGTAACGGATGTTACTATGACAAAGTCAATGATGGCACCTTTATTTTATAACATACCTTACCCCCCAAAATATAAATAAATTAAACCCCAACCTCTCATTGACATGCCTGCACCAAATATTGTACTCTAAATTATTTAGAATATATTTTTATAAGCACAGTAATCTGTACTGCCAAATATTCCGTCACATTCAATCTGACACCTTAGGCGGCTGAATGACACCGTAGGCGGCTGAATGACACCGTAGGCGGCTGAATGACAACGTAGGCGGCTGAATGACACCGTAGGCGGCTGAATGACACCGTAGGTGGCTGAATGACACCGTAGGCGGCTGAATGACACCGTAGGCGGCTGAATGACACCGTAGGCGGCTGAATGACACCGTAGGCGGCTGAATGACACCTTAGGCAGCGTGATCAAATTTTGCCTACGACACAACCAGAAACAAAAAGTTAACTAATCCAATGGAAAACGAATGCAGCTACAGCTATGATATTAATATAATACAACTATAATAAGGCAGAGGTCCCCCTGTTACTATCATCAGATATAACTGCACCACTCTCCTGGATCTCTACATGGGAGATCTGGCATGTTTGCGACAAGCTTTTTCGCCTCTTCAGAATGTGATGTCATTTTACGCATGTCGTACAAAAGCAACGGTTTTTTTTGCATCTGCTGTGCCTCACCATGTCATTGTATGATGTAGAATTCCCCCCCCCCCCCAAATTGCATACAGTTTCGGTATACGCCACTGCCTATGAGCATGTCTGTTTTATGATAACAAGCGCTGATGATGCCACAGGCACAGGCACGGCACACGCAAACAGCACGTGCCGGGGGATAATGATTAAAACAGCTCATGTTAATGAAGCGTGGGAGGAGGGGGTCTCTGTTTTATATTAGCCAATTAACTTTGGTGGAAGACATACATAAGGACATAATCATATAGATAACACAAAAACCTTTGTTAATATTTCATGGACTATTCTTATTCAAGAAAGGAATCCATGTCCGGGGAGAAAAAAATATTTCACGTCATTGTTTCAGTTGTATCCATTGTTTCAGTTGTATCCATTGTTTCAGTTGTATCCATTGTTTCAGTTGTATCCATTGTTTCAGTTGTATCCATTGTTTCAGTTGTATCCATTGTTTCAGTTGTATCCATTGTTTCAGTTGTATCCATTGTTTCAGTTGTATCCATTGTTTCAGTTGTATCCATTGTTTCAGTTGTATCCATTGTTTCAGTTGTATCCATTGTTTCAGTTGTATCCATTGTTTCAGTTGTATCCATTGTTTCCGTTGTATCCATTGTTTCCGTTGTATCTTTTGACACAAAGATTAACGACTCACACGCCACGTCTTATGACAAGTTGCAGGATAACTATTACCATTTTTAACTCCGATATCCTTGTTTCAACCCTGGTGGTTCCTGAGGCCAGAAGATTGCAATCCACACATTTCTAAGACTATCTTCAACTCTGGTGGTTCCTGAACCCAGAAGATTTGCAATCCTGACATTTCTATAAGATTTTCTTGAAACCAACGTCTCGTTTATAATCGTCAAATTGTTTCTTTTTCTTTGTTAATTATAATATGATAATAACAAAAAGCGTAGTGACGGGAAATGGAGAGGGTAGTGAAGAGATTCATGTGAGATCCGCTCATTCAAGTAAGCGAGGGGGAAAATACCAGCACACATCTGAAACCATGCCGTGCAACCGTTTGCGTGTCTTTAACGTTTTGTTTGTTTATATCTGCCATAGCAGCCCGCATTTGCAGACGTCCCTTACAAAAAAAAGCAACACAAAACAAAAATAATAATCTTTTAAACCCGGGTTCTGGTGCACATTACATCCACAAGGGACATGCATCCCAGTTTGCCACGTGCCACACATCGGCTGTATTACTACGTCGTAATGGGTTGTTGTTTACACAAAGTAAAATTCTGATTCAAGCAACAAACAAACTGCCTCCCTTCACTGCCCAGATCTCCAGAGATATACTGTCTCCCCTCACTCCCCAGATCTCTAGCTGTGAAACTGTCTCCCCTCACTGCCCAGATTTCCAGAGACAAACTGTCTCCCCTCACTGCCCAGATCACCAGAGAGAAACTGTCTCCCCTCACTGCCCAGATCACCAGAGACAAACTGTCTCCCCTCACTGCCCAGATATCCAGAGAGAAACTGTCTCCCCTCACTGCCCAGATATCCAGAGAGAAACTGTCTCCCCTCACTGCCCAGATTTCGAGAGACAAACTGCCTCCCCTCACTGCCCAGATATCCAGAGAGAAACTGTCTCCCCTCACTGCCCAGATATCCAGAGACAAACTGCCTCCCCTCACTGCCCAGATCACCAGAGACAAACTGTCTCCCCTCACTGCCCATATATCCAGAGAGAAACTGTCTCCCCTCACTGTCCAGATATCCAGAGACAAACTGCCTCCCCTCACTGCCCAGATCACCAGAGACAAACTGTCTCCCCTCACTGCCCAGATCACCAAAGAGAAACTGCCTCCCCTCACTGCCCAGATATCCAGAGAGAAACTGTCTCCCCTCACTGCCCA
Source organism: Omphiscola glabra (assembly GCA_964017045.1). Classification (NCBI taxonomy): domain Eukaryota; kingdom Metazoa; phylum Mollusca; class Gastropoda; family Lymnaeidae; genus Omphiscola; species Omphiscola glabra. Next base: position 6,653,368 of record OZ024805.1, on the reverse strand, counting down.
GATCACCAGAGACAAACTGTCTCCCCTCACTGCCCAGATCACCAGAGACAAACTGTCTCCCCTCAATGCCCAGATCACCAGAGACAAACTGTCTCCCCTCAATTCCCAGATCACCAAAGACAAACTGTCTCTCCTCACTGCCCAGATCACCAGAGACAAACTGTCTCCCCTCACTGCCCAGATCACCAGAGACAAACTGTCTCCCCTCAATGCCCAGATCTCCAGAGACAAACTGTCTCCCCTCACTGCCCAGATATCCAGAGACAAAATGTCTTCCCTCACTGCCCAGATATCCAGAGACAAACTGCCTCCCCTCACTGCCCAGATATCCAGAGACAAAATGTCTTCCCTCACTACCCAGATATCCAGAGAGAAACTGCCTCCCCTCACTGCCAAGATATCCAGAGACAAACTGCCTCCCCTCACTGCCCAGATATCCAGAGAGAAACTGCCTCCCCTCACTGCCCAGATTTCCAGAGACAAACTATCTCCCCTCACTGCCAATATATCCAGAGAGAAACTGCCTCCCCTCACTGCCCAGATTTCCAGAGACAAACTGTCTCCCCTCACTGCCCAGATTTCCAGAGAGAAACTGCCTCCCCTCACTGCCCAGATATCCAGAGAGAAACTGCCTGCCCTCACTGCCCAGATATCCAGAGACAAACTGTCTTCCCTCACTGCCCAGATATCCAGAGAGAAACTGCCTCCCCTCACTGCCCAGATTTCCAGAGAGAAACTGCCTCCCCTCACTGCCCAGATATCCAGAGACAAACTGTCTTCCCTCACTGCCCAGATATCCAGAGAGAAACTGCCTCCCCTCACTGCCCAGATATCCAGAGACAAACTGCCTCCCCTCACTGCCCAGATATCCAGAGACAAACTGCCTCCCCTCACTGCCCAGATATCCAGAGAGAAACTGCCTCCCCTCACTGCCCAGATATCCAGAGACAAACTGGCTCCCCTCACTGCCCAGATATCCAGAGAGAAACTGTCTCCCCTCACTGCCCAGATTTCCAGAGACAAACTGCCTCCCCTCACTGCCCACATCTCCAGAGAGCTGACTCATGTAATGCGACTACTGCATTGCATCGCAACAATCGCTGACTTTAAACATCATGTTAACTCACGACATTATAATTCGTACTTTTATTGAAATCTTAAGGAAAGAATTTCTAGCCGCGCTGCTTAACGTGTGGAGTATATAGTAACGCAGTCCGATTCTGTGCAGGTCAGGTCGCGAGGACGACATAAGTGATAACATTCCAGACTTCCATGCACACGATAGCGTCTGGGTGATTCAAGGACATGCTAAGGAAGCCTGATCAGGGGTTCTTGGTCTTGTGCTAGTAGGAAAAAATGTAGTATGCAGAAAATAAAGTGATGAATGTCCTCGAGGTCTCCAGTCACATTTGAAGTGCAAATTGATATGGATCATGGTTGATTCATGAAGGCTAGAGTGAAGCAAGCAAGGTATGTGGAAGCTTGAAATATAAAGACGGGACAATAAAAGAGCAACGTGTGGGCCGAGTGCAAGACTTTGAGTTTCTGAATAGATTTCGTGAATATACAAAGGCCAAAGAAAGTGTTGACATTTTTTAAGGGAATAGCTACATCTAAAAAAGCTAATAATTTTACAGATGTGAGAATGTAATCTTCAAAAATAGGTGCAGATTTTTTTCATACCCCGAATAGTTCGTCACAAAAACAATACTGTTTCAGGCGTGAACATTTATTAAGAGATTCTTCATTAGAAATAACACTTATTATTATGATTTGTTGTTGTTGTTCTTTCAGCTCTATTATTCTAACATAGTTCAGGAGAGAGGCAGTGGTTGGGTACATTTTAATTGAACATACTCATACAGCAAAATCCTTTAAAATGTATATATATTTTTTTTCTATTTATAAATTTAAAGAATTCTTTTTACCATTTTTAGAGATAGGATTTATTTTGTTTAGTTCAGGGGCATGAAAAGTGGCTGAGTGGTCCAATATTATATACATGTACAATGAAAAAAAAACCATCTAATAACCAATTGTTAGAGATGTAAACCTCCAGAATAGATACTTGATGGATAAAGTTTGATTAACTATTTCCTAAGTATATATCTGAAGGGCGTTGAAAATTGTCGTTTTTTTTTCTTTTTATGAGGATTCATATACATGAAACCCGATTATGTTACAGGCGTAGAAATTAGATTTTAGATGTTGAGACTCTGCAACAGCTGGTGCAAAATAGTGACATGCCTATCGTTATTTCCGCGATAACACCGGGTTATATGTTCTACTTATACCTACTTTTGGTGACAACACCCACTTCTCCGACCAGGGAATAACTCTTCATGAATCCGGGGCAACAACACAACGGCAGTTCTCCCCATCCACCAATACACTGGCTGTTCTCCCCATCCACCAATACACCGGCTGTTCTCCCCATCCACCAATACACTGCCTGTTCTCCCCATCCACCAACACACCGGCCGTTGAGTTTGTAGAAAACTATTAGCATTATACATTCATACACGCATCTTTATAGCTTTACATACAGTCCCACCAACACAGGGCACTTAGGTTTGTGCGGCACCGCGTTTGTACCCTACACTCTACTACGCCTCGATCTACTTATAATGCCGCAATAACCTTCACAGAGATTCGTAACATTTTAACGTGACACCCGGAGGGCATATTTGCATGAAGTAAACAGTGTTCACCGAGTTTATCGTAAATCGTCACTGACTGCATTTGATAGCATAAAATAAATGTTGCTTTTTTAAAAACTCTTTTTCACTATGGTGCTTTAATCAATGTTATTGTTCTGTGTACATTAAACCATGTACACTGAAATTCAATGTCCGGTGAACTGGACCAGAAAATGAAACAAAATTAGCACCTTTTTGTATACATATACATGTCTGATGACCTGACACCTGAGCCGAAGGGCATATGCCCAGATCAAGAGGCTGGATCGGGATTTGGGATGACCATTACCTGACTATAACCCAAAAGGAACAAAAACAGGCCAATTTACTACCCCCTGGCCCACATTATGTCTCCTTGTTATAGCATATTATCTACTGATCGAAACACCGCATCATTGAAAGGCAACAGCAATAACTATGACAGCAAAAACTGTCAACATAATAAAAAGGTTCAAAGCGACTGTCATAATGTCAGAGGCGTTGACCAAGAATGCAAGACATATAAATCTTATAAGTGAGTATGCAACCAGTTCAACGTTTGGTAGCTATACGGAACTCTTGACACAAAATTCTTCTACGTCCAAACAATGGTGACAAGGGCACCTGTTCTTTTTCTTTACACCGAGCTACGCAAAGTTGAACAGGTCAGGGGCGCAATACTGATTACCCCCCCCCCCCCCTTAAGTCCGGGCGAGACAGGCAATCGAGACAAAAGGTTAGTGTCAGACTGGCCGGTATCGGCAGCCGGTCCATTTGTTCGGACAAACAGATTGGGATTAGCAGAGGTAGTCGTTGTAGCCTTTGAACCGGCGCCCCGGGTGTCATGTCTGTACAGTGTTCAACGCCAGTTTCACGTGACTCTGTTAAAGCCGGCGGGAATCATTGCTTTGATAAGAGGCTGAAACAAAGAAAAGGCAGTGAGGTAGTCGATGTCAGAACGTTTTAGATTCAGTGGCGGACATAGACGAATGGGCACGGGCTTGGGGGGGGGGGGGGGGCACACAATAGTGGTCAGCGGCAGATTGGGAAAACATGGATTCTCCGCTGCAGACTGAAATGACACCTCGACAATATATCATCAGTCAGTAGAGTTTTTGTGTGTGTTCAATTTAGAATATAAACCACACCGCCAACCCAATCTCCTTATCCGCCTATCGGTCGAAACTTTTGGGGATTTTATTGCAAAATTATCAAACATAAAGACTTCTGAAACAAAAACCACAACAAGGGGTTTAATGACCGATGGTCCATGGGTTTTTTTTTCATATAGTTCTGTAACATCGCTTCCGTCTCGTCCAAAGTTGCTTTAGTCGTATCAAAGTTTATAAGTCGCACATCTTCTCTACGATCATTGTGTACACAGAAATCAATGAGACGGAAATTTAATAATAATAATAATAATAAAGTTCTATTACTAGTTCTGATATCAAGAAGGGACCTAAAGGAGTCTTGTCAGTCACTTCTGACATTTATCTGCCCCCCACCAAGCAGGACACTTTCCGGGAAACAATATTTTATTATTTCATAGAGAACAAACTCAGACTTACTGTGTTAACACTCACCATACAAATGATTGGTAAAAAAAAAAGAAGAAGAAGACAAAGGTTTGTTTCTTATAGGTGACAGAAATGTGGCCTCTGTTGGTTCACTTCTGCGTTTATCTTTTGTCTCGTGCCCCTGTGACAGCTCCAGTTTCTTATGCTGCAGAAAATCATTTCCGCCCCGCCCGCGCATGCTCGCCAAGTTGGGGAACGTTATCGTTTTTAGGGCCAATAATTAGGACAGCCTTCAGAATAACATGTAGGTCGTAGATGCTTCCATGGATTCACCCCCACCCCCCTAAACCCCAAACACCCCCCTCCAAAATACAAATATTAATAGTAAGAATCATAATAATAATATAGTATGGTTGGCCCTTCTGCTCTAAAATTTTTCGGGTATTCATCTCGGTGAGCGGAAAAAAAGTCGCAAGAAAAAAAGTGACGGAAAAAAGTCACAAATTTTGATAGGAAAAAAAGTCGCAGAAGCATTCAGCCATCAGATACCATAAATAAATTCTGAAAAGAGTGGTGGGATCCCATAGTTTGAGAACTATATATAACGGTACCTTTTTTTACAGTGCACACCGAATTAACTCGCGAATTTATTCAGTTTTAAAGCTAATTTCATTCCACCGACTGCTTCCATTAATTTCAACTCGTGATGTGACGAGGAAGTGTCTTTTTTTTTATTGTTTCGAACACAAAGTGACACGTGCGGCTTTCAAGCTATGTAGAAAGCAACGACATACTGGGGCGCGTGGCGTAGCTGTCAGGGCATGGGGTCACGAGTTCAAGGTGAACTAACGAAATCTGACCAACAAGATTGAAAGGCTTTGTAATGGAGGGGCCAGTAGATGATCCATTTAATATTTAAAAAAAAAAAAAAAACACAGCCTATCACATGATCTTCGACCACATTGTTCAAACCTAATGAGAGTGTGCGGGTGCAGAGTTCAAAGGTCATATGGCAAATGGAATGTTGTGTGTCACGGTGAAGAAGTCCGAAAACATTTTCATATTCTAGAGATTGATTCGATTTTTTTAACTGTATTTACTTCTAGAGACCGTAACGGGACAGACCGTAACGGGACAGACCGTAACGGGACAGACCGTAACGGGACAGACCGTAACGGGACAGACCGTAACGTGACAGATCGTAACGGGACAGACCGTAACGTGACAGACCATAACGTGACAATCTCCACGAAAACCTTCCCGAATCCCAATAAACATGACAGGCATATCTGTAATGAGACCCCAACTGTAAAAGTCCTTGAAACTATTGCAGTACTTATCAAAGCGATGGTCCGCGAGCTCCGCAAGTAGTTTAGATTTAATAAATGTATAATGAATAAACTGGGCAACGCCCCTTCTAAAATATTGATACATCTTGCAGGCCCATTTGAGAAGCGCTGCGTGAAACGACACCGACCTAGATTAACAACCAATGGCCGTCAGAGGTGGAAAGTGTGTCATGTTTAACTTAAACTTATGTCAACATAAAAATACAAGGGCACCGTCCTGCCCATTGTTTGACTGATGGAAGTGGTTCTCCGGTGTGGCAGTTAACAAAAGCTTTGTGTGCTCCTCAGTATAGGTACAGCTACGACACACACACCTCATTGGTAGAGAAGACATTAGATAGCGAAAGTGGAGGTGCATTTCATTTACTGGAACAAAAAAGGTGGTGTGACTAAGATATCTGAGTGACGGGAGTCCCTGAATGTGGCGTGACTAAGATATCTGACTGACGGGAGTCCCTGAATGTGGTGTGACAAAGATATCTGAGTGACGGGAGTCCCTGAATGTGGCGTGACTAAGATATCTGACTAACAGGAGTCCCTGAATGTGGTGTGACAAAGATATCTGAGTGACGTGCGTCCCTGAATGTGGCGTGACAAAGATATCTGAGTGACGGGAGTCCCTGAATGTGGCGTGACTAAGATATCTGAGTGACGGGAGTCCCTGAATGTGGTGTGACTAAGATATATGAGTGACGGGAGTCCCTGAAATTGGCGTGACTAAGATATCTGAGTGACGGGAGTCCCTGAATGTGGCGTGACTAAGATATCTGAGTGACGGGAGTCCCTGAATGTGGTGTGACTAAGATATCTGAGTGACTGGAGTCCCTGAATGTGGTGTGACTAAGATATCTGACTGACGGAAGTCCCTGAATGTGGCGTGACTAAGATATCTTACTAACAGGAGTCCCTGAATGTGGCGTGACAAAGATATCTGAGTGACGGGCGTCAAAGAATGTGGCGTGACAAAGATATCTGAGTGACGGGAGTCCCTGAATGTGGCGTGACTAAGATATCTGAGTGACGGGAGTCCCTGAATGTGGTGTGACTAAGATATATGAGTGACGGGAGTCCCTGAATGTGGCGTGACTAAGATATCTGAGTGACGGAAGTCCCTGAATGTGGCGTGACTAAGATATCTGAGTGACGGGAGTCCCTGAATGTGGTGTGACTAAGATATCTGAGTGACGGGAGTCCCTGAATGTGGTGCGACTAAGATATCTGACTGACGGGAGTCCCTGAATGTGGCGTGACTAAGATATCCTACTAACAGGAGTCCCTGAATGTGGCGTGACTAAGATATCTGACTAACAGGAGTCCCTGAATGTGGTGTGACAAAGATATCTGAGTGACGGGAGTCCCTGAATGTGGCGTGACTAAGATATCTGACTAACAGGAGTCCCTGAATGTGGTGTGACAAAGATATCTGAGTGACGGGAGTCCCTGAATGTGGCGTGACTAAGATATCTGACTAACAGGAGTCCCTGAATGTGGCGTGACTAAGATATCTGACTGACGGAAGTCCCTGAATGTGGCGTGACTAAGATATCTTACTAACAGGAGTCCCTGAATGTGGCGTGACAAAGATATCTGAGTGACGGGCGTCAAAGAATGTGGCGTGACAAAGATATCTGAGTGACGGGAGTCCCTGAATGTGGCGTGACTAAGATATCTGAGTGACGGGAGTCCCTGAATGTGGTGTGACTAAGATATATGAGTGACGGGAGTCCCTGAATGTGGCGTGACTAAGATATCTGAGTGACGGAAGTCCCTGAATGTGGCGTGACTAAGATATCTGAGTGACGGGAGTCCCTGAATGTAGTGTGACTAAGATATCTGGCTTACAGGATTCGCTGAATGTGGTTGTTTGGGGGGGGGGGGGGAGAATGTCCCGACCTGCTCACGTTAATTATGACAAGATAAATACCATAAGTAAGTCATGAATGGCTGGTCGCTCTTATTTATGGCCCAACATTGTTACAACATCGAATACTGTAATTCAACCCATGGCTCCAATCAGTCATGCCTGAGAACATGCTTCTCATAATGGCTCCCATCAGTCATGCCTGAGAACATACTTCTCATAATGGCTCCCATCAATCATGCCTGAGAACATACTTCTCATAATGGCTCCCATCAATCATGCCTGAGAACATACTTCTCATAATGGCTCCCATCAGTAATGCCTTTAACATACTTCTCATAATGGCTCCCATCAGTAATGCCTGAGAACATACTTCTCATAATGGCTCCAATCAATCATGCCTGAGAACATACTTCTCATAATGGCTCCCTTCAGTCATGCCTGAGAACAAACTTCTCATAATGGCTCCCATCAGTCATTCCTGAGAATTTTCTTCTCATAATGGCTCTCATCAATTCATGTCTGGGAACATACTTCTCATAATGGCTCCCACCAGTCATGCCTGAGAACATACTTCTCACAATGGCTCCCATCAGTCATGCCTGAGAACATACTTCTCTCAATGGCTCCCACCAGTCATGCCTGAGAACATACTTCTCACAATGGCTCCCAACAGTCATGCCTGAGAACATACTTCTCACAATGGTTCCCACCAGTCATGCCTGAGAACATACTTCTCACAATGGCTCCCATCAGTCATGCCTGAGAACATACTTCTCAGAAGCGTTTTCAAAACATTGAAACCAAAAGCTGACGTCCACCCGCCACAGATTTTGATGAACTACCCATCATTCTCCCCACAAGCAGTTCACAATCCCCATTTCATAAATTTATGAACGCCCCACACCCCGATTCCCCCCTCCACCCCCACAACGTTTAAATTCTGAATGAGATAAAAAAAATTGGGGAGGGGAGGAAGAGGGGGGCTGGGGGGATTACGTGTTCTACAAGCGTCATAGTAACCATAGCAACCTGGAACTCCAATGTGTCCAAGACTTTGATTAGGCTTTAGCTTGGGGGGGGGGGGGGGGTGAAAACAACGTTTTGTACGCAATAACGTGCACTCGTCTGATTACAGTTATCGTTAGCAGCCTTCGATTTCCCCCCCCCCCCCACATTCTATTACGGCCAAGTGGTTTATGGCAGCGACGTTGTGTACCCACCACAATGTACCCAGTGAGAAACGCAAGACACGGCGTTCCACGGGGCTCCCAGAGATTCCCTGACAACGGTAAACAACATTCCACGCGGCTGACCAATCACGTTTAGGGTGTGTGTGTGTGTTTTTTGGTTTTTTTTGGGTTTTTTTTTGTTTTTTTTTTAAATTGGGGGGGGGGGGGGGTGTTACATCCAAGTGTAAAAATGTGATCAGCGAAGACCGTGCGGGAGTTTAAGACATGTTTGTGTGTGTGTGTGAGTGTGTGTGTGGGGGGGGGGGTGGTTGTGGATCATCACGTGATATTAGGGTGGACATCAAAAATGTGATAACCTCGATCATGACAGATTCCCAACGGGACGACTAGTGGAGAATCTTCGAGGAATAGTAAGTACGTTAAACTTATGACACAAACTTGGAACAAGTGAGAATGTTGACATGTTATACTGAGGGGCGCAAGGAACAAGTGAGAATGTGGACATGTTATACTGAGGGGCGCAAGGAACAAGTGAGAATGTTGACATGTTATACTGAGGGGCGCAAGGAACAAGTGAGAATGTTGACATGTTATACTGAGGGGCGCAAGGAACAAGTGAGAATGTTGACATGTTATACTGAGGGGCGCAAGGAACAAGTGAGAATGTTGACATGTTATACTGAGGGGCGCAAGGAACAAGTGAGAATGTTGACATGTTATTTTGAGGGGCGGCATTTCTGGCCAACCGCACAGTTGTTTAGTGTGTTTTTTTCGTGGAGGAGGGAAGCAAAATATTGGATCGTCGTGCACGGCATTAACAATTGCTACGCCATTGCCATCAATATAAGCCATACCATCAATATAAGCAAAAAATTGTATTTCCAATAGCACGATACTGCAAAACATGAGGACCACTCCAAACTTCCGCCACCACCACCACCATCACTGCCGCCACCATGACCTCCATAGTCCTTGTCTAAGGTAGGTGCAAACATCGTACAACTAAATCTTGCAGACCGAGCAGTCGTATCCCCCCCCCCCCCCCCGGGCAGTCATAACCACTTTTTAAAGAGACATCAATAAGGAATCCCCGACATTGCAGTAACACGAGAGAGACGCCATTACAAGAAGTGCAGCATGTCAAACAGAAAGGCATTCATGGTGCGAGTCGAAGACTCACAAGGACAACTAAGTACCCTCATCATGACTCACCGCATTTCAATGTCTCAGTCGACGCCGTATATATATATAGGCCAAGGGATAGGGGCCTTAAAATCTCGTCGGGCGAGTTTCTTGACCAAGTTAATCGAACGCCACCACGCCAATCGCCAGCACGGGTGTGCCGACACCAAGCCTGTTGTTTGTAACTTAAGTTAGTAGTGATGCAACTATGCTTACAGTAGTCTATGAAGAGTGGGGGGTGTCTTGTAAGTCTTAAGGTGTGGACTATAGCATGATTGTAGATGTAACAGACAAAGTGACAGTCTGACTTCTGGTCCAAGACCGACAGCTTAAATCCCTTTCGGTCGAAGCCGAAAGTTAATTTTTCTATTTCGGCCGGCAAAAGTTAACTTTTCTGTTTCGGCCGGAACCGAAACGAAGACGAATATGGAGAATTTCGGCGCCGAAATAGAAGTTCAGTTGGCCTCTAACCACAACAATGAACTACTCTATACACAATAAATAGGCAACACAAGGTTTGTATAGGACTTTGAGGTTACATAAGTAATGCATAATATAAATCTTCAAATGTAAGCGCTATCCCAATCCCTCATTTATTTTTTTATTGGAGTGTTTGGTGAGGAAGGGTTTCAGTCGAAACGTTCTTTAAATTGTCATGTAACGTTATCCAGGCTCATTTTGAAAGAATGTTATGTAAGGAGGACAACCCCAGGCTACTTAGTAAGCTAGTGGCCTTAGAAAAAATAATTAAAATAAACAGCGAAGCCCGCAAATTTAATTGTATACGCTATTTAAGATGACTAACGTGTTCAAAGACATTTTTATGTAATAGCCCTTGCGTCATCTCTGATGCCAGATATTTTTTTTTTTTTGGTTGGGGGGGGGGGGGGGGGGGGTGTTCTTCCCTTTTCTTTTACTTTTTAATCGTATCCGGAAATTTGATCGAAAGAAATTTGGTTGACGGAAAATTGATCGACGGAAATTTGATCGAACGGAAATTTGGTCGAATCGTTTTCTTTTATTTATACGTTAAAATTTTGCGTCAAATTTCTTTTTGAACGCATTATTTTGTTTTACTATATAGTATAGTGCGTTCAAAAAGAAATTTGACGAAAAATCGATCAAATTTCCGGTAACCCTTTTAATATGATGGGGGCAGGGTCGTCTAAAGTTATGTGGCGTCTTGCGTTAATTAGAAGTCCCAAAAATGATATTTTTAAAGCGTCACATTATAAAGTGTAATTTTAACGATTCCATACCGAAATAGAGTGCATCTTCTTTAAGTTCTATGCTTCATGGTCGTTTGTGAGGATTGCATTAAACTACATTAACAGATGCATGCTGGCTGTAAGCTTTCATTTCTATGCTTCATGGTCGTTAGTGAGGATTGCATTAAACTACATTAACAGATGCATGCTGGCTGTAAGCAACGGGTTCAAGCACTCCGGAACGTTGTTTTTAAAGACATAGATATTGCTCTGTTAGCCGCGAGCCCCTTAAAGACAGAGATGTTGCTCTGTTAGCCGCGAGCCCCTTAAAGACAGAGATATTGCTCTGTTAGCCGCGAGACCATTAAAGACAGAGATATTGCTCTGTTAGCCGCGAGACCATTAAAGACATAGATATTGCTCTGTTAGCCGTGAGCCCCTTAAAGACAGAGATATTGCTCTGTTAGCCGCGAGCCCATTAAAGACAGAGATATTGCTCTGTTAGCCGTGAGCCCCTTAAAGACAGAGATATTGCTCTGTTAGCCACGAGCCCCTTAAAGATAGAGATATTGCTCTGTTAGCCGCGAGCCCCTTAAAGACAGAGATATTGCTCTGTTAGCCGTGAGCCCCTTAAAGACAGAGATATTGCTCTGTTAGCCGCGAGCCCCTTAAAGACAGAGATATTGCTCTGTCAGCCACGAGCCCCTTAAAGACAGAGATCTTGCTCTGTTAGCCGCGAGCCCATTAAAGACAGAGATCTTGATCTGTTAGCCGTGAGCCCCTTAAAGACAGAGATATTGCTCTGTTAGCCGCGAGCCCATTAAAGACAGAGATGTTGCTCTGTAAGCCGCGAGCACTTAAAGACGGGGATCTTGCTCTGTTAACCATGAGCCCCTTAAAGACAGAGATCTTGCTCTGTTAGCCATAAGCCCCTAAAAGACAGAGATCTTGCTCTGTTCGCCATAAGCCCCTAAAAGACAGAGTTCTTGGTGTGTTAGCCATGAGCCCCTAAAAGACAGAGATCTTGCTCTGTTAGCCATAAGACCATAAAAGACAGAGATCTTCCTCTGTTAGCCATAAGCCCCTAAAAGACAGAGATCTTCCTCTGTTAGCGATAAGCCCCTAAAAGACAGAAATCTTGATCTGCTAACAATAAGCCCCTAAAAGACAGAGATCTTCCTCTGTTAGCCGTGGACCCCTAAAAGAGTATAATTCCGCTCTGGTTCCAAACCCCGTTTAAAGTCCGATGCAAGCATTCCCTTGCTCTGATAGGTCTACCATAGACACACACCAACCAACATACGCATACCCTTAAAAGAAAAAAAAATATGTGGCGGGTATTTTCAAGGCACATTCTTTTATGTAAACAAACACCCAGAAAGTGTGTCGATCCTTGGGCACTATTCTATGACTTAACTCTAGACGTCTAACTACACCCAGAGCTCTGACCTGTAAGTTTTGGCACTATTCTATGACTTAACTCTAGACGTCTAACTACACCCAGGGCTCTGACCTGTAAGTTTTGGCACTATTCTATAACTTAACTCTAGAAGACTAACTACATCCAGGGCTCTGACCTGTACGTTTTGGCACTATTCTATAACTTAACTCTAGAAGACTAACTACATCCAGAGCTCTGACCTTTAAATTTTGGCACTATTCTATGACTTAACTCTAGACGTGTAACTACATCCAGGGCTCCGACCAACAGTTTGGGCACTATTCTATAACTTAACTCTAAAAGTATAACTACACTAACTGTCCGACTAACAGTTTGGGACCTAGCCCGTGATTTAACTCTGTCAATCAAATTGCACCTAGTTCTAGGGCTCCAAGTCAGACTATTTCAGGTGACGTCAGAAAGTATTATTTTCCATAAAGGTAGGAAACCCGAAGAAGCAAAATGATAACGACAGATCAAATGTGCCGTGACCCGGGCAATTAAAGACATTAAAACCCAAACCGCATTGAAGCACCAACCGCATTGAAGCACCAAACGCATTGAAGCACCAACAGCATTGAAGCACCAACCGCATTGAAGCACCAACCGCATTGAAGCACCAACCGCATTGAAGCACCAACCGCATTGAAGCACCAACCGCATTGAAGCACCAACCGCATTGAAGCACCAACCGCATTGAAGCACCAACCGCATTGAAGCACCAACCGCATTGAAGCAGCAACCGCATTGAAGCACCAACCGCATTGAAGCAGCAACCGCATTGAAGCACCAACCGCATTGAAGCAACAACCGCATTGAAGCACCAACCGCATTGAAGCACCAACCGCATTGAAGCACCAACCCTATTGAAGAACCAACCCTATTGAAACCCCAACCGCATTGAAGCACCAACTCCATGGAAACCCCAACCATACTGGGACCCCAACCCTATTGAAACCCCAACTCTATTGAAACCACAACCGCATTGAAGCACCAACCGTATTGACCGTAAACTCGTGTGGGCGAGACCCCTTCCAGAACACTCGCGCTACCAGGTAGATTGCGTGCTGCTGAAGACGACCGGTAGCCCTTACCGCATCAAAAAGACCAGCTCACCCCAGGTCCACTCGTGGATACACATAATTATTTAATTAATGCTCACGCGGCAACCAGCGTTAATTACCCGGGTCTTGCCATGCCATACGTCATACAATACGTCTTACCATGCCATACAACGTCATACAATACGTCTTACCATGCCATACAACGTCATACAATACGTCTTACCATGCCATACAACGTCATACTATACAATACCATGCCCAGGTTATTTGTTATCTATGATGGACGTCTAACACTATATTTGAAGCTGTGTGTGAGCCGGCTCTTACCATGCCATACAACGTCATACAATACAATGCACAAGTTATTTGTTTTCTATGATGGACGTCCTACAATATATTTGAAGCGGTGTGAGGAGGAAAAAACGTCACTCACGGGTTTTAATAGTTTTGTGCAATCATTCATGCGTTGATGGTGGTTTCAATGTGTGTTGGCAGTTGACATGTTTTTCTTCTTCTTAACAGTGCACAAATAGTTAAATGATCGAGCCAACAAGAGCTGGGGCCAACACTTGGGACAACCACTGGGAGCAGCACTGAGACCAACATTGGGACCAGTAATGGGATTAGCAACGGGACCACCACTGGGACAGCACTGAGACCAAGATTGGGACCAGTAATGGAATTAGCAATGGGACCACCACTGGAACAGCACTGGGACCAGCACTGAGCCCAACACTTGCGACCACCACTGGGACAGCACTGAGACCAACATTGGGACCAGTAATGGGATTAGCAACGGGACCACCACTGGGAACAGCACTGAGACCAACATTGGGACCAGTAATCGGATTAGCAATGGCGATGTTTTAGGCAGTTGAAATTGGAGTACCTGGGTGCTGGGTGGCCGAGTGGTCTGAACTGAGCAAATCTCAAGCTAATGGTCAGGAGCTCAATCCCAGTCAAGCAAAAAAAACACCACCAGCACCCCGGGTGGATGGGACTCGTTAACCTTGGACGGCAACCCATCCAAGAGAAGGCAACTCTGAATTCAAACCCGGAGATGGGGAGATGGAGTTCACATGCGCCTAACTGGCAGCAGTGAGACCTCTCGAACATCGAACAGCGGAGCGCCGTGAGCATGCTATGGAATGAGCGTGATATAAGTACTCCAGTCAATCAATCTCCTAGATTTGACCTTGTAACGCGCTTCGAGCCTTTGGGGATGAAGCGTGATTTTTCAAATAAACTTCATTATTATTATTATTACCTCAAAACGTACAACACGTTAACTTGATCAGGAAATAATAACATACAATTGACATGTTTAAAATCCTCGTCCGATGCCCTAACACATTCCATTTACTTAACTTATTTGACCCTCCCCTCCCAAACCCTCTTTTTTAAAAAAACTCTTAAATCTTACAACTACAATACACAGCTGATTTTTTGTTTGTTTGCTCTAATGGTAGCAATCATTAATAACCGTTAAGCCAACTGCATAACACAATAGGTTTATTGTAGTTTTAAAAGTAGTTTTTATTGTAGTTTGAAAAGTAGTTCAATTGTAAGCCCAAGAGTTGGATTGATTTGTGTGCAATGTTAGCTACCTGCCGGTCCTGGCCAGTCAGAATTTGCTGAAACCGCCAACGTTTAAAAATATTGTACTTAAATATCCTGTAAATACGAAGAAGAAAAAAAAACCCTACCTTTTTAATCCCTCCAACCCGTGGGGGGGGGGGGCAGATCACCTATTAAACTCTCTGAAGGTCTTGTCCATGTAACAATACTCATGAGAACCATGCAGGTCACCTATTAAACTCTCTGAAGGTCTTGTCCATGTACCAGTACTAATGAGAAGCAATGGCAAAATCCCCACATCGCTTTCCTCCACCTAAAGGTTTGTTAGAGTGCACGAGACCTGGTTTACTCCCGGTGATAAACCCCCAAATACTTGACAGGTACGAGGCCAGCAGGCAGTGGCACACTCCGTCACAGAGGCGAATCCAGGAAATAGTTGCGTGTGTAAGGTGTGGGTGGCGGGGCGGCACAAGAAAACATTGGGATTAATGATACACAGTAATTAATTAATCTTTTACATTTAAATATACTCGACTTAAGCCCTTCCCCAACCCCCCCCCCCCACCCCCGAGCAGTGATCCACTAGCACTGAACAGAATGCACAGTTCACACATAATGAAATAACCTAACTGACCTTGTCACCTCCCAAAAAAGTATTTCCTAAATTTGTCCTCACCTGCGTACAACTATAGTTGTGCTACAGATATAAAAATTACACTAATTTATTCAGCAAACCCCACCCCCCCAACACAGGCAGTGGAGTAGGCAGGGTTAGTACGCCCGTGGCGGGTCAAGATTTTTTCCGCCCCCCTTTCCGCTAGAAATCTGCATTCGGCCGAAAATGTCACCCCTCAGTATAAGTAAAATATGCCACATGGGGGTGGACCGACCCTCCTCACCCCCTACAGACGTCCCTTCCCCTAGCTAAATGTTCCACTAATCTTACGGAGCTGACGTGACGCAATTAGGCTTTATTTCAATAATTGTATGGTGCATCGAATAGAGTGACATACAAAAGTGAATGCAAAAAGGTGTTGCGTTTTTAAGAAGAATGTCACGTCAGTGCCACGTCTGGGATCGTAATGTTTAAGAAATTGTGTGTTTGAACGTGGGGTGCCACGTCTGTAATCGTGATGTATGAGAAACGGTGTGTTTGCATGTGTTCTCACGGTGTCCCAGTAACACACATAAAAACAAACAAACAAATAACATAGGAAGTTACACTTCAACGGGAACAAATAACATAGGAAGTTACACTTACGCAATGAACGTTTCAAACAAAAGGAACAATTCCTATTTCACGCTGTGTCCTGAATCTTGAGGCGTAACTTAAAGCTTGGGCAAATGACCGTGGAAATAGCTAAGTAAACAATATACACGTTCGAACAGTCCTAGCCGCACCAAGTGACATCGAGAAAAACGTAAACAAGGTTGAGAAAATCCAAGCTTATCAAAGATTGAATGGAACACATCACAGATACGCCAGCATTCCTCCGTCCACCACAGCAAAGGGAAACCAGCTCTCATCAGAGAAACCTTTTTTTAAAATCTGTTACAGTAACGACGGCATGTCCTGGACTCTCTTTAGTTCAGTGCGGTTAAAAAGGGGGGGGGGGCGAACAACAGTAGAGGGCGGAGTGGAGGGGCTAGACAGTGGCGTGTTCAGGGTGGGGGGCAAGCGTTGGAAGGTTACGGTGGGACGTGCAGTAAAGTGTGATAGGGAGGGGGCAGACGCTTGGTAAGGAGGGACAGGGGTGGCACGTTGAAGGGGCGCGTGCAGTAGCGTGTGAGGTGGGACAGGGGTGGCATGTTGAAGGGGTGGGTGGAGTAGAGTGTGAGGTGGGACAGGGGTGGCATGTTGAAGGGATGACTGGAGTAGAGTGGGATAGGGGTGGCATGTTGAAGGGATGCGTGGAGTAGAGTGTGAGGTGGGACAGGGGTGGCATGTTGAAGGGGCGCGCGCAGTAGAGTGTGAGGTAAGACATGGTTGACATGTTGAAGGGTGGTGTGCAAAAGATGTG
Source organism: Omphiscola glabra (assembly GCA_964017045.1). Classification (NCBI taxonomy): domain Eukaryota; kingdom Metazoa; phylum Mollusca; class Gastropoda; family Lymnaeidae; genus Omphiscola; species Omphiscola glabra. The sequence goes on along the minus strand of OZ024805.1, from coordinate 6,636,276 downwards.
AAGTGGGACAGGGGTGTCATGTTGAAGGGAGGCGTGCAGTATAGCATAAAATGGAGCAGGCGCAGTGTCGAATCAATTGAAAACATAAAATTTGTTGGGGCTGTGGAACAAAATATGGGAGTGTGTGGGTGGGGGGGGGGGCGATGACATGTCTTTTTCTTTCTCTCATACACTTCAATTTATGGAGAGGAGATATAAATGAAATGAAGACTCGACAGTTCAATTCATAAGTCACTTGGTTGATAATACTCGTAACACGGCACTGTCACATGTCCATCGTCATTTTTCAACAGGGATTCTAACACTACAGTCCCGAGACACGTGGGATTCAAGCATTTTCATAATGTTCACTGATTTCAACGTTTCTGGTGATTTGTGATGTCAACTAAAATCCTTGGGAGACAACGATATAAAAATCATGTAGTTTGAGAAAATGCAAGATACAAGTATGTCAGGAGTCGTGTTATTATAATTGGTTAATTAAACGTTTAGCTTAGATCACTGTTATGTCGCCCCAATCACCCCCGACCCCAGAGTATGTTTAATGTGTTTAGTTTGTGTTTGTCTTTCGGGGAGGGGGACAAAAAAGAAATCCCCCCCCCCCAGTCGACACCTCTAACCGTGCCGACTGACCATGTCAACGAAACACACAAGTGTAGAAACTAGCCAGAAAAATGGGTCGGAAAAGTGGGTCAAAAATTGACTGCAACCTTTGACCCAGACAGCCAAACAGACCAAACACTGACCTAATATCAGGACACATAAAGCTCAACTTTAGGGCGGTGTCTGTGTTGGCATATTAAGCAATTAATCATTTGCAAGTCATTTTGTTTTAATGATCAAGAGATTATGGGTCGTTCGTAAGTTACGTCACGTATAAAAAAGACATTTTCAGACCCCCCTCCCCACGTCATAAAGTGTAACAAATTATTTACCCCCTTACCCTACCCCCTTCAATTAGTGTCACGTCACATCTACAAAAATTCTAAACATAAATAACATTTTCATAACTAAACTAAGATTTTATTTTATCCTTGAAAATTGTCCCATAATGGATTAAGATGTTGTATTATTAGAAAACTGTGACGTGAAACGCAAAACTTCGACGTCATCCCCGAGCCGAATGTAAAGTGGCCACAACTGTTTTTGCGTCAATTTTCGATATGCGCAGCAGGTGTGCGCGACTGAACTTCACAGTACATATAATACCTGAGGCAACTTTAGACCTCAAATTAATGGGGGTGGGGGTGGGGTGGGGGGTGTTATTAATTGAATACAGCTTTTTCAAAATTAGAAAATTTTAGATTTTAAAATATAATTTTTTTGTGCGATTTAACCCCCGTCCGCCCTGTCAAAATTCTCAATATCTCCATAGGTATGACACCGATAAGGACTAGATGGGACAGCGACCAAGGATGTCTGTAAACGTGCAGACTTTAACGAAGAGTCCACCCAATCTTTGCGTCTCTGGGTTAAGTGAACCAGTTCTGATCTGGATGTCATCATTTGTTAAAAAAGTCACACTAATACACTGAATGCTTTCGGTTACATGCTTCACACGTCTATTATAGCACACTGGATTGTTATTTGATCTCATGGGAATAACGGTAAATGAACACTGGTTGTGCTTGAGTATCAGGAGTTTTAATGACTGTCCGGAGTTTCAATGACTGTCTGGAGTTTCAATGACTTCCGGAGTTTCAATGACTGTTGGGAGTTTCAATGACTGTCGGGAGTTTCAATGATTGTCGGGAGTTTCAATGACTGTCCGGAGTTTCAATGACTGTCCGGAGTTTCAATGACTGTCCGGAGTTTCAATGACTGTTGGGATTTTCAATGATTGTCGGGAGTTTCAATGACTGTCGGGATTTTCAATGATTGTCGGGAGTTTCAATGACTGTCGGGATTTTCAATGATTGTCGGGAGTTTCAATGACTGTCGGGATTTTCAATGATTGTCGGGAGTTTCAATGACTGTCGGGATTTTCAATGATTGTCGGGAGTTTCAATGACTGTCGGGATTTTCAATGATTGTCGGGAGTTTCAATGACAGCTGTCGGGATTTTCAATGATTGTCGGGAGTTTCAATGACTGCCCGGAGTTTCAATCTTTAAGCACCCAGAATACTTAATATCTTAACAAAATAGTTAACAACCGGGATGGTATCGGTATAGCGTAGGACAGTGGTTCTCAACCTTCCTAATGCCGCGACCCTTTAATACAGTTCCTCATGTTGTGGCGACCCCCAGCGACAAAATTATTTTTGTTTTTACTTCATAACCGTTAAGTATATCTGTTTTCAGATGGTCTTAGGCGATCTCTAGGAAAGAGTCTGGGGTCGCGACCCACAGGTTCAGAAACGCTGGCGTAGGAAGGTGGGTAAGGAGGGAGGTGACCCACCCCAGCGCCACATTTTTCTTTATATGGAGGGGCGGCCCTTTAACTTTACGCCAACGGAAGGACAGTTGAAATCAGTATACAATTCGGTTACAACGAGACCTCTCAGGTTCAGACCACAATTCGGTTACAATGAGACCTCTCAGGTTCAGACCACAATTCGGTTACAACGAGACCTCTCAGGTTCAGACCACAATTCGGTTACAACGAGGCCTCTCAGGTTCAGACCACAATTCGGTTAAGAGACCGCAGGTTCAGACCACAATTCGGTTACGAGACCGCAGGTTCAGACGACAATTCGGTTACAACGAGACCTCTCAGGTTCAGACCAAAATTCGGTTACAACGAGACCTATCAGGTTCAGACCACAATTCGGTTACAACGAGGCCTCTCAGGTTCAGACAACAATTCGGTTACGAGACCGCAGGTTCAGACGACAACTCGGTTACAACGAGACCACAGGTTCAGACCACAATTCGGTTACGAGGCCTCTCATGTTCAGACCACAATTCGGTTTTATCGAGACCGCAGGTTCAGACCACAATTCGGTTACGAGACCGCAGGTTCAGATGACAATTCGGTTACAACGAGACCACAGGTTCAGACAGCTGTTCGGTTACAACGAGACCACAGGTTTAGACCACAATTCGGTTACGAGTCCTCTCAGGTTCAGACGACAATTCGGTTACAACGAGACCTCTCGGGTTCAGACCACAGTTCGACCAACCCACACAAAGCCAATATGGTGTCTTTTTTTTTTTTTTTTTTGCCGTTATCAAAGAATTTGGCTTCATTCGCCACGCCCAAAATTCACTAGGGCGATTGGAGATAACCGTGTTAGACACGAGGGTGGGGGGATGTCATGGAAGTTCACTCCAGGATTTCAACCTATTTCAAGGAGACGTGTCATGCCATTATTGACTTCTGTACCCATTCGTGTGCAGAAAGGACACGGCTGATAAACACTATTTCTCTCAAACTGGCAAGACAAGCAGGGGCGTAACGCACCTGTCTAGTTATTGTCAAACGACGAAACCCTCCCGCAATCCTAAGATTGTTCTACCTTTGATTCGGCACGATAAATATTGACCTCACAACCCCCCCTCTTCCAATATAGATAGATAGTGGATCCAGCTGCAAAAACCTGGCAAATTGCATGATGTGTCTATGTTATATTTGTTATCCTCAAGGCGTGCGAAGACTCGCATTGAGTACATGTGAGAATCACTGCTGGATTCATCCAGTGATGTGCCACACATTGTGTTAGTGGAATAAATATACAAGAAACTCTATTTTTAGAACCAGTAGCTTATTTCACAATGACATTTCTCAGCTCCATACTATTACACCACCAACCCCCCCCCCCCTTTTTTTTTCCCGAAAAGCCTGTATTGGCTGTAATATATTATTAGATAAAGTGTCAGCAGGTTCCGTTGACGTCTATGTGAGACTCCCCCAAATTATCCACTTATTTTAACGTGGGCACTGGGCTCCTTTAATCAAAATGTTGGCGATGAACTATCTAAGACGGTTACCGGAAATTTAATCGAACGGAACTTTGGTCGAATCTGTTTTTTTATTTTACACGTTAAAATTTTCGTCAAATTTATCTTTGAACGCACTATACTATATAGTAAAACAAAACAATGCGTTCAAAAAGAAATTTGGCGCAAAATTTTAACGTGTAACCTAAAAAAACAGATTCGACCAAAGTTCCATTCGATCAAATTTCCGTCGATCAATTTTCCGTCGACGAAATTTCTTTTGATCAAATTTCCGGATACAATCTAAGATGCGTAGTTGTGCGGCACACCGCCCTCTAATGTGGTTTACGGCAAACAAACGTTGGAACTGCACTGACCAAGCACAAACGTTACTGTAAACTACACTTGCCGAATGGAGTAAAAATAAAGAAATAAATATCAGTTCAGGGTCGATCGCCGGCTTTTTTGGGTTTTTTCAAAATAGCCGGAATTTCGTAAAATTATTTTTAAAAATCCTGAGCCGAAAAATTGTCGATCCTGTAAACCAAAATAACAAATGCTCAATCGTTTGAGAAGCACTGTATACGTTTACAGCTATAACTATTACGGTATCCGTTTAAGCAAAAAGAACATACAAAATTTATTTGGGAAATTGGCATCTATGTCATATACTGTGACCCCCAAGTTGTAATTGACCGCATAACATGTCATGTCATATTAAGACGGTATTATCTATTGCAGGCATACATGCATAAGCGAGTATATCTATGACATGCGCACATGCATAACAGAGTGTATTAAGTTGGCCATGAATAGCGTACGCACATACATAACCAAATGTGTTAAGACGGCTATCTTAGTGTGCGTCGAAGAATGACGTAAATGCTTTGGTCATGGTACAGGGGAAAAAAACAGTGATATTATTCACCACCAAGGATTCAACAACAGTGCCGGGACAACAGTGCCGGGACAACAGTTTCTGGGTGAAGGTTGATATTTGCATAGTTCTTATTATAAATATATTTTACACAGTGAACACACGACTGGTAAAGAGTATAGACATTTCTATTCAGTGGCGTAGCTAACGTAAGTGCCACCCGCGGCGGGACAATAGTATGCCCGCCCCATTACACAAAAAACAACACTCCGCAGTAGGCCGAAAATGCCGCCCCCCCCCCGGGGCGGCTGCACCCTCGCCATCCCTTTCCTAAGTCACTGTTTCTAATGTATCTTTTAAGCTCTTGAACTTAAAAATTGCGAGGTCCGTTATCACATTTTTTTAAGAACTCCATTTCTTTCATAAAATGGGCAGTGGCACAGTGAAAACTGAAGATAACGCTACCCCTGGACAAAAGTGGTGCTATTGGCATGTACATTGCTACTTGCAGGGTTAACCAGAGTTCAAACTCTTTCTGTGCCGGGGTCGGTTAGCACATACGCCAGGGGCGGCGCTATTTCAATGTTCGTTACTTGAAGATTTTACCGGATCACGTTCGTTCGTTTGCATTCTTCGGTACGTAATACAGTCTGTGAGACGTCATGTCTCGGGGTCGGAGTAACTGACCCGGCGCTTAAGCCTTTATAACATTCTCCGTACAACACTTTATAACATTCTCCGTCCAAGCCTTTATAACATTCTCCGTCCATGCCTTTATAACATTCTCCGTCCAAGCCTTTACAACATTCTCCGTCCATGCCTTTATAACATTCTCCGTCCATGCCTTTATAACATTCTCCGTCCATGCCTTTATAACATTCTCCGTCCAAGCCTTTATAACATTCTCCGTCCAAGCCTTTATAACATTCTCCGTCCAAGCCTTTATAACATTCTCCGTCCATGCCTTTATAACATTCTCCGTCCAAGCCTTTATAACATTCTCCGTACAAGACTTTATAACATTCTCCATCCATGCCTTTATAACATTCTCCGTCCATGCCTTTATAACATTCTCCGTCCATGACTTTATAACATTCTCCGTCCATGACTTTACAACATTCTCCGTCCATGCCTTTATAACATTCTCCGTCCATGCCTTTATAACATTCTCCGTCCAAGCCTTTATAACATTCTCCGTCCAAGCCTTTATAACATTCTCCGTCCAAGCCTTTATAACATTCTCCGTCCATGCCTTTATAACATTCTCCGTCCAAGCCTTTATAACATTCTCCGTACAAGACTTTATAACATTCTCCATCCATGCCTTTATAACATTCTCCGTCCATGACTTTACAACATTCTCCGTCCAAGACTTTATAACATTCTCCATCCATGCCTTTATAACATTCTCCGTCCAATACTTTATAACATTCTCCGTCCAAGACTTTATAACATTCTCCGTCCATGCCTTTATAACATTCTCCGTCCATGACTTTATAACATTCTCCGTCCATGACTTTACAACATTCTCCGTCCATGACTTTACAACATTCTCCATCCATGCCTTTATAACATTCTCCGTCCAAGACTTTATAACATTCTCCGTCCAAGCCTTTATAACATTCTCCGTCCATGCCTTTATAACATTCTCCGTCCATGACTTTACAACATTCTCCGTCCAAGACTTTATAACATTCTCCGTCCATGCCTTTATAACATTCTCCGTCCATGCCTTTATAACATTCTCCGTCCATGACTTTATAACATTCTCCGTCCATGCCTTTATAACATTCTCCGTCCATGACTTTACAACATTCTCCGTCCAAGACTTTATAACATTCTCCGTCCAAGCCTTTATAACATTCTCCGTCCATGCCTTTATAACATTCTCCGTCCATGACTTTATAACATTCTCCGTCCATGCCTTTATAACATTCTCCGTCCATGACTTTACAACATTCTCCGTCCAAGACTTTATAACATTCTCCGTCCAAGACTTTATAACATTCTCCGTCCAAGCCTTTATAACATTCTCCGTCCAAGCCTTTATAACATTCTCCGTCCATGACTTTATAACATTCTCCATCCATGCCTTTATAACATTCTCCGTCCATGACTTTACAACATTCTCCGTCCAAGCCTTTATAACATTCTCCGTCCAAGCCTTTATAACATTCTCCGTCCATGCCTTTACAACATTCTCCGTCCAAGACTTTATAACATTCTCCATCCATGCCTTTATAACATTCTCCGTCCAAGACTTTATAACATTCTCCATCCATGCCTTTATAACATTCTCCGTCCAAGCCTTTATAAAATGTATCTGTTTACTTATTAAAATGCAGCATAATTCCTTCCCCTTTTTTGCTTGATAGGCAACAGAAATTGCCCAGTAGCCACAGAAGAAATAGCAACTGAAGTTGAGGACTTTAAATGTCAGAATTACAACGGTAGTAACTAACACCTGCATGAGGTCACAGCCTGGTGTCGCAGCAATTAGGTTGGGCCGATTAAATAAACACTTAATCTTCCCGGTTAAGACGCCTGAACACACCCCCTTCACCCCAGCACCTCCTTCCCCAACATACCACTCCCCCCCCCCAACCAAGCACCTCCTTCGTGAAATATGTCGAGGTAAAAAGGCGTATCTGCTATTTCTGAAAACAAAATGTGCGACACGTAAGTACAAGCCACGGGCGTACAATGAGAGCGGATGAAAGGGGCGTGCGGTGGGAGCTAATGAAAGGGGCGTCCTCCGCGAGGAAAGGATTATCTATCTCTGTCGTCTGAACGTCCAGCCGAACTATTCTCGTTCAGCATGATCAGATGTCGCTATCATAGCAGATCTAACAACCAGGTCGTGTCAACTAATGTAAGGCAATAATTAATATAATAGCTCCAATATTAAAAGGTGGCGGGACGGATTTTCAAACTCTATATGGAAGAACTTGTATATGTAAGACATGATAATATATGTAAGGCATGATAATATATGTAAGACATGATAACATATGTAAGACATGATAATATATGTAAAACATGATAATATATGGTACGTTACATGCGATACTCTTATTGACCCACACAACTTTTGAAATTTGTTTTGAATTATATTGTACATTTTCATGTTAGCATTTCATACAAAAAAATCAGACATACATATATAGCCGTTGAGGCGTTCGTGTCAGTGCGACAGATAATGAACATTTTGAAATGAAGGCTTTGATCAATAATTAATGTCCCAATATGCCAGCATAAAAGGCGTTGTTACGTAAAACATAGGGAGATGATGAGATGCGTTTTATTGGCCAGGACTTGAGTTCGACACACCGTTACAGTTTTTTTACTGTGTCTTTATAACAAATTTTACTGTGTCTTTATAAAAAATTTTAATGTGTCTTTATAACAAATTTTACTGTGTCTTTATAACAAATTTTACTGTGTCTTTATAACAAATTTTACTGTGTCTTTATAACAAATTTTACTGGGTCTTTATAACAAATTTTAATGTGTCTTTATAACAAATTTTACTGGGTCTTTATATTAAACTGAATTGCTATCCTTGTGATGATTAATGATTAAGTAAAAAAAAAAACATAATTTAACATGACATTTCTAGGAAATGTATAAATGTATCGTAAGAATTTCAACGTAACAATAAATGTATTAAGTCTTTAATTCTTTGCAAGCCATCGCATCTTTCATGTCGACACGATACCGTAATGGCAAATACAAATACGCCAGTCCGTTTAATCATAAACTCCAGTGTTGCAGACCTGCCAACCTGCCAAGAAAAAAAATATGTAGGGGTGGTGCATGCGGGGGGAAATTGGGGTCGCTGCCCCCCCCCCCCCCGGGGCGCCGACCCCGGGGGGGCGTTGGTCTAAGATCTGCAAACTAATGCACAAGCCCTTTTAAATAAATAAAGAAATATAAAGTTACCTCCATTGTCTTTGAAGAGTCCAAAGAACATGAGAAAATATACAGATTTATACAGTGACAGAAGACCCATTTTATTTACATCTGTACACAGGCTGCTAAGACTAAGAGTTCAGTTTTCCTGCCTATCTCTAGTGGCCTTTTTGCATTTGTCCAACATCTCTTTGGACAACTGGAAATTACCATTAACTTTCATGTTTGCCTATGTTTCATTTTAATTTTTCTTCACAATCTTCTAGCAATCTGCGAGTATGGAAACATTTCTTTGACTCTGGCATTAAAACGATCGGAGTTGGTTTGAGAAATATTTCCTCCAATAAGAGAGCTGGTCAATAAAACTTAGCAAAGAAATTAGACTTGGGTGTCGTAGATTTCCTGCTTTCACTTTTAGCTGCAGTTGTATAACTTTATCTTGTTTTTTTTCTGTGTTAAAATATGTTTATTAATATAATTGTACCCACCACTTTCAATAGATTTTATCTATTTTAATTTAATTAAGAAACACTTTAACAAACAAACAAAAAGTCAAAACAAAACTATTTTTTAGCCTAGTAAAAGGATGAATCGCGATCGGATCAATTGAAGTATGATTGGGAGAAGGCGGCTCGCTTCGATAAAAACAAGGCAGTGTCACTGTCTACACGTCCGGCGACCGGACTGATCGACTATTAGCGGTCACGTGACAAGGCTCACGGACAAATATCTCGCGCATCTTTGCTACGGTGGTCATGTGACTTGATCAAATATATATAATAGTAATAGCCGGGCGAATATCGCGAGAACTTATTCGTCCGGTCGCCGGACCTGTAAACACTACCGGTACGTAAAAATAAAGGAATGCACCACTTCCTGTCGTATCCGACTTTTTATTTATTTTTTCTTTTGCCGCTTTCGGATCTTTATGACTGTTACCGGAAATTTGATCGACGGAAATTTGATCGAACGGAAATTTGGTCGAATATGTTTTTCAGTTCACACGTTAAAATTTTCGTCAAATTTCTATTCGAACGCAATATATTATATAGTAAAACAAAATAATGCGTTCAAAAAGAAATTTTACCCAAAATTTTAACGTGTAAACTAAAAAATAAGATTCTACCAAATTTCCGTTCGATCAAATTTCCGTCGATCAATTTTCCGTCGACGAAATTTCTTTCGATCAAATTTCCGGATACGCTTTATGACGGGTGAAAAATTATAATGTTCGGAAAATCGGAATTTTTAGAGGTTTGTCGGAAGGTCGGTATTAGGTGTAAAAAATCCGTATAATTCCGACAAAATCGGAAGGGTTGGCAGGTCTGAACAGTGTTGTGAATTAAACTACATGATAACCCGTGTGTAGATAGACGGTGATCCTGTTGATCTCATAAACCAATGTGCCCTCATGTGTCCATAAGGCTACTACCGAACGTCCGTCATCAAGTCCATTCCTCCCCAAACCACAAACTCTTTCCGAAAACAAACCCTCTCTCCCAAAATTACAAACTCTTTCCCAAACAACACCCTCTTCCCCAAACTACACCCTTTTCCCCCCAAAAACACCCTCTTCCCGAAACCACACCCTCTTCCTCAAAACACACCATTTCCCCAAACTACAACCTCTTTCCCAAACCACACCCTCCTTTCCCATGATGCGCTTTGCAAGAAGATTAAATAAAATGATTTTAAATTATCTATTTAGCTATTTCGGTGAACAACAAAACTACAGAGCAGTTCCTGGCTTTTGGTTTTAAAAATTACGAACATTTTTACCTGTTGATTTTTGAATGAACATTTGTGACTGTTGATTTTTGAATGAACATTTTTAACTGTTGATTTTTGAATGAACATTTTTAACTGTTGATTTTTTAATGAACATTTTTACCTGTTGATTTTTTAATGAACATTTTTAACTGTTAATTTTTGAATGAACATTTTTAACTGTTGATTTTTGAATGAACATTTTTACCTGTTGATTTTTGAATGAACATTTGTACCTGTTGATTTTGAATGACGTAATAATAAAAGGGCTGTACAGATTGAATCTGTTAAATAACGGGTTTGATGTTCGCGACCACTTCCAGCCGACGACGGCACTTAGGGCTGAGTAGGGAGTGAATGTGCTCTAGGTATATTATGCGCCATGGTCTATTAAAGCCGAGCACATGGGTATTCATCGTACTTATAAATAAACATGTGTGCTTTGGTGGCTATTACAAGAGTTTAGCATTAGCCATTAACGGAAAAAATCGTGTCATCCCGTGAAGACAAATACAGTAAGTAGTTTCCAGTGTAATGTTGAAATGATGGCTTGTTGTGGTTCGGTTATCAAGTGCTTGACGCGGAAATTTAAGTACAAAAAAAACAAAAACAATCTAATACAGGAGTGTTCATAGCTCGAATTTGTTCAGGAAGGTCCTGTTAGACAGGTGTGCTAGAACATGTTAGACAGGTGCACCAGGTCCTGTGAGACAGGTGCGCAAGGCCCTGTTAGACAGGTGCGCAAGTCCTGTTAGACAGGTGCGCTAGGACATGTTTGACAGGTGTGCCAGGCCCTGTTAGACAAGAGCCCCAGGCCCTGTTAGTCAGGAGCCCCTGGTCCTGTTAGTCAGGAGCCCCAGGTCCTGTTAGTCAGGAGCCCCAGGTCCTGTTAGACAGGTATGCAAGGTATTAGTTACTTTTCATTAATATCACAACCACTTTTCATGTTAAAACAGTGTATGCTACATTTCAATTGTGAAACTAGGAACATATGATTCCAGTGTATATCAATCACACCATCGACCCGAACTTAACATAGGATTTAAGTTATATGAAGTGAGCATTAAGTTGCAATTGAAAGGGAAATGGAACTTACGTACCCCTCCACCAAGATATTTCATACCCCATCCACCAAGATCTTACATACCCCTCCACCAAGATCTTACATACCCCATCCACCAAGATCTTACATACCCCATCCACCAAGATCTTACAAACCCCATTCAGTTTTATTTGAAGAACCGGAATCTTATAAAAGGGGGTGGGTGGGTCCGGAGTGAAATCTTAAGGCTGATACTGATGTAGTGTGATTGCTTATCGTTTAGTTGATGTGTCACACAATTTTTGGTTACAACAGATTTCCGCGTCGCTTCGTGGTGAGATCAACAGCACTGTTCTGAACACTTTTCCTTGGTGGCGTGGCTTCGTGGTGTTATCTAAAACTATCAACGCACTGTTCTGAACACCTTTCCTTGATGAAGTTTCACACGCACTGATGGAGACATTGCCTCCACCACACAACAGGTTGAACCTGCACTGTAAACCTGAACCGTAACGACAATCACTACTATTCTTTGTATTGAAAACAATGAACACCCTCTTCCCACACACACAGACACTTCGACATCACTCAAACCAAGGACACCTTGCCACCTCTCCATCAATCAGACAATGGACACCTCACAACCTCTCCATCAATCAAACAAAGGACACCTCCCAACCTCTCCATCAATCAAACAAAGGACACCTCCCAACCTCTCCATCAATCAAACAAAGGACACCCCACAACCTCTCCATCAATCAAACAAAGGACACCTCACAACCTCTCCATCAATCAAACAAAGGACACCTTGCCACCTCTCCATCAATCAAACAAAGTACACCTCACAGCCTCTCCATCAATCAAACAAAGTACACCTCACAACCTCTCCATCAATCAAACAAAGGACACCTTGCCACCTCTCCATCAATCAAAAAAAGTTCACCTCACAGCCTCTCCATCAATCAAACAAAGGACACCTCCCAACCTCTCCATCAATCAAACAAAGGACACCTCACAACCTCTCCATCAATCAAACAAAGGACACCTCCCAACCTCTCCATCAATCAAACAAAGGACACCTCACAACCTCTCCATCAATCAAACAAAGGACACCTCACAACCTCTCCATCAATCAAACAAAGGACACCTTGCCACCTCTCCATCAATCAAACAAAGTACACCTCACAACCTCTCCATCAATCAAACACAGGACACCTCACAACCTCTCCATCAATCAAACAAAGGACACGTCCCAACCTCTCCATCAATCAAACAAAGGACACCTCACAACCTCTCCATCAATCAAACAAAGGACACCTCCCAACCTCTCCATCAATCAAACAAAGGACACCTCACAACCTCTCCATCAATCAAACAAAGGACACCTCACAACATCTCCATCAATCAAACAAAGGACACCTCACAACCTCTCCATCAATCAAACAAAGGACACGTCCCAACCTCTCCATCAATCAAACAAAGGACACCTCACAACCTCTCCATCAATCAAACAAAGGACACCTCACAACATCTCCATCAATCAAACAAAGGACACCTCACAACCTCTCCATCAATCAAACAAAGGACACCTTGCCACCTGTCCATCAATCAAACAATGGACACCTCACAACCTCTCCATCAATAAAACAAAGGACACCTCCCAACCTCTCCATCAATCAAACAAAGGACACCTCACAACCTCTCCATCAATCAAACAAAGTACACCTCACAACCTCTCCATCAATCAAACAAAGGACACCTCCCAGACTCTCCATCAATCAAACAATGGACACCTCACCACCTCTCCACCAATCAAACATTGGAACCTCACCACCTCTCCATTAATCAAACAATGGACACCTCACCACCTCTCCACCAATCATCAAACAATGGACACCTCACCACCTCTCCATCAATCAAACGACACAAAAATGCGTTGAGGCTAGGAAGGCAAAGATAACCTTTTTCCTTGGAGATTCTGCCAAGAAGTTAAGCGTGCCCCAGGAGACGCAAACAGTTATATAAAGGGTTCTCAAAGTGAATTGCATTACAAATAAACTTACTATTAAACGCAGTGAAACGAGGCTGTATTGATGGGAACATATATTAATTCAATATCATAATACCGGAGCAATTTTTATGGTGGGCAGTGTGAGATTTGTGAGGTGAATTGGCGATTGGATTTCCGGCGAGCGGAAAAAAAAGACACGAAAAAAGGTCACAAGTTTTAGAAGGAATAAAAGTTACGTGAAAAATTGTTACGGAAAAAAGGTCACAAAAAGAAAGTCACACAATTTTTTTTGTTTATTAACCATAATTTTAATTCTAAGTCTAAATAAATGTTTATAATAAAGTAAATATCAGTAAATGGAAGTAAGAGACGGGTCATTAAGAACTCTTTCGGGATATAACAGTAATACGCAACAAATTGCGAATCGGGGCTACAGCTATACGGACCGTGATACGGAGACAATTTGAGACTCCTTGTTGCCACTGCAAGCAGTGTCTCACACTCGTAGAGGCGGCATCAAAATATAACCTGTCGCCTGCAGTAATGTTTTCACAAGCAAAGGTGATGACCCAGAAATTGGTACCAAACGTGAGGGAGGGGGAAAAACAGAAAACCAATAACGCGTCAAAGAAACGCAAACCTTTGCACTTCGAATCCAGGCCACGGAAACTGGGTTACCGAAAAACAAACGTCTGATAACACTTGAAATAAAGGGATCAAAGCTGTAAACCTGACCCACATCTCAGGACGGAGAGAGAGAGTGAGGGGGAGAGAGGGAGAGGAGGGTTCTCCGGTGTCAGCACTGCTGAGTCGATAATAATAACAGTTGTAAGAGTGCACCTCAGACAATACGGCTCCACTACTAAGAGGGCGTTGTGTAGGGAGCATTATCCATTATGAAATTTACAGATGGAAAAAATTAACGCCCTATTATACAAGTCCTTGGTGAAACATAACAATATGTCCATGTGTTATTTTGTCATCTTCTCACCATCACCGATTCCCATATGGGGCAGCGCGAGGCAACTTAAAATGTCTGAAATTCCGAAATCATTTTTTTTTTAAATATCCTTTAAAGAGATTCATCCGGGCCCTCACCCCGGTTATGAAATAATATGTGAATTTGGAGCACACGCTTATTTTGACTTATGACACCTTGTACCCACATGGTATGAATGTCATGTCTATATTCACTGTTTGAACCTAGCTCCGCCCCTGCACGTCACGACCTATCGCAGTGGACTTACTTCTCCTCTTTTCTTTCACTCTTCCCTATTTAAACCTTTCTCCCACTCACTTTCTGTCACAAATCTTTTGCCGCCCTCTTGGATACTACTTCTGAGTTAAGTGCTACATTATATATATATATTTTTTTTTTGATACATTTTTATTTTATTCGTTTTTCTGTTTGTTCGCTGATGAAGGCTTCCTGCCGACACGCTCGTTGTTTTGTTGCGTTCCTTGTATCAGGTTTAACCTTACTGTGTTTTACTAATTTCCTTTTAAGAAATAATGGCGTGTGCCGATGTCCAAGGTAGACGTGATGGTTATTCAGTCGTCGGCCCCTATGTGACTACCAACCAGAACCCGCCGTGGTATTTAAATATAACAAAAGCTGCCCATTCAGTTATTAACAGCTTATATGACTTCCCGGTGATTTTAATAAACCTCCACACGTGGATTTTACTCCATACTCACGTCACATGTCACAGTAACCCGTAGATCAAAGAGTAATTTCTTCCAGACTCCACTGCTGGACTGGTTTAGGGTCTAGACCAGGGGTGGGCAAACTTTTTATGCGGAGGGCCACATTGACAATTGTAAAGCTATTTGGGGGGGGGGGGGAGGGCGCATGTATATTATGTTAAATTTTTACATGTCGATAAACATTTCTCTATATAAAAATCGGTAAATTCGCATTTTAGCATTACATGACAAAAGTCAAGGACTGTTTAAAAAAATAGAAAGTTAGAAAAAAAGTTGATCAAAAAATGTTAAAACAATCATAACGGTATATGAAATTCTGTAAAATTCAACAAAATAACTTAAAAAGCCAGAAATTTTTTAAATTTCTAAATGCCTTCGAGGGCCGCATAATATCAGCTGCCGGGCCGCATGCGGCCCGCGGGCCGTAGTTTGCCCACCTCTGGTCTAGACTCTAGAGCATTTCTGTAACGTTAACGCCCCTGAGTCATCCCCATTATCTGGAGTCGGAGCCAAGTGACCAACAAAAAAAAAAACACACCGTTGTCCTTCAGGTTAGTTGGTTCTAATTTTTTTTTCTCTTTTTAAAGTCCAGGCTTTAACTGTGTCAAGGTACAAGAATGCACAGACAAGGCGGAGTAATGCGCCATGTCAAGTTGTCACGTGTCCACGGAACAGACGTTAGAGTCACGACCGGGATAGGCGCCCCCACTCACGACCGGGATAGGCGCCCCCACTCACGACCGGGATAGGCGCCTCCATTCAAGACCGGGATAGGCGCCCCCATTCACTCATTGTTCTTAAGAGTAGAAGTGAACTTTTCCTAGCGGTGGCGGCGCGTACAAATACCAAACTCTTGTCTGACGTTAACGTGGGACGTCATGAGGTTTGTGCAATCACATACACTCAACATAGGATTACTAGGATTGCTGTATGAGAACGCTAATGCCTACATCGATAACTAGACCATGTCACTGACATGTGATCATAGTAGTAAGACAGGGGCGCGGTAGTGGCTTAACTAGGGTAAGTTCAGTCCGGAACAGGCCAAGATTTGTATCACTCCCTTCCACGAACACCTCTGCAGTTAGACAAAATGGCCACCCTTCCAAAACAAAGGATAAAGTTGCCCCCCATGGCTGACCCTCCCACCCACTTTTTTTTTTGATGTGGCCCCCTTCCTATGGCTATGCCACATGGTCCTCGTACAGAACACGCAAAATTTTGTATTTATTTTCCATGGAACACTCCGGTTAAGCATAGCCAAGATCCTCTGCCTTGTAATCATCACCGACTGCAAGTTCACTTCTTATCAAATAGGTTGTTGTTTTTCAAACTTATCAGTTTCTGTGAACAAGTTTGAGTTTTGCTTTGGTTCACAGCACTTCATGCATTGTTTCAGTCAAATAAATATATCTATAAATATATCTATAAATATAAACCAGAGACATGTTGAAAACCACATATAAAGCGCCACACTGCCCACACTCGACAAAATTATTTGTTTCTGAATGCAACCCATAGATAACCGGTTCTCAGCCTATGGGTCGCGACCACTTAGGGCGTCGAACGACCCTTACACGGGGGTCGCCAAAGACCATCTAAAAACACATATTTGTGAAGTAGCAATGAAATTAGTTTTAAGGTTTGTGGGGGGGGGGGGGGTCACCACAGCATGAAGAAAAGTATTAAAGGGTCGCGGCATCCGGAGGGTTGAGAGCCACTGCCATAGATGGTGATATCGATGGCGAATATTAACATACAGCAGACGGGACTGGTGAACAGGAAGTATGGTTGAAATCAATAAGCGAGGTGAACAGAGATAGGAAGGGAAAATAGAGATCTTGCTATGGGTCATGGTGAGGGAAAACATAAGAGAGAGAGAGAGAGAGGGGGTGGGAAGATAGAGAGAGTGTGGGGGATAGAGAGAGTGTGGAGAGAGTGGCAAGGGAGGGGAGAACATGAGACGAGATGGAAAGAGATAGAGATATATATAGAGAGAGTGTGGTAGAGTGAGAGAGATGATTAGAGAGAGAGGTGAGTAATAAAGAGAGCATTACGGAAATGAGAAATAGGTGACAAGAGCGGACATGAATAAGAGAAATGAGAGCATAGCACAGAGGGCTTAAAAAGATAAGGGGCATAGAAAAGAGGAGATATAATCAGGCCGCACAGGGAGAGTTGGGACGTGGGAGAGAAAGACATGATATACTAAATAGAGAGAAAAGTTAAGAAAGTTAGAGAGTGTGAGATATAAAGATAGTGAGAAAAAGATAAAGAGATAGAGGGGGAGAAATAGAGAGAGAGAACGGGCTTTGGTAAAAGCTCTTATACTCCTAGGATGTCATGAGGCTGGTTAGTTTGGAGAGAGAGAGAGAATCAGATGATACAAGCATGAGACTGGTGAGTTTGGAGAGAGAGAGAGAATCAGATGATACAAGCATGAGACTGGTGAGTTTGGAGAGAGAGAGAGAGAATCAGATGATACAAGCATGAGACTGGTGGGTTTGGGAGAGAGAGAGAGAGAATCAGATGATACAAGCATGAGACTGGTGAGTTTGGAGAGAGAGAGAGAGAATCAGATGATACAAGCATGAGACTGGTGAGTTTGGAGAGAGAGAGAGAGAATCAGATGATACAAGCATGAGACTGGTGAGTTTGGAGAGAGAGAGAGAGAATCAGATGATACAAGCATGAGACTGGTGAGTTTGGAGAGAGAGAGAGAGAATCAGATGATACAAGCATGAGACTGGTGAGTTTGGAGAGAGAGAGAGAGAATCAGATGATACAAGCATGAGACTGGTGAGTTTGGAGAGAGAGAGAGAATCAGATGATACAAGCATGAGACTGGTGAGTTTGGAGAGAGAGAGAGAGAATCAGATGATACAAGCATGAGACTGGTGAGTTTGGAGAGAGAGAGAGAGAATCAGATGATACAAGCATGAGACTGGTGAGTTTGGAGAGAGAGAGAGAGAATCAGATGATACAAGCATGAGACTGGTGAGTTTGAGAGAGAGAGAGAGAATCAGATGATACAAGCATGAGACTGGTGAGTTTGGAGAGAGAGAGAGAGAATCAGATGATACAAGCATGAGACTGGTGAGTTTGGAGAGAGAGAGAGAATCAGATGATACAAGCATGAGACTGGTGAGTTTGGAGAGAGAGAGAGAGAATCAGATGATACAAGCATGAGACTGGTGAGTTTGGAGAGAGAGAGAGAGAATCAGATGATACAAGCATGAGACTGGTGAGTTTGGAGAGAGAGAGAGAGAATCAGATGATACAAGCATGAGACTGGTGAGTTTGGAGAGAGAGAGAGAGAATCAGATGATACAAGCATGAGACTGGTGAGTTTGGAGAGAGAGAGAGAGAATCAGATGATACAAGCATGAGACTGGTGAGTTTGGAGAGAGAGAGAGAGAATCAGATGATACAAGCATGAGACTGGTGAGTTTGGAGAGAGAGAGAGAGAATCAGATGATACAAGCATGAGACTGGTGAGTTTGGAGAGAGAGAGAGAGAATCAGATGATACAAGCATGAGACTGGTGAGTTTGGAGAGAGAGAGAGAGAATCAGATGATACAAGCATGAGACTGGTGAGTTTGGAGAGAGAGAGAGAGAATCAGATGATACAAGCATGAGACTGGTGAGTTTGGAGAGAGAGAGAGAGAATCAGATGATACAAGCATGAGACTGGTGAGTTTGGAGAGAGAGAGAGAGAATCAGATGATACAAGCATGAGACTGGTGAGTTTGGAGAGAGAGAGAGAGAGAATCAGATGATACAAGCATGAGACTGGTGAGTTTGGAGAGAGAGAGAGAGAATCAGATGATACAAGCATGAGACTGGTGAGTTTGGAGAGAGAGAGAGAGAATCAGATGATACAAGCATGAGACTGGTGAGTTTGGAGAGAGAGAGAGAGAATCAGATGATACAAGCATGAGACTGGTGAGTTTGGAGAGAGAGAGAGAGAATCAGATGATACAAGCATGAGACTGGTGAGTTTGGAGAGAGAGAGAGAGAGAATCAGATGATACAAGCATGAGACTGGTGAGTTTGGAGAGAGAGAGAGAGAATCAGATGATACAAGCATGAGACTGGTGAGTTTGGAGAGAGAGAGAGAGAATCAGATGATACAAGCATGAGACTGGTGAGTTTGGAGAGAGAGAGAGAATCAGATGATACAAGCATGAGACTGGTGAGTTTGGAGAGAGAGAGAGAGAATTAGATGATACAAGCATGAGACTGGTGAGTTTGGAGAGAGAGAGAATCAGATGATACAAGCATGAGACTGGTGAGTTTGGAGAGAGAGAGAGAGAATCAGATGATACAAGCATGAGACTGGTGAGTTTGGATAGAGAGAGAGAGAGAATCAGATGATACAAGCATGAGACTGGTGAGTTTGGAGAGAGAGAGAGAGAATCAGATGATACAAGCATGAGACTGGTGAGTTTGGAGAGAGAGAGAGAGAGAATCAGATGATACAAGCATGAGACTGGTGAGTTTGGAGAGAGAGAGAATCAGATGATACAAGCATGAGACTGGTGAGTTTGGAGAGAGAGAGAGAGAATCAGATGATACAAGCATGAGACTGGTGAGTTTGGAGAGAGAGAGAGAGAATCAGATGATACAAGCATGAGACTGGTGAGTTTGGAGAGAGAGAGAGAGAGAATCAGATGATACAAGCATGAGACTGGTGAGTTTGGAGAGAGAGAGAGAGAATCAGATGATACAAGCATGAGACTGGTGAGTTTGGAGAGAGAGAGAGAATCAGATGATACAAGCATGAGACTGGTGAGTTTGGAGAGAGAGAGAGAGAATCAGATGATACAAGCATGAGACTGGTGAGTTTGGAGAGAGAGAGAGAGAATCAGATGATACAAGCATGAGACTGGTGAGTTTGGAGAGAGAGAGAGAGAGAGAATCAGATGATACAAGCATGAGACTGGTGAGTTTGGAGAGAGAGAGAGAGAATCAGATGATACAAGCATGAGACTGGTGAGTTTGGAGAGAGAGAGAGAGAGAATCAGATGATACAAGCATGAGACTGGTGAGTTTGGAGAGAGAGAGAGAGAGAATCAGATGATACAAGCATGAGACTGGTGAGTTTGGAGAGAGAGAGAGAGAGAATCAGATGATACAAGCATGAGACTGGTGAGTTTGGAGAGAGAGAGAGAGAATCAGATGATACAAGCATGAGACTGGTGAGTTTGGAGAGAGAGAGAGAGAATCAGATGATACAAGCATGAGACTGGTGAGTTTGGAGAGAGAGAGAGAGAATCAGATGATACAAGCATGAGACTGGTGAGTTTGGAGAGAGAGAGAGAGAATCAGATGATACAAGCATGAGACTGGTGAGTTTGGAGAGAGAGAGAGAGAATCAGATGATACAAGCATGAGACTGGTGAGTTTGGAGAGAGAGAGAGAGAGAATCAGATGATACAAGCATGAGACTGGTGAGTTTGGAGAGAGAGAGAGAGAGAATCAGATGATACAAGCATGAGACTGGTGAGTTTGGAGAGAGAGAGAGAGAGAATCAGATGATACAAGCATGAGACTGGTGAGTTTGGAGAGAGAGAGAGAGAGAATCAGATGATACAAGCATGAGACTGGTGAGTTTGGAGAGAGAGAGAGAGAGAATCAGATGATACAAGCATGAGACTGGTGAGTTTGGAGAGAGAGAAAGAGAATCAGATGATACAAGCATGAGACTGGTGAGTTTGGAGAGAGAGAGAGAGAGAGAATCAGATGATACAAGCATGAGACTGGTGAGTTTGGAGAGAGAGAGAGAGAGAGAATCAGATGATACAAGCATGAGACTGGTGAGTTTGGAGAGAGAGAGAGAGAGAGAATCAGATGATACAAGCATGAGACTGGTGAGTTTGGAGAGAGAGAGAGAATCAGATGATACAAGCATGAGACTGGTGAGTTTGGAGAGAGAGAATCAGATGATACAAGCATGAGACTGGTGAGTTTGGAGAGAGAGAGAGAGAGAGAATCAGATGATACAAGCATGAGACTGGTGAGTTTGGAGAGAGAGAGAGAGAGAGAATCAGATGATACAAGCATGAGACTGGTGAGTTTAGAGAGAGAGAGAGAGAATCAGATGATACAAGCATGAGACTGGTGAGTTTGGAGAGAGAGAGAGAGAGAGAATCAGATGATACAAGCATGAGACTGGTGAGTTTGGAGAGAGAGAGAGAGAATCAGATGATACAAGCATGAGACTGGTGAGTTTGGAGAGAGAGAGAGAGAATCAGATGATACAAGCATGAGACTGGTGAGTTTGGAGAGAGAGAGAGAGAGAGAATCAGATGATACAAGCATGAGACTGGTGAGTTTGGAGAGAGAGAGAGAGAGAATCAGATGATACAAGCATGAGACTGGTGGGTTTGGAGAGAGAGAATCAGATGATACAAGCATGAGACTGGTGAGTTTGGAGAGAGAGAGAGAGAGAATCAGATGATACAAGCATGAGACTGGTGAGTTTGGAGAGAGAGAGAGAGAGAATCAGATGATACAAGCATGAGACTGGTGAGTTTGGAGAGAGAGAGAGAGAGAATCAGATGATACAAGCATGAGACTGGTGAGTTTGGAGAGAGAGAGAGAGAATCAGATGATACAAGCATGAGACTGGTGAGTTTGGAGAGAGAGAGAGAGAGAATCAGATGATACAAGCATGAGACTGGTGAGTTTGGAGAGAGAGAGAGAGAGAGAATCAGATGATACAAGCATGAGACTGGTGAGTTTGGAGAGAGAGAGAGAGAGAGAATCAGATGATACAAGCATGAGACTGGTGAGTTTGGAGAGAGAGAGAGAGAGAGAATCAGATGATACAAGCATGAGACTGGTGAGTTTGGAGAGAGAGAGAGAGAGAGAATCAGATGATACAAGCATGAGACTGGTGAGTTTGGAGAGAGAGAGAGAGAGAGAATCAGATGATACAAGCATGAGACTGGTGAGTTTGGAGAGAGAGAGAGAGAGAATCAGATGATACAAGCATGAGACTGGTGAGTTTGGAGAGAGAGAGAGAGAGAGAGAGAGAGAGAGAGAGAGAGAGAGAATCAGATGATACAAGCATGAGACTGGTGAGTTTGGAGAGAGAGAGAGAGAGAGAATCAGATGATACAAGCATGAGACTGGTGAGTTTGGAGAGAGAGAGAGAGAGAATCAGATGATACAAGCATGAGACTGGTGAGTTTGGAGAGAGAGAGAGAGAGAGAGAGAGAGAGAGAGAGAGAGAGAGAGAGAATCAGAGGATACAAGCATGAGACTGGAACAGAATTATTGATTATTTTTTTATGATATGTTTTCACACAAATTGAAGCCAATACAAAGTGTAATAAAGTGTTCCATACACTCCAGCTCCATACAAAATATCGTATCCACCCCACCCCACCCCCTCCCCTCCCCCTACCCCACCCCCGTGCAAATAGCAGTCAACACTGCAAACACTTGACTCGCAGGACCTCTCGGCTCGTTACGTAGACATTTCTAATACCCCATGGGGAAATGGCTATGTGCCTATACCCAAATACAAAGCTCCCAAAATTTCCAACGCAGCAACCACTCATATTAATCACAGCGGTTCTTACATTGTCGTAGCCCTTAACAGCTGAAAGAGTTGAAATATATATATATATATATTTTTTTTTTAAAAAGTAGGGTTTTCTACTTACTTGGGGGTTCCCCGCTCACCGCCGTAGCGCCGCTGCTTCAACGGGACGCGCCCTTGAATGCCTTGACAGTCCCGCACTTGAATAGCCTGGAAGTCCTGTCGGAGACCGGTGTGTACTCCTGGCATTTGTATCACGTGCGCACTACCATCGATTGTAGGTTTTTTTCACAGCATCGATACATCTACCCCACCAGCGCCCGTGTATTTCTATCACTTCCCTGCAGTGAGGCTGTGTTCTCTCACCATTCATTCGACTCTTCTGCCAAGTTGGCGCCCGATTCTCAGTGAAGGCGGCCGTGCACTCAAAGTGAGGTGTAGTAAGTAAACATTATCGGATCCGATGTGTCTCGATGACTGAACACGTCACTGGTCAATGATGTACACACGACGTTGACACACGAGGCCCGACCACACGTTTGGCCAGTGAGTTGCCGATGGACCGCTGACCCATATCTTGAGGCCTGAGGTGATTGTTGTTCAGGGCCGAGATAACGCGAAGACTTAGACCAATCAATGTTTTGTCTAAACCCTTTGTCAGAGAGGTCAACAACTGCCTTGATGTCAGAGGGGTCAACAACTGCCTTGATGTCAGAGGGGTCAACAACTGCCTTGATGTCAGAGAGGACAACAACTGCCTTGTTGTCAGAGGGGTCAACAACTGCCTTGGTGTCAGAGGTCAGCTGAAACAAACCAAAAAAAAAAAGGAAGAAAAGTTAGTAACTTTAGGAATTTCACTGTAGCCATCATTGAAACTATGAGAGCAACGTTACTCATTAAACACTTACGAATATTGCTGAAGGAAATGCATGCGTTATGCGCTATTTCTATCACAACTCGTCTTTATAATACCGTATATCCGTCACTTACAACTCGTATTTATAAAACGGTATTTCTATCACTTACATCTCGTATTTTTTATTATACAGTATTTATATCACTTATATCTCGTATTTATAATACCGTATTTCTATCACTTACAAATCTTATTTGTAATATCGCATCACAAAATCACGCCCGCACGACTACTATGAACCCTTGACAAACGCCAATCACCGATACATACTAATCATCCGCGCCCCCCCCCCCCCCCCCAATCGACCCTCTTATAACAAGGTGCATGTCTTACACACTTTGTCGCATCACTGAAATGAGTCACACACAAGGATAACAAGGATGAAGTACAACAGGCGCTGTGAGCGGTTTTGGTGAAGATGATGCGATCTCCTGGCTGACACACACATCAAAGCAAACGTATGCTTTATCATGGCCAGTAAATAAATAATACGAGAGGTCGACAAACAGTTTGATACAAGGTCGGTCGGTCGGGCGGACGGGCGGCCGGCCGGACATGTGCATACATAATAACTTATCGTTTTGTGTCAGGTTGTCTGGATAGTGTCGTTACACGGGGCGGCGGTTCTCACGTTTGGTACATGTTGAAAGAAGAGATGAGACTACACGTGTACATGAAAATGATTCTCAAACGATGAATTGAGATATTTTTTAAAGTCATAACAGACGTATTGTTTGGCAGGCCAAAGTTGTGAGGGAGCCCACGAAGGTTTTTGAAATGCTTTCCGCAATGGTGACTTACTAAAAAAAAATTAAAAAATATGCACAATCATTTTGGGACCACTAAAACCCGCGAAGGAGCTAACGTACATTGATAATTAAAAAATAATAATTCCAAAGATTTTTTTTTATAGTTAATAAATCAATTCCGGGTTTAATGTATAAACATTAAATGTGCAGCTTTATTGAATTCAATGGCACAATAATAATGGTGTAGGCCTATTACAGACCTATTACAGTCCTTTTACAGTCCTATCACAAATACATTATAATCTTATTACAGTCCTTTTACAGTCATATTACATTCCTATTACAGACCTATTACAGTCTTATTACAGTCTTATTACAGTCCTATTACAGACCTATTACAGTCTTATTACAGTCTTATTACAGTCCTATTACAGACCTATTACAATCGTATTACAGTCTTATTACAGTCCTATTACAGTCATATTACAGACCTATTACAGTCCTATAACAGTCTTATTACAGTCCTATTAAAGTCATATTACCTATTACAGTCCTATTACCTATTACAGTCCTATTACCTATTACAGTCCTATTACCTATTACAGTCATATTACCTATTACAGTTATATTACCTATTGCAGTCCTATTACCTATTGCAGTCCTATTACTTATTGCAGTCGTATTACCTATTACAGTCCTATTACGTATTACAGTCCTATTACCTATTACAGTCCTATTACTTATAGCTCCAATTACAAAAGAAACATCACTTAATGGTGAGCACTGACAAACACTGCACCACCCCTCCACGTATTAAAAAAAGAACCCACCCCACTCTCCAGCCTTCCCCACCCCAACAATCTGTGTTTTACCCCTCCCCCATTCTGTACCTTGACACTTTTAGGCCTCCAGTATAGTTGTGTCCTTGCATTTTCGTGCGAAACCAAAAACACATTTTATGTGTTTTTGATCGTTGGCCAGAGTTAGGAATGCCTTCAGTTGACGTCAATACAACTCCAGAAGTGCCGCACTGCCAGAGTTAGGAATGCCTTCAGTTGACGTCAATACAACTCCAGAAGTGCCGCACTGCCAGAGTTAGGAATGCCTTCAGTTGACGTCAATACAACTCCAGAAGTGCCGCACTGCCAGAGTTAGGAATGCCTTCAGTTGACGTCAATACAACTCCAGAAGTGCCGCACTGCCAGAGTTAGGAATGCCTTCAGATGACGTCAATACAACTTCAGAAGTGCCGCACTGCCAGAGTTAGGAATGCCTTCAGATGACGTCAATACAACTTCAGACGTGCCGCACTGCCAGAGTTAGGAATGCCTTCAGATGAGGTCAATACAACTCCAGAAGGCCGCACTGCCAGAGTTAGGAATGCCTTCAGATGACGTCAATACAACTTCAGAAGTGCCGCACTGCCAGAGTTAGGAATGCCTTCAGATGACGCCAATACAACTCCAGAAGTGCCGCACTGCAAGGCATTAATTAGAAATGAACTAAACGTCCAGCAAAGCAAACTTTGACCTTTTTTTTTTAATGATCACATGGCTCTATAAATATCACAGAGGGAAATGCTTCAGATCAAGTCAAAGCAGGGCTTGTTTTAATTAAAAGAAGAACAACTTAATTGAAGGCAATGCGCTTATGTTTCCATTACATTCATTACCTTTATATTTGTATTCAAATACTTGCTCGATCTGCAGAACGTGTGCTGACGAATGTTGTGTTATGTAGGTTTAAAGGAAGAAGACACATCAGACAAGTGCGTCTTACCTCCTATCCAACAACCAAACATGACTCCCCCTACCCCCCCCCACACATCACCTCCTGTCCCACACTTCACCCACAGCCCCGCACGTCATCTGCTACCATTATTTTATTCCTTCCCCCAAATCACCCCTACGCTTCCAATCAACCACTACCCCTAACATAACCCCTACTACCACATCAAATCTACCTCACACCACATCACCTATACCCACCACATCAACTATACCTCCTCCACATCAACTGTACAGCTGCACCACCTCCTACCCCCCACATCACCTCTACACACCTCACCACCTCTACACACCACACCACCTCTACCCATCACCTCATACCCCAACATCCCCTCTACTCATCACCTCCTATCCCCTCACCACCTCTACACAACACACCACCTCTACCCACCCCATCGCCTCCTACCCCCACATAACCTCTACACAACCCACCACCTTTACACACCACATCACCTCTACCCATCACCTCCTACCCCCCACATCACGTCCTATCTCCAAATCACCTCCTATCCCACAAATCACCTCCTATCCCACAAATCACCTCCTATCCCACAAATCACCTCCTATCCCACAAATCACACAAACATGATGAACAGCCCAAGCTTAAACGCATTCCTGTTTTAAATAAGTTTTTATGTCACAGTTTTAAGCTATTTAACCATCTATCGCTAATCTTTAAATGCTCTGTCATTAAATAGAGCCCCCTAAATACCCAAGCCACCCACCCCCCCCCCCCCTATTTTAAAAGCCCTAACTACACACACGCACACCCACC
Organism: Omphiscola glabra; assembly: GCA_964017045.1. Classification (NCBI taxonomy): domain Eukaryota; kingdom Metazoa; phylum Mollusca; class Gastropoda; family Lymnaeidae; genus Omphiscola; species Omphiscola glabra. The sequence goes on along the minus strand of OZ024805.1, from coordinate 6,609,300 downwards.
AGTTACCACAGGAAGTTCAAAACAAGACTTCTCAGCGAAGAAGTTTTAATGTTGTTGTTTGTGGATACCTTCTTTGAGACGATTTTAGAGTGGTTCTAGCCGAGGTCTTTAGAAGTTGGAGTAAAATGAATTATTTTGGTATAAAAATGTATCTGTGGCCATTGCCCTAGTGATGCACCGTAGTTATGAAACTCAAGTACCAGAATAGATGAGAGCAATAGCTAGGCTCACGAATAGATGAGAGCAATAGCTAGGCTCACGAATAGATGAAAGCAAGAGCTAGGCTCAAGAATAGATGAAAGCAAGAGCTAGGCTCAAGAATAGATGAAAGCAAGAGCTAGGCTCAAGAATAGATGAAAGCAAGAGCTAGGCTCAAGAATATATGAAAGCAATAGCTAGGCTCACGAATAGATGAGAGCAAGAGCTAGGCTCAAGAATAGATGAAAGCAAGAGCTAGGCTCAAGAATAGATGAAAGCAAGAGCTAGGCTCAAGAATAGATGAGAGCAATAGCTAGGCTCACGAATAGATGAAAGCAAGAGCTAGGCTCAAGAATAGATGAAAGCAATAGCTAGGCTCACGAATAGATGAGAGCAAGAGCTAGGCTCAAGAATAGATGAAAGCAAGAGCTAGGCTCAAGAATAGATGAAAGCAAGAGCTAGGCTCAAGAATAGATGAGAGCAATAGCTAGGCTCACGAATAGATGAAAGCAAGAGCTATATATAGGCTCACGAATAGATGAAAGCAAGAGCTATATATAGGCTCACGAATAGATGAAAGCAAGAGCTAGGCTCAAGAATAGATGAGAGCAAGAGCTAGGCTCAAGAATAGATGAGAGCAAGCGCTAGGCTCACGAATAGATGAGAGCAAGAGCTAGGCTCACGAATAGATGAGAGCAATAGCTAGGCTCACGAATAGATGAAAGCAAGAGCTAGGCTCACGAATAGATGAAAGCAAGAGCTAGGCTCACGAATAGATGAGAGCAGGAGCTAGGCTCATGAATAGATGAAAGTCAAGAACTAGGCTCATGAACAGTGGCACTAGTTTTATTTGATTACTTCCTACAAGAATTCTCGCGAGTTATGAGAGTGAGATGGTAGGACATGTGACGTAGTCTTAATTGGAATCGAGCTTCCCCATGATAATTACATCGTTACAGTAAAGACGGCATAGAAAGACCAGTCTAAGCGGGACAATGACATCGATAAAGTATACGAAAAGACAACACGAACTGTCCAGTCTAGCTCAGATAACAAATAAGAAGTAAGCAAAGATGTAGGTCTCCGGAAGTCTTTGTAATTTTTTCATAGCTGAGGTTTTCTCTAGGTTGTATCCTCCCACTGGTTTGCCAATAACGTCTATTTAAGGCGGCGGTTCTCAAACTTTCTCTGGTCACAAACTCACTCTGAGCGCCACCCCCCCCCCCGCCCCCCCCAAACCAAGGGGCATAGACTCATTATAACCATTGTCAGAAGTCAGAATAAAAGTTTGAAAGACCCTTTATGGTAACTTATCAAATAATTAAATGTTATTATATATATTTAAACATTTAATCAAAGTATATTTATATATATATCTTTAAGGAATGTATTTTTGTGGTTTTACACATAACCTTTTATCAAGTTCCCGGAAGGTCTTGCGAACCGCATGTGGCCCGCGGGCCGTATGTTGCACACCCGCGATCTTCACAATCAGCCATGGAAGGGAGGACTCCAAGAAAGAAAACAACACGACGATACCATCATTCTGAATTGTTTAACTACACATCGTCTGATGAGCACAGTAAACTTTTGATTAAATGCACGACACCTGCACGCAAGCTCTAGTGTGCTAAGCAGCTGGCTACACCAAAAATGAGCAACACACAAACTACAGTCTATGCCCACAGACTACAGTCTATGCCCACATACTACAGTCTATACCCACAAACTACAGTCTATGCCCACATACTACAATATATGCCCACAAACTACAATATATGCCCACATACTACAACCCATGCCCACAAACTACAATATATGCCCACAAACTACAGTCTATGCCCACAAACTACAATCTATGCCCAAAACTAAAATCTATGCCCATAGACTACAATATATGCCCACAAACTACAATATATCCCCACAGACTATAATCTATGCCCACAAACTAATAATATGTGCCCAAAGACAAACAGGAAACTAACATTTTCTGCCTGCTTTCTAGATAGCTACGCCCTCTGTCTACATACAAACTAGCTGCCCCAAACACATCCATAACGTCTGCTCACGAATAGCAATACACGTGTATGTGTGTGAGTGAGTGTGTGTGTGATTGTGTGTGGGGGAGAGGGGGTTACTGACTGGTGAAATCAGCAATAAAAGCTTTTGTCTCTGGGGACAACTGCAATGTGCCAGATTTTATTTATTTACTTAATTATTTTTTTTTGGGGGGGGGGGGGGAAGGGGGGGGGGCTGGCGAAAGGTTTATAAGTTCCAGACATTACGAATTTTGTGATCAGGGGCGCAGGCCGCCTCAAAAGTGATACAAGTTTTAACAGCATTATAGGTGGGTGCGGGTGATCTAAATAAGGTGAAATTTAAGCGTATTTTCCAAGAGTCTTCCATAGAAGCTATTCTATGAATTGTTTAAACAGTTGACTATAGCGATGGTGAAACACAGCAGGGCATAAAACCTAATTTCCCCACTAAACTCTAGTAGACTATAAGTCTAGGTCTAATCTCGCCATAAACTCAAATATCTATACAGAGGTATCTGAGATAGAAGTCAGGGTGTTGACCATGCCAAGAAAAAATCTGTTACATAGCGGCATGTCCTTATAGTCTGAAACCTCAATTATGAATCCCCCCATGGGGCGAACGTATTACTATAATAGGAACAAAGTATTACACGGCCGACCGTGACACCAAAAAAAAAAAAATTGTTAAAAATATCATTAAAAATAGGCAGCCTACAAGAAATATTAATATTGCCATAGAAATCACAGAGGTCAGTTATATTGATTAACAAGGCGAACACAAGGAAATACAGGACGCCAATGGAGGACACATGAACTACAGAGCTAACTATAACGCCAATGGAAGACACGTGAACTACAGAGCTAATTATAATGCCATTGGAAGACACATGAACTATAATACAGAGCTAGCTATAATGCCAATGGAAGACACATGAACTACAGAGCTATCTATAATGCCAATGGAAGATGGTATTCTCGATCGGGAATGCAGAACATCTAGGCGGGCAATACATCATTTGCAACAAAGACGTCCTTAAAAGTTCATCCCTCACCAACGGTTCGGCCCGAACGGCACAAGGAAACAATCCACTCACATGTAGGGTGTGATGGCTTCAGAGGATTTTTTTCAAAGAAGTTTAGATGCCACTGCGGCCTGGTTTTGTTTAGACGGTTGCAAGAAAAAGAATATTTTCTCAATAGTCACGGGAATCGCGTGCTGAGAAACCACACCCAATACCGTATTTTACTGACTATAAGACGCTACGGACTATAAGACGCTACGGACTATAAGACGCTACGGACTATAAGACGCTACGGACTATAAGACGCTACGGACTATAAGACGCTACGGACTATAAGACGCTACGGACTATAAGACGCATCTTAATTTTTAAGCAATTCTTTTTAAAAATAACATTTTTATCCTTTTCTAAAAAAAAAAAAAATTGTGTTAATTTCGAATATAAGACGCACCTAGTTTTGGAGGCAATTTTTCGAAGAAACAAGCGCGTCTTATAGTCCGTAAAATACGGTGTAATTTTAGACAGGAGACAATAATTGCAGAGCATGTCATCAAGCCATGCGTGGAATTAAAAAAACGAATCGCTTGCGTGTTTGGAAAGGGGGCGTTCAAAATCTTTTCATCCGAATGAATGTCTTAACTTAAATGTACAAAGTGTACCTCGACACTTCTTGTATGGGGATCATCGCATGAACCGACTGATATCTTTATAATAGATACAGTGATAGCCACCTGGCTTATTCTATAGCAGTGGTTTTCAACTTCCTAATACCGCAACCTTGTAATACAGTTGCTATTGTTGTGGTGACCCCCAACCATAAAGTTATTTTCGTTGCTAATTTCCTAACTATGTGTTTTCAGATAGTCTAAGGCGACCCCTGCGTAAGAGGCGATCGACCCCCAAAGGGGTCGCAACCCACAGGTTGAGAACCACTGTTCTGTAGCCTCAACTTTGAGAGGCTCAGTGAGTCGACTGGCCATCGGTTAGGACCGCTGCAACGGAGAATGCTGGGGGTGTGCTGACTTGCATGACTTAGCAGCTAAATGTTGCATGGAACACTGTTTTGTTAGTATATTTTAATTTAATAAGAGTGTCACAGAATGAGATCTTCGGTAATTAGATATGGTCCCTTCCACTGCATCAACAACTTGTTTACCTTAGTTGGAAGTAATATCAAAACCTTGTCACCCACCACGAACTTTCTATCTCTCGTTCCTCTATCATAGTAATGTTTGTATCTTCCTTGGGCTTTGCTCAGCGCCTCCTGAGCCAACGTCAGTGTGTCATCTATCTTTTCTCGTAGATCAACTACGTACTGGTAGCTGTTTCTCACCTCTTCATCTTGAATGTCTTGGGTCCACAACTGTCGCAAGACATGCATAGGGCCTCTGATGCTACGCCCGTAAAGCATCTCAAAAGGAGAAAATCCAGTTGACTCTTGTGGCACCTCCCTATACGCGAACAACGCTGCGTTTATAAAACGATGCCACTGCCGGGGCTGTTTGTGACACAATCGTTTTAGCATGGTTTTTAATGTCCCATTGAATCTCTCGACCAATCCATTACACATGGGGTGGTAGGGTGTGGTGGTAAGTTGTTTGATACCCAGCATCCTGCTCACCTCTTTCATACACTCCGATGTGAACTGGGAACCTTGATCACTTAAAACTTCTTCAGGGATTCCCAAACGACTGTGCCTCGGCCACGGTCTCTGTGTCGATTCTCTTTAACGGTACCGCCTCCGGATACCTAGTAGCATAGTCAACAAGTGTCAAAATATAACGATAACCGGCTTCACTCGCCGGCACAATAGGTCCTATCAGATCGATGGCCACTCGTTTGAAGGGAACATCAACCACAGGGAATCTTTGCATTGGAACTTTTGATACTGATCCTATCTTGGTAGTTTTCTGGCAATATCACATGATCTGCAGTATTCCTTTACGTCATTGCTCATTCCTTGCCAATAGAAATTGCTCAGGATCCTCTCCTTTGTCCTGCCAACTCCGAGATGACCACCAGTTATACTGTCATGGGCAACTGACATGACTTGCTGTCTGAGAGACTCTGGTAATACAACTTGTCTAATTGTCCCTCCTCGTTTCTTGTCTTTAAAAACTCTATAAACTATGCCATCTTTAAAATCAAAGATTGAATTGTTCTTTTGTTCAGAATCTTTCTCTTGTGGCAATGAGCGAATAACAGGGTCGTTTCGTTGCAGCTGTATGAGAGTCTCGCGACTCACCTCCGGGTGTTTTTCCACCACAGGTATTTTTAAGGGCGATACATCCTCAACCCTTTTATCTTGCGCCCTGGTTGTTACCATAGCAACCGTCATTGTCTTGTCTGGGTCATCAGCGCCCCTCGCGCCATCCACATTTCCCACTATAAGATCCACTATTGACTTTGAAACACAGAGCACCTCTACTCTCCCACTAAGATATGGTGTTGCTATGTCGATGACAGCCTTTTCTGCTTTTACAATGTCTGTGTTCATTAACTCAATGAATCCTACTCCACCGGTTAGCTGGTCATCTCTTACATACTTTCGCTTAACAATTATTGCTTCACATCCAGTGTCTCTCAGCACCTCAACTTTAGTAGACCCGACAAGGCCTTCCAAAATCGGCAAGTTTCTCTTGCCGATCGTTTCATTGTTCTGCTTACTAATCTCCCCGCAACATTTGATATCTATCTTTGTGTCAATCTGTTTATTTTCTTTTGGCAATCTGTAGCTTTTATTTTGTCGCTTGTTGCCCGAAAGTTGCCTCCCATGATAAAAAAGTGCTGATGCAGCCATTTTTTAATCACTTTTACCCGATTCACGTACATTAGGACAGTTTCTCGCTATATGTCCACTCTTGTGACACACAAAACACTTGAAGTCAGGTTTCGCCTGTCCCCTACTGGCACCATAGGTCCTCATCTGACCAGGCCATGTCTTCTGCTCTTCATCTCCTCTATTGTTCGAGCCGATTCTCCTATTCTCCAACTGGGTCTCATCATTGAAGCTTCTCCTCCTTGCCTCGAGAAATAGCTCTGCTACTCTCGCTACTTCATCAAGACTATCGATCCTTCTCTCTTTTAAGTGAGTAGCCAAATCAACGGGACACACACTCATGAATTGCTCCTTGATGAACATTTCCATAATACATTCCACAGTACTCTCTGTTATAGATAGACTAATCCATCTTGAGGTAATTCTTCAATCTTCCGATGAATACGGCCGGACACTCATCTGCCTGTGGTCTACTTTCTCTGAATAAGATCCTGTATCCATCCTCTGTAAGGTTGTACCTCTTTAACAGCACCTCTTTCACCTTTTCATAATCTAATGCATCTTCATATGACATTCTTGAATACTCTTCTAAAGCACGCCCAGACAGAAGCGCACTAAGCGACAACGCCCAGTCGCTTACAGGCCAATTGCTGGTCTTAGCAAATAACTCAAATCTGGTGAGCCATCCATCCAATAAATCCACTCCATCCATGAAAGGTGGAAGCTTAGGCTGCTTAGGTCGACCATCATTACCATTGGAACGCCAGCCACTGCATTGTTCTATCCTCTTGGCTTCCAATAGCGCCTCTCTGTCAGCCGCCCTCTCTGCCGCCTCTCTGTCGGCTGCCCTCTCTGCCGCCTCTCTCTCAGCTGCCCTCTCTGCCGCCTCTCTGTCAGCCGCTCTCTCGGCTGCCCTCTCTGTCGCCTCTCTCTCGGCTGCTCTCTCTGCCGCCTCTCTCTCTCTCTATTCACCTCTCTCTCGATATATTCTTTTCTCTCATCTCCTCTAAGCTGAAGAGCATCTACTAGAGCCACTATCTCATTCAAACTTGTCACTGGCATCTTCGTCGTCCCCTCGTTGTGTCTGGACCCCGGTAACGAGCCCCCAGATGTCACAGAATGAGATCTTCTAAGGTACGGCCCTTCGCGTACCAAGTAATATTGGTGTTGATTAATGCGGGGCTGTACCTCTCTGTCAAAGTTCAGTATCCAGACGTTGAGGATTTTTAACGAAGACAACACAGACGTTAATAAATAACCAAGGAATTCCTTATTAACTATTGTAAACAAGAGAATGTATTGATAGATTAATATAGTCTAGTAATGTTTCTTCAACTTTCAAACGCAACGTTAACCTCCATTAATCTCAACCTCCATAAGCTCTCACCCAAAACAATCCTCACTTCCCCCGGAAATCGCACCCCAACACCACAGCACGTTTTTCATCAAATAAATGTGGTGCTACATATCGGAAAGTCCCGAACAAAACACATCATAAGTTACATGTGTAATTAATGGTGCGCCGTTGTTCAATCACAACCTAGTCATTTGTGACACCATCGGTTAGGACCGCTGCAACGGAGAATGCTGGGGGTGTGCTGACTTGCATGACTTAGCAGCTAAATGTTGCATGGAACACTGTTTTGTTAGTATATTTTAATTTAATAAGAGCTGCACAGTTGGATTTGTTGGCTGGTGTAGATAAGAAGCGTGTAGGACACGGCGAAAAGACATAGACAATACATTCATTCCCTGTATACTTCTCAGCCCGGGTGATTCTTGGAATCAAACGAAACTACAGCGGACATAATAATGTGGCACACGAAAGCATGAATTAGGCTGCAAGAAGCGAGACGTTAAACGTCGGCTTACTTACACTTACAACGCAACAAAAAATACATTTAATTCAAAGACTTTTAGGCGTTTTAAAAAATAAAAAAATGTCTTAAATCATTCCGTACTATGAATAACACTTTTGACGACCTAAATTGGTTTCACCTTCACGCCACCTCTTCGATCCCTCGAATCCCTTATTATTCAACCCCCTACATCCTGGACCTGGCAAAACACGCAACACGACTTTTCTAGTAGCCTGCCCAACAATCCAACTGAGGAAAAAAAAATCCTACAAAATTCATTATTTTCCGGAAACCAGGCGCCGCAACCCATGTGAATAAGTGAGTTGTCCAGCCCGAATTTTTTCCCGCCGGCCGAACACAAACTTAATCATGGATCGTAAGGTCACACGCGGGAGTTGGTAACTTCCATCTGTGGAGCGTCTTGAAAAAGAACAAAAACCATAGTCCAAACACTATTGGTAGTCTCCTGCGGGCAACGTAGCCTCTAACCGGAAGAGGGTTGTGGAGCGGAGCTCGGTAGAACGGTCTTCTAGTCCGGAGGTAAAAACAGTTTGCGAGAGCTGCTAAAGAAAAAAGTCTGCTCCATAGCCCTGAACCGGATAGTGGACTCGTCGGGGTGTGGACTTGGATTCGGGTGTGGATGTGGAGTCGGGTTGGACTTGGAGTCGGGGTGTGGACTTGGAGTTGGGGTGTTCACTTGCAGTCGGGAATGTAGACTTGTAGTTGTTTCGCTTTCCGGACTCGAGGAACGAAACATTTTGAAAGCATTCATCTTTAAAAGTAAGAAGCATTTTTATTCGATGCCTTGGTCGTGTATGTCTTCTACACACTAACCCCCACCCCACCCCCTTTTTTCCACCTTTTCTATGAAACAAAATGGATAAAGTGTTGAAATGTAGGATGACGGCATTCAATATGAAAATCGGATTACAAATACAGCGAGATCGGAAACCAAGACATGTTAATGAAAGGACAGTAAGTGTACTCTTAGCACATCTTCGCAGAGTGATTGTCAAGGGACAGCTCGTTGTCGTGAACATGACGCTTCACCGATTCACCAGATTCTCTTCTCAATCATGGGAAGTCATTGCTGTTTGAAAACCACTTTGCAAAAAGCTGTGTGTTTGTCGGTCAATTAGGCTTTTTGTTTAAAAACAATGTGTTCAATGTTTTGCCATGTTTCTGTGTTAGTTTGTGTCTGCTTGTTTGAAAATAAATTCAGCAAATCCTAAGACTGTCCCTCCTTACTATTCCTAAAGGGAATTCTAAGCTATCTTCCCACATACCTATCCCCATAATTTCAGATTAAGTGATGTCTTGCAAAAACAACTGTCTAACCATGGTATATCTCTGCTCTCACCCATCAAACAACTGTCTAACCAAGGTATATCTCTGCTCTCACCCATCAATCAACTGTCTAGCCAAGGTATATCTCTGCTCTCACCCATCAAACAACTGTCTAACCAAGGTATATCTCTGCTCTCATCCATCAAACAACTGTCTAACCGAGGTATATCTCTGCTCTCACCCATCAAACAACTACCTAACCCAGCCATATCTCTGCTCTCACCCATCAAACAACTGTCTAACCCAGCTATATCTCTGCTCTCACCCATCAAACAACTACCTAACCCAGCTTTTTGTGGTCCAGCTGATGGAATACAGCGTTGGTTTACTTTCACGTCTCCACTCAAGTCACCCACCACCAAGAGACTTCCCAGAATGCGTTTGATCTGCTTCCCGCTTCCTTTGACCTTGTTAGTCCCTATTTCCGGTCTCATGGCCAACCATTGGCTCGAATTGGCCAAACAAAAAACAAAAAAACCCGAAATAATCTTGTTCACAAATAACGCTGTCCAAGACAGATAGTCGAGACAAATTTTTTTTTTATATCGGACGTCGCTAGCAACAGCCAGTTACAAAACTTACCCCCCACCCCCCCCCCCAATACCCCCCATCCCCCAAACAGCTGTTTCAATAGCAAAAAATAATTCAAAAGAATAGAGCGCACTTTAGCCAACACCCCAAACTCCGGGTTCTTTTGAATAATAGGTCGCCCTTTCATTTTGTTAAAATCTGGGTAGGGGGGGGGGGAGTGGGAGTACGAGGGAGCGTTGCCAGGACAAAAAAATATGATGACATGCTGTATGAACAAAAGCGGAGACAAAGTTAGTGGTCAAAGTGGGTTTAACAATTGTAGTGGCTCTAAGCGACGATATGAGATACACCAGGACTTCGCAACATTATGGCCCGCGGGCCGCCCCGCCAGCACCCACCTTGCGGCCCGCGAAATAACGAAATATTCTTTATTATTATTTTCCTAATTAGCTTCCCCTCAGTCCTATTTTCTTTCGGCCCGCACACGTTTTTCAAAGAGTTTTAGGGCTCGCCTTACGTTTTGAGTTGTACTGGCCTGATGTACACACATAGCCACGCGTCAGGCAGATTGCTTCGCGATCCCGATCATGAATTGAGACTTATTCATGTAACGTCTGTATCAAATGCATAGGCCTCCTAATTATACTGTGGAATCCTGCAATGCTTTCAAACATAAATCGACTCTATGACAAGATGCCCGCAGTGTGCCTGACTCAAAGGTTTCAGTAATGCGAGGCAAGGGGGTGGGGACTATTAATTAGTGAAATTTTCATTTCCAATGACAATCAGTTTTACTGATGTCAGTTGGCGTGACCAGTGTACACAGATCGTATTGACCGAATTTACTGGGACAATGTGACATATCGAATAGGTTACGTCACTGATGTCTGATCGCCGCGGGCTGCTATACACAGTGGAGTCGAAGAGATCGGTTTGTAAGAGTCTAACGTCTCTTGCGTAAAAAAAATTTGGTCATCTAGGGCAACGGATCGACAATTTTTACTTTATTCTCTACATCTGGATTAGAATCGTAACCACAACGACCTGAAATGCGTGGTGGTGTTCAGGAATCGTAAAAATTAACATTTGGAACCTCGACAAAATTCGGACTCAGCAACGCATTTTCTTGAAATTATCCCTTTGCGGGAGCCCACACTTCAACCGGAGGCACGGAGACATGACATCTTTCTCTGCTACTGGGCACGATTCTATCACATCTTTCTCTGTTACTGGGGACAATTCTATCACATCTTTCTCTGTTACTGGGGACAATTCTATCACATCTTTCTATGTTACTGGGCACAATTCTATCGCATCTTTCTCTGTTACTGGGGACAATTCTATCGCATCTTTCTCTGTTACTGGGCACACTTCTATCGCATCTTTCTCTGTTATTGGGGACAATTATATCGCATCTTTATCTGTTACTGGGGACAATTATATCGCATCTTTCTCTGTTACTGGGGACAATTCTATCGCATCTTTCTCTGTTATTGGGGACAATTATATCGCATCTTTCTCTGTTACTGGGGACAATTATATCGCATCTTTCTCTGTTACTGGGGACAATTCTATCGCATCTTTCTCTGTTACTGGGCACAATTCTATCGCATCTTTCTCTGTTACTGGGGACAATTATATCGCATCTTTCTCTGCTACTGGGCACAATTCTATCGCATCTTTCTTTGTTACTGGGGACGATTCTATCGCATCTTTCTTTGTTACTGGGGACGATTCTATCGCATCTTTCTTTGTTACTGGGGACGATTCTATCGCATCTTTCTCTGTTACTGGGCACAATTCTATCGCATCTTTCTTTGTTACTGCGGGCACAATTCTATCGCATCTTTCTTTGTTACTGGGGACAATTCTATCGCATCTTTCTCTGTTACTTGGCACAATTCTATCGCATCTTTCTCTGTTACTTGGCACAATTCTATCGCATCTTTCTCTGTTACTTGGCACAATTCTATCGCATCTTTCTCTGTTACTGGGCACAATTCTATCGCATCTTTCTCTGTTACTGGGGATGATTCTATCTCATCTGTCTGGACCAAGGAACAACGAAACCGAAGATCCCGTCTTTAACGGATTGACAAAGGTAGCTTTAGAAAGAAAATAAATACAAGTGAAAATGGTGGACTGCAGAAAAGCCGCTTACTGATTCAAGTCAATATCGAACTTAGGACTTGGCATATAAAACAATACGACGGACGCGGTGAGAGAGGTGACTTTACTAGAAAACAGAATTGCCTCGGGCAAAAAAAAGTCAATTTTCACAAGCGGAACATTTTTTTTTTTTTTTTTCGAATTTTCTGTGTCGCCAATGAAGACATCTCGTCAGTGCGGTCTTCTCTCTGTTATACTGTTAGATATGGAAAGTTTAGAAAAGATAACTACCGGTATATAAAAAAATATTTTTAAAAATATATATAAAGAAATTTTTTTTTAAACCCTCCAAGTAGGTAGACTAAATAATTTTTTTTGCAACACTTCCTCTTAGTGCGGTGTTAGTCACGGCTTGAAAGAAAACTCCTTTTAAAAGGGTCTTCGATTTGGTCTAAAAATAGGCATGACATCACACCAGCCCTTCGTGCGTCAGACGTGGCCCGCTCTTTCAATCAATCTTTGATCACGTGCAAATACGATAAGGTTAAACTGCACATCACCCCCACCCCCGATGGCCCCTGTCATTACTGTATCAGAGAGGCTTAGTTTTCGCATGCAATGTTATCTCCCCCCTTCTTCTGATTATCACGCCGGTAGTAATGAAACTTATAAAGATAGATTTGTCATCTACCGGAGAGACTCAGATCACTGGCTTAGGTCTGACAATGAATTTGGGACTCCGCACGGAAAGATGTCGTTAGAAAATTCATTCGGATTACATATGTGTGTCAGAGGAGACATAATGAATAATGAGAGGAAGAGGGAGGGTTAGAGGGGGAGAGTGGAGGTAAAGTATAAGGGAGAGGAAGACGAGAATAAGGGATAGAGATGGCGAGAGAGAGAGGGAGAGAATAACCAAAGGCCGATGAATAACTCGAAAAATCATCAGAAGTCAGAGATGTGCAGAAACACCCCCCCCCCTTTTTTTTTGTACACCATATGCCATATAGACTTTGCTCCAAGAAAACTGAGTGTTCTTGGCTAGGATCAGTTACTATTGAAAGCACTGCTATGCGTTGATTGGCCAGGGTATAATATGTGTCCTTTGACCTCCCTATAAATAGAAAAGGAAATCATTCTAGTCCACTACTTTTAATACTGAATGATGTCACGTGTGGCATTGAAGAGACGTCCAACTAGTAGCGCAGTCAATGTTGGTATGATGATACCTTGAACATTAAATCCCTTCGTGCCCAGTCTCTGAAGTCATTTCAACTTCACAAAGAGCAGCTGCGTCCACGCGTTCACGGGTCAAAATGGAGATCTCTGGCCAAAACCGACACACCACCCCACCCCCACACACAACACCCCCCCCCCCAAAAAAAAACAACAACAACCACCAACACACACAAAGACATCAATTAAAGAACAACAAAAAAAAAAGCACCCAGAAAATAACTACAGTTATCACATAAGAAACATCCCAATAATTGACAATCGATAGTCCAGTACGGGATGAAACAACAACAACAAAAAAGGGGCCGGGGGGGGGGGGTGAGTTGAATCCTTTAGGACATTTTTTAATAATGCATAGGACCATAGTATTACTGATTCAGTAAATAGAATATAATACAAATTGAGGTAAGTCTCACTATGATTTAAATTTCGAACCGCTAACAACGGGGGGGGGGGGGGGGGGCGGCGGCGGCATCCATACAGTACGTACGCACTGAGGAGGAAGACGGGGTGTTGATTTTGTACATTTTGAGCACGCATGTGTGTGGCTGGGGGGGGGGGGGGGAGGGTTCTCAGCAGAAAGTTTATACATTTATTAAATAATTCTACAGTAATAATCCTGGAAATCAGAAAGTCCAAACATGAGTATATTTATATCTTGAATGCCGTAAAAAAAATATCACGCAATCTTTTGTTGGAATTATCGTATGAATGTTGTCCTCCATTTTCACAAACGAACTCTCTAGATAACGCTCTGACAGTGCTCGGTTGTTCTAGCATTACAGTAATATTTAGTCCACCGAATGGTCACTGGGCATGTGACGTAGTGGCTCGTTGTTTTTTGCACCACGACAGCTAAATGTCACAATGGATTAAAGTGAAAATAACATTATGAAAATTGTGTAATATTTCGCAAGGCTCCTGTGAGCAACCCATTTAGAAATATGCGCCCCCCTGATTTTCGCGCCTGTTGATCTTCGTCCCATTCTAATGACCCAGCCCGAGGGCCACGTTGCATCCAGGGCGATGCAGCGTATATTCTGGGAACCACTGGGCTCGTCAAACAGCCAGCGGTAAAAACACGTGTAAAGATTATCTGACTTTGGCTGCATGTTTCATTTTTCGTGTTTGTTGTTGTTGTTGGGGGGTTTTTTTGGAAGATGTCGGCGCGAGGGGTGGGGGGGGGGGGGGTAGAAAGCTCATTATACTTGCACATGATAGGATGGTCCGTCAAAAAGTAAGCGTGCAACAGGGATGGAGGGGGCGAAAAAATGACTTTTTTTGCGATTGTATATTATGTATGGCTCATAGTGGGATGTCTTTATTTGGGAAAACTTTTCTTTTCTTTTTTTACCCACTATCGAACACAACCACTGAATTAAAAAAAATAATAATAATAAAATTGTTTCATCACTCAGCAGTCTGTTGTCTTAATGCTTACGGTGACCAACAAAACTTCCCATTATTTCCTTCAAAGACGATTACAAATTCTGACTTTATTAAACTGAATACTCGTACAGAGACACTGCAGAAGATTTGTAACTCAGAAGAGATCCCATCTAACCAGGAGACAGGAGGATCATCAAACTACCTGATAATGGCCTTAACTTTGAATTTGATGCGTACGACGCGCGCTATTGCAAAATTGACAAAACAATTTTTTAAAAGCTGAACCATTTATCTTATATTTCGTTCCAGTACATTAGTAATATTTATTATTATTTATAAATAACTAGCATAGCAAGCAGTGAACATTATTTACACCTGGGCTTGGAATCCATTTTTTTTTTAAAAATTTATTCATTCTTTTTAAAATCAAGGGAGAGTATCCTTTAAATTGAAATCGGGTTAATCGTTCATCACCCAAAGGAGGAGTACAGCCCCCTAATAACAAAGAGTAAAGTATACCAAAAGTTTATCATCTTTATAAATTTAAAGACCGCTGTTGGCAGCTGTATGTATGACTTTTGGGCGTTAGAAAAATAAAATTAAACAAATATTGATGAAAATATGCAGAAATCCTAATACATTTAATAAGCATTTGTTCTTACGTACACTCAAGAACTAACAGATATTTTGACCACCCAATGAGTCACCAAATGCCTTGCTACAGACCAACTTTTAGGAATAACAAAAACTCAGAAAAATACATTCAAGACAAATTTCCATTTATTTTTATTATTAAAAGTAACTTATCTTAACTTACATGAAATCACAGTGAAAATATGTATAATACCATTCCATGTAGTTTCTCCCTTAAAATCCACTTAATTCAGTTTTTAAACGTATCTCGACAAACTTCAAATATTGCGGCTCAGTTTTTGTTAGTGCCAACATCATGCCATTCTAAATATTTGATTTGTTTCTTCTTTCGTTTTTCGAATAAAGAAGATTTAACAATGGACTCCCTCAGATAGGCGTAGATAAATGGGTGTGTTGAGAAACAATTTAAAATTTAAGACACCCATTAAAAAATGAACATGTATACACATCAAATGCGCAACATAATAATAATGTGTCTTAAAATAATTTTCAAGCTGAACTAGGTTTTACCATATAATTTCTTCAAAAAACCAATTTTGATTAGTAAATGTTCCTCCTATACATCTTTGTTGATTTTTAATTTTAAGATGTTTTTGATTCAATGTTTTCATTTTAAATTATAATCAAAGTGACTGTCACATCAAGTATTATTACTTCATGACCAGCATAGTAGGTGAAAATTGAGGATAATCAGCCTTTGTTAGCCCAATGGCAATGGAAAGAATAGTGGTTATTGGGTTACCATATTTGGTATCCACAAAAAAAAAAGGATGAAATGTCCTTTTTCAATTAATATAAAATTCCTCTATCAACCCATATAATTCTTTCTCTTTGAAAATGTTTGTGTAGTATAAATATAACTGTATTGTTTCAACTTTCACCACACCCAGCACATAACACTATTTCTTAACCGCTGTACCTAAAAAATCAAGTGTCTAGGGGGAATAAGGGTGCGCATCTCTGTGATGAGCTGGACGGGAAAGGGGGGGGGGGGGGGCTGTTTAAAAATGTGACGTCACAATAAAAACATTATTGGAAACATTTTTTACATTATTCCTATATAGATTTAAAATTATAAAATAATTTTAAACTACTGTGCAAACACATACAGGTGTTTAGGTATTTGAGGTCCAAAAATGTTCTGATCAAGTTGCAGAATGCCATAGAGGAGCATCGGGATGTAGTGACATTGACAGTCATGAAAATTTTTTTGAAATGTGGAGTCTGTAGTTGGATGGAATTTAAAATATGGTTGTCCGAGGGTGGGGGAATGATCTAAATAAACATTTATAGTGCAAGGATTATTAACCTTTTTTCAACACGACATCCCCTCGTAAATTTCAGAAATTTTGCGTGACATCATTAAAGGATGGCCCTTACACACTATTAATAATGATTAAGACAATTCACATAGTTCACGAAAATTAGTTTGCAGAAATAGAACAAAATAAGTACAAATGTGAATATTTGAATCTTGTATTAAGTTCTTATGACATTGATAATTTAAAACTGAAGACCAATTTGGCAACCTGATGACTGATGTGGTTTGTAAGATCTGAAGGAAAAGGGATTAAGTTCTTTGAAGTTCTTAGGCAGTATGAACGATGGATGGTATTTTTCAAAGTCAAATCTTAAGCCAGTATTGATTGCTTACCCAGATATAAATGAAAATGTGTTAATTTTAATGTTGCATTCATTCACTTAATAAAAATAAGGATCTTTTTTTTTAAACTGATAAACTCTTGGTGGACTAATTAATAATGAGGAATGGGGAGTTTGTGAAGGTGATAATATTCACACAAACAATTTTAAGAATATGTCATGATTCAAATGCTCAAACTCAACTTTGTATAGCCTAGAGACACTAGGGTATATCTTAAATTTGTTATTATTTTTAAATGTCCTCCTTTCTAAATTTTAAAATAAAAAATTACCACCTTTTCAGACCATTTCAATTTCAAAATGAAATGTCCTCTTTCAGTTTAATCTGAGTTTAGCATATGATCTGGCAGCCCTAGCCCCCTAGGCTTGGCCCAAAGACTAGTACTAGTAGTATGCGTAGGCCTACAGTAGTAGGTGTAGGCCTACAGTAGTAGGCGTAGTCCTACAGTAGTAGGCTAGGCCTACTTGTAGAGCGCTGGCACAGACGAAAACAAACCTTATTTATTATCAAAATTTATCACAATTTACGACTACTAGATATTATATATTTTATAAAAAATTTAAAATGTAAATATTAATCGTGATATATGAGTATTTACAAAAAAAATATGACAGATTTATTAATGTCATGACGAAGTTATTGTCGAAGTGAAGACGAATTCAAATTCGCACTGAACTAATAACTAAGAAGTGAACGGAACTGAACGGTAGTGAACTGTGCAATACAAAACAAATGACTGAAATTACCATGTCGTCCATGTAAATAACAAAGAACTATTCTGGTATTCTAAAAACTAAAAAGCTCGAAGCAAGCTTACATTCTAAAACGTCAGTCCTGATTGAAATTGATTGTTTCTTCAGAAGTATTGAAATTGAATTTTATCCTGCACAGATTGTCATACACTTTATAATTTTTTTTCCAATTTGTGTTTGGTTACTTAATTTTATCTAGGGTCATTCCTTATACCGAGATCACAGGATTTTTACCAGCGGGTTGTGAAAAGAACCGAGATACCACCGACATACATTTAAAATTGGGTCAATTTTAATTCCTTTCAAAACTTAATTTGATACAAAAATGAAACATTAATTAAATATAAAATTTCGTAAACATATTTTTTTTAAACTTATGCATTAACTATTTATAATTACCTGAACAACAAAACAAAATAAATTATAATAAATCCGTACCTCATTTCATTAGGTTAGTTTTAGTGTTTAGTGATAGATTTAGGGTTCAGTTTAGGGATAGATTTAGGGTTCAGGTTAGGTTTAGGAATAGGTTAGGTTTAGGGATACATTTAGAAAATTTTTTCATTATTCTTTAACGTTTTATTTTTAATTTTACGGTCACAGCAATCAAGTTGGCTGCCATGCTAAAAAAACACGGTACGATCTATTTGAATTTACCTAAATCTTATTTAGTCATGATTTTAAAGCATTTAAATGACAGGCATATATCATGCAAAAGTTATAGAGTTTTAGTTATGGTTTCAGCCTTAGCTTAGATGGTATTAGTAAAATCAGATAGGCCCTTCCTATTTTATTGAACTTCTTACTGCCTATTCACCCCTTCAAAAGCTTCACTCCTCCGCAGACATGCATATTCTTTCTGTTCCCCAGAACACACACTAAAACATATGATATGGTAAACGATCTTTCTCTTTCTGTGCCCCAAAACAATGGAATTCTCTCCCATTACACATCCACAATATAAGGACCATCACAGCCTTCAAAACTGCCCTCAAGACTCATCTCTTCATACTGTAATATACCGACTCATTCTCAACCCCCCCCCCTGACTGATAAACAAATGCTCGAGTCTGCTGGGTGCTGTCCATGGCTAGGCAGGGGTAGATAGTACTTGGGTGGGTGAGATCAAGCTTTTCACCAATTGTTGTTTTTAAATGTATAAGTTTCAGTAATTGCTAATTTTTATGTGACGCGCAGTGAACCTAGCCCTACTCTCGGGTACTGCACTGTATAAAACCACCTAATAATAATAATTTGCCTAATATTGTACTCCCGAGTCAACGTATTGACTATAACGCTAACAATGATAAAGCAATATAGTTTAACTTAATACTATTTGATTACATTTTAACTAAAGTTGCTGTCCATTAATACTGTCAACAATTTTCAGGCAATTTTTTACCCCTCCCTCCCCTTTGTCATCAACTATCAAACTTTCAAGGACCCCACCCCCCTAATTAATTATGTCAGCAATTGTTTCAAACCACAAGAAAATAACAATTAGGAAATAAATATGAGTTTTAAAAATGCTTTTAAGAAGGACAGAGAAAAAAAGAGCTTCTTAAACAAATCTTACATTTTTAACAACTAGAATCTCTGACTACAGTCATTTTTATTTTGCATAATTTATTAAAAGAATTGATAAGCCCTAAATATTCTTGTTAGTAAATTTATTGCTAGATTTTTTATCTTCATGTTGATAGGACAAATTTTGCTCTTTTGCTATAACACAAAGTAAAGCAACTGATGAATTTATTATTGCCATATAGAAATTATTATGGAACCTGCTGACACCATCCTTGTTTCTAAATTTTAGGACTTAAAATATCAGCATTTTCTATTTGTGCAATAACTGCTAACACGTCAGTCGATTTTGAAACAAATTATGGAGGCCCATTAATGATTTGTTTTATTAATTATATTTGTCTAGTTCTATTGACTCCTCCAATTGTCAAACTTTTTCCAACCCATCTCCCCCCTTTGTTGACATAATTAATGGACTGCCCCAAAGCATATTATGTATAGTTTAATTTAAGCTATAACATTTTACTTACAAAAATTGGACACATTTTTTCCTCTCTATTCTTTCTAAGCTTTAACATAGTCCAAACCTCTTATTAAATTTATTATAGTTACAATGAAACAAATAGGACAAGTTTTCACTACTGATGATACCTACTGCAATAGGTCCAGATTTCAACCCTAAAATTATGGTAAGCCTTGCAACAGCAATATGAAATCCCAGGACAACAGCTATTTGAGCACTAGAAATAATAATGTGTCATTATAAGCCAATTCAACTTTATTTAAATACACACCAAAATGGGTGGGCATAGCAGGGGAAATAACCAGAAATAAAATCTAGCAAAATGACAACATAGTACAGCAAATTATGATCATGACATGTACTTTTGTTAATATTTTTAAGGCATTGTGGATTTTAATATTAAAATAATAAGTAAGTACATCAAAGGCCAAAATAAGCCTTTATATTAAATCTGAGACATATCTAGTGTGGGGAAAGACAGGGCACAGATAGGTCAGGGAAAATATGATAAAACTGATCTTAGATCAGGCCAAAATAAGCCTTGATATTAAATCTGAGACATATCTAGTGTGGGGCAAGACAGGGCACAGATAGATCAGGGAGAATATAAAATATGATAAAACTGATCTTAGAAAACTCCTGTGGTAAATTTTAAATTAAAATAAAACAACTAAAATTATCATTTGTTCAAGTTAAAAGTATAGAAGAGGTGTTATATGATTCTGCTTCTTTTGTAAGGGCGATGAAAAAAGATGAAACAATGACATAGGTTAAAGCCCATTGTCACAGTTCTTTCAGTGCTACAACTTTTCTTTATATTATACACATTTTTGTTTTACTATGTAGCCTTTCCTTGGATCTTGATAAAGGAAGTTAACAATATAGTCGAGTTTATTGAGATCAGTGGTTCTCAACCTTCCAAATGCTGCGACCCTTTAATACAGTTCCTCATGTTGTGGCGACCCCAAAATTATTTTCGTTGCTACTTCATAATTGTAGAGTATATTTGTTTTCCGATGGTCTTAGGGTACCCCTGTGAAAGGGTCATTCGACCCCCAAAGGGGTCGCGACCCACAGGTTGAGAACCGCTGATTTAGATCAAACAGAGATTTGCTCTAAATGTTATGTGTTTGACATAAACTTGAAATAAAATCTTCCATTAGCTTAAATATATCCATATATTATGAAGTGTTAAATATTTTTTATAAAAATTTTTTCTAAAGACGAAAGATATTTTATGTTTATGAATGAAAGCAAATTTTAATAAAAACAGTGAAATAAATACTGGAAGAATATAGTAATTTGCAAAAGAGGCAAGATCAAATACTAGATAAATGCTGGATTTCATAGTTGGAAGTTAACTTTAGCTTTACTAGGTGCAATGTATTCTTTCAATAATGATGGTTGTTAAATAATGTTTAAGATTATTTCATTATTTTTTAAAAATAATGCACAGCATACTACACATCTGGTAATACAACAAGCCAAGTGAGATAAAATAAAATATCCCATTTAAAAAAACAAATCCCATTTATCTACAACATTTAATATCATTTACCAGGATTCTTACTGTAATCCAGATCAAGTGAAAAACCAAGTTCATGTTCATCCCATATCCAAGGCCTTAACAACAAGATCAAATACTTTATCCTTTTCATCAGCTCTAAAATTCCCTGATCTTCACTTTCTTTAGAAAATTCTACATTACAATCCAGACCACTACTTTCATAAATCAGATAAAAAATTAATACCGGTACAGCTGAAAAATTGGTAACCCTCAATTCACTATTCTTCTATCCCAACCGACAGCACTGACATTCAACCCAGATACAGGCCGACCGCTGTGAGGGTGCCGCCCATAGAATCCTCCCCATTTCATCTTTCCAAGGATCCAGACAGGGGCCCCACTGCTTCCCGGGCATGTTGGCGTGTCATAAGTGTAGACGCAGTTCTCAAACTCTCTTGACCTGTCCACCACGTCACGGTCTCGCCACGTGCCGATGCTGACCTGCTTGCTACATCCATGTGGATGAGATACCTGAAACATAATAAAAATGTTGCTACACATGATTAATCTGAGGTTCCATTTTTCATTGTTAAACATTTGGGGAACACTCTAAAGATCATGTTAATTGACACCCCCTCTCCCCCCAATACATAATGTACTATCATTAGAACTACAGTTAATTTTTCAAACAATTCTCTTATAATGATTTATCTTAAGCTGCCCTGATCTGGGAACCTGATAATAAATGTTTTTTTTAATGTTTTTTTTTTTCAAAATTTATTTTAGATTACAAAAAAATTTCTTCGTAAAAATCTAAGCCTCACCTCAACAGCTAATATCACCACAACAGTTAATCTTACAACAGCTAATCTCACCACAACAGCTAATCTCACCACAACAGCTAATCTTGGGTCAGGATGATTGGCATATTTCTGGTTAATCTTTGTCTCCAGCCACCTCCACCTCCCCCAGGTGTCCTTGAGTTGGTCCACAAGCTCCATGTCGTGGGTCACACACCTCATGTCACACCAGTCTCCCTGGAGTGCCCCAAATCTGACATTGTCTCCGTAAATAACTTTCACATTGTCCTTGACTTTGTTCACATCGTAGAAAAGTTCTGCAACTGTATTTCTCGCCTCCTCATCATCAAAAACGACATGAGTTGCGGTTCTAACTTTTACTTTTGCCCATTCTAAATGAGGATGTGTAGATGTTTTGCATTCTGGGCAAGGACATGGCTTGTGGGATCTTGCCTCATTTCTGTAAACATATTGTATGAAACCTGTTCCAAGCCGTTGGAATTTTTTGCCCTTGTAATTATGGAAGGCATAGCCTTCAGGTCTGTGCTGGCTGGTATATTTTGAGGACACTCTGACTGTAAGCTCTGCCTGAGCTTTGATGTAGTTGACCACATCCTCATCTCTGATACATACAAAAGAATCTTTTATAATTTTAAAAGAATAAAGCATTTTCTAACTGTACCAGTACTTTAAAAATAGATTTTGAGGACACTCTGACTGTAAGCTCTGCCTGAGCTTTGATGTAGTTAACCACATCCTCATCTCTGATACACACAAAAGAATATTTTATAATTTTCTAACTGTAAAGGTACTTTAAAAATAGATTTCAACAAAATAAAAGTCTTTATAAAAAGATATCAAGGCGTGAATGCCAGTTTAAATTCCTGACTGTATCCATATGCTTTATCATGGATTTAAAAAAAGTATTTTTTTACATCTTGTCAAAATATGATAAAAAGGGGCCTTCTTAGCCATATAATGCTTTATGAGTGATTGTAACAAGTCAGAAGGCAAGGCAGCCCAGCCCTATTGAAAACTCAGAAGTGTTGCCCCTTAAGAATGATTATAAAACATGGAACTTTTTTTTAAATTAGTGATTAAAAATTATAGATAAAAAAATTAATAGGAAATGTAAAGTTTATTTTACCTGTAGTCCTCAGGCAGGTGGCCAAGACCAAATTCATGTATAGGGATGAAGTTTTTATGTCCAGGATTTTTGTCGCAGATTATAAATTGTTTATGGAGATCAGCCTCTGGTCCAAAGTTGACCTCAGTCTCATGATAACCTGAAGATGTTAAAATACTTAGCCAATATATAATCAGCATAGTTAGCAGTGTGGTATTTTCTGGGATTTAGAAAGGTGATACCCATTTTCTCCCCATTAATTATAAAATACAATTTATGGACAAAAGCAGATACATGACTTTAATTTACTCCAGTAAAAAAATGTTTGACTTCACCCATCATTGCAATAAATAATTAGAAAACTGCTACAACTAGGGGTTCTACTCAAGGGTGCAGGATGACCAGAAAAATCAGGTTTATTTTCATTTTTATTAACATTTTTTATCCTGGGGGGCAGGAAATAAGTTTTGAAATCAAGAGGAATGTAGCGGTAAAATAGATTTAAAGCCCTTGGTCTAAGCCTTATGTAACATAAATAGACTAAATATTAATAATAAGGTATATTTATCTAGAATATAATCACTGAATTGAATATCATCATCAGGGCTATATGAGGGGGTACAAGCCCTGGGTTCCATCTTCAGATAGCACCAAAATTATCATTTTGCATGCAAAATATGTGTCTTGATATAGGCCTAGCCTATACTTATTTTTTTTATTTTTTTGGCAAAGAGGTCACCTAAAGTTAGGTCTTGCCCCAGCTGGCCAAGGTGAAGTTGCAAATGCCTTGGTCCTCATAATATTACTCACCTTGGTCTCCTCTAGCTAGTTTGGCTAGCTGAACTGTATCTCTGGTACTATCAACTCCCACAGTGTACCCAATATTTTCATGGTTGCATAGTATTTCAGTGTCACTGGTAAAATCTAAATCTTCTGTGTCCATCACCAGAAGATCTCAAACTCAAAGGCGACAAAGGTAATTTACTTATAATATATACAGTATACAGCATTACTGTTCATACTTGACTTATTAACACAGTTAACTATTTGTACTATTTGTAATTTTTACACAAGACTCACAAGTCACTAGTGGATCTCTACAATCTACTTTACTTGTACTCTAGTGACTTAGTTAAGATTTAGTCTTATTTAAGTTCTTAACAATTATTAATATGACTCATGACTAACAAAAACTAACTACGAAAATCACACAAGACACAAGTTATTACATTTAACTTTTAGGCTTTACTTATGTATGTATATATATGTAAATACTTTGGTGGTTAATTTAAGCTAAAATGCTTTAATTTTAATTCACTATTATTTTTCACCATAAACATAAATTCAATCGATTACAGAGCCCTATTTTCGAATCTTATCATAACTTCGTTACTTCGAGAAAAACATAAAAATGACGTAAATAACCAAAAAGCCTATTTTTGGAATTAGGTTGCCTCTATGGGAATTTCCGATAAAATTTAACCACTCCTTTTCTTAGAAAAAAATCCCACAGTGTTTAATCTTATAAAATTGATTGACGGAAATTTGATCGAACGGAAATTTCGTCGAATCTTTTTTTCATTTCACACCTAAAACTTAAAATTTTTGTCAAATTTAATTTTTAACGCACTATAATATATAGTAAAACAAAATAATGCCAAATTATTATCCGATGATAATATCGATGTTCTTTACCCAGCTTACTCACTAAGTTAGTGTGATAAGATAAGTGTGGGATATGTGTAATATTTTTATTTTGTATTTTCTTATCTACAATGTTATAAACAGTACCTTTGATAACAAGGACACGCGGAGCGACTAGCAACGTATTATTTTCAATAATGTAGGCCCATTCTTTTATTTTTCAGGAAAAAAGATTTTTATCTGAATCCAATACTTAATTCTAATAATAGTCCAATATTTTTTTATTATTATTTTTTCATAACCCCAACAGAAAGAAAACGTTACTAGATTTGAAACCAAAGTGACCCTGACTCTGTCGATCCAGCTTTATTTAAAAAATTATTTATTTTATCCTGTGGCAAATCCATTTTGAAGGGGAAATGTCATGTCTAGTCTAAGGTGGGAAATGTCAGGACTAGGCTAAGACATCTAAGGTGGGAAATGTCATGTCTAGAGTAAGTTGTGAAATGTCATGGCTTGTCTATGGTCTGAAATAACATGATTAGTCTAATGTGGGAAATGTCATAACTAGTTTCAGAGATATATCACCGAGGCGTAGCTAGAGTGTTTGGCGCCCGGGCACAAGATTTGCGCCCGGAGACAAGATTCATTTTAAAGCGCCCTCTTTTCCTTTTTTTCAACTCTCAAACCCATTATTTGCGTCAATAAAATAATACCAAAGCACATTATGGCCCCCCTAACTAGCTGGCGCCCGGGTACATCTGTACCCCTCTGCCCCCCCTTACGCTACGCCTCTGATATGTCATGAATAGTCTAAGAGATATGTCATTCATAAAAGACAGTTTTGATTTTTAAAAAAGTAGTCATTAAAAAAGAAACAGCTCTGTTGTTTTCTAGGTGTATTTCTTTATTATTTTAATGTTTAAATGAAAGTGGATTATTGAGACAAAAATGGTTGATGATTTCAATAACAGAGTCGTGCACAGTGCAGCACAGTGCATTAAATATGGCAGTACTTTCCATTTTGGTGCAAAATATTCGTATAATTTTAAATGTTATCTTATTTTGCGTGAACTTAAGTTATATAAGAATAAGATATCTTATTTAAAACTCTATTTTTATTATCAGTTATATGGAACTTGCAGATAATTTTTATTTAAAAAAATGTCTATTACTATTACAAGAGAGTTTCGTCAAATAAAGAAAATAACTTTAAAAGGGTCTACTACTTTTACAAGACAGCTTCACATTATAAAGAAAATATTGTTAAAAAGGTCCACTATTATCACAACAGGCCCGCACGTAGTAAATTCGTGACCCCGGGCAGCTGGCTGAGTTCGGGCCCCGTTTGTGTTTCAAACTGATGCGTATATTTTAAAAACTCGAAATAGGGTGGGTCCTCGGGCCCCTGATAAGTGCCATGCACCCCCCCCCTCCCCGAGGTGTGTGGGCCTGATTACAAGATAGCTGCATAATTAACATAAAAAAAAAAAAGATAAGGTTAAAAAGTATCCTACTATTACAATAGAGCTTCGTGATATAAAGAAAATAACGTTAACTAAAGAGTAATGTGCTAGCCCCGGGGATAGCAGCCATGTTGGAGTGCAGAGGCATTTTCTAAATAAGATAAGAAAAGTGTCACGTACAGCATACAGAGGAGGATAGGAGTACTAAAGTTGCCGTGAATTCTGGAGTGAAAGTTTTCCTTCTGATCTAAAGCTATAACCTCGTTGAAACAAATATTATTATTACATTATTTGTTCAAGCTTTGATAGCACAAAAATTAGATATTTCCTGTACAATAATATCCGTACTAATCATTCAAGGGGCAGAGCCGTTCTTAGGCATAGGCAAATTAGGCTACCGTCTAGGGCCCCACTGCCAAGGGGGCCCCGCCGGGTGCTTTTTTTTAAAGCTTACATATTGCAAGTCCATATATTTCAGAAGTACACATTTTCTCTATGGCGGAATCATCAATATGGTTTGTTGTTACACTCGAGTGAAGAGGAAACAGTGACGGAGGCAGAATGGAGGTGCCGCATCAGGTGTTTTCTCATCATGACCCCCCTCCATGCCTAGGGCCCCCAAAATCCTAAGTACGGCCCTGCAAGGAGCCACGGGTTGCCGACCCCTGGTTTAGTCTAAGACCACTAAACATGTAAATGGACTTGGAAAATACTACACTTGTGTAACGTACAGTCCTTTTACCCCAAAAAATACTTTACAAGATTTTGAATACATTCAGATATTCTTCGTTAGATAAAAGAATTCTTTGTTTTACAATTTTCCGATAATATAGTAGAAAACAAAAGCAAAAGTTTGGTTAAATTGTTAATGAAGATATTAGTACACGTATTTGAAATTACGTTCATATAAAATTTATTTAAAATTGTAAACAGTTTCCGTTGTAAATTTAAAATTAACTTTTCACAATTTTTAGAGAAAAGAAAATTTAGTTTATGGTCACGAAAAGTGGTAGGGTAGGCCCGACATTTAAATATTGAAAAACACATGACATCTTAAGTATGTCTCTGTTTCATACTTAATAAAGAGACGTTTATTCTAAGAATCAATGGTTTGTTTAATTATTGTAAACCTAGACAACGAAGCTATCGAACTTAACAATTCGCGGTTCGTAACTCTTGGGTTCAGTTGACTTCCGGCAACAACAAAAGAGATATCTAAAGTTGTCTATTTGTCTTGTTTGCTGAAGAAGGCTCTAAGCCGAAACGTTCAAATCCTATTGTTCTGTTTATTAATTCAAGCTTAACATACATTGTCCTACTATTTTACTTAGAAATCAGCCGTCTATGAACTCCTTTAGCAGAGGCGTACCTGGGTTTTTGACGCCCTTGGCTAATTTATTTTTGGCCTCCTTGATATTCAAATACAAATTTAAAAATTGGAGATTTAGCAGCGCCCTTTTGAACTGGCGCAGGCCGGCGCCCTTGGCAACTGCCCAATGCCAAGCCGTTGTTACGCCACTGTCCTTTAGTGACAATATGATTTGATTAGTGATCAATATTTAGTAATTTAAGGTCATGTTTAGAGAAACAAAAATTGTAGTTGAGTGGCGCGAAAAGGGTTCGGGTTGGCGTATAATATAAAGCAGATAAATACTTCTTAAAACTTTTAATGATTTTAGAAACGGAAATATCATTACATAGATATTTCCTTTTAAAAGACGGAGTTGTGATGAGTTTTCGCAACAGCAGGTAGAACTTATCGCAAGGTGCCTGCCTATATAATCTCGATAATATCGGGTCATATATTTTCTAGTGATTAAGATGATAATAATGCAAATTATAATACCTTTAATTAGAATAACTTTTTGTAAAAAAATGTGACAATGTTATAGATCTTTAGAATACATGAAGAATGTGTGGGTTATCCTTAAAGCCCCGTTTGGTTTGTTTGTTTGTTGTTTTTTTTTTTGGGTTTTTTTGGGAGGGGGGGTGTTTAAATTGTGCGTGGTTTTGTCAAAAGAGCAACAAATCAGCACCAGGACGATATACAATTTTGTTGAAGGCCTAATTTCTTTTCAAGGACCTATCAAGAACCATGTTTTTCGGAGTCAAAACCGATTTATGGCCAACTGGCCGAGCCGCACTTAGGTCGCTAACGAGCTGCATGGGGCTCGCGAGCCACGATTTTCCGACCATTGATCTAGGGAGTAGGATTTGGACAGGGTTGTTATTGATAAAGTGTGGGTATTAAAGTATATAAACTATTTTTTATTTTGAGACAAGATTTTTATTATTATTTTTTGTTATTATTATTATTTTATTTATATATTTATTTGTTCATAAGTTAACACATTTTGTATACTAGATAAGTGTAGCAGCAATAATGAGTAATATTAACTTAGACATATCGATTATTATTAGGAGTCCATTTGCAAACCCTGCTAAGTGACTTTTTTTTGATATAGAGAAAAATGAGTTTTTGTAAATTAATTTATATAGCGAATATAGCATTTACTTATTTTTAAATGGTGAATATTAGACTAATATAAAGCTTTTTAATCATTAAATACACAAAATACTGTAGATTGACACTTAATTAAACAGCCAAGATAGACAACTCAAATGTGACTTAGCAGGTTTTGCAATTGGTCTCCTCTATTAATTCCCCTGTTTCAACGCCAAAAGAGACAACCATTGGAAGTGTTGCATTAAAAAAAAAAAACGCTGTCACAAGCCTTTTGATCAGGTCTGCACAATACAAAGCCCGCGGGTCGCATGTGGCCCGCCAGCACCCACTTTGCAGCCCACGAAACAACTAAATAATCTTTATTATTTTTTTAATGGCTTTCCCCTTGTCCTATTTGTTTTGGCCCGCACAAGTTTTCTATAAAGTATTACGGGCCGCCTTTCATTTTGAATTGTGCAGGTATATTTTAGCAAGAGAGACAACCCTTACAAATAGGCATTGGAATTTCAGAATGTGCAATTGCGTCCCTTTTAAAATTACATTTTAAAAAAACAAAAATATTTAACATTACATTCATGGGCGAATTTAAACAATGAAAAAGTAGTTTGTCGAGAATTAAAAGTTTAAATATTATTTATTAAATTATTGAGAACAGTTTTCATTTTATGGGTAATAGAACTTGTAACGATAGCAAATATTAAGCTAAGAAGACATATGTTAATTTTAAATCAATTATGAGCATACATCCAAAGGTACCAGAAACATTTTTGGCCACATTTTACAAAAAAATGTCTGCCTACCGCTGAAAAATGTCTAACTATAGTTGCTATGTGTCTGGCTACAATTTAAATATATCTAGCTATAGTTGAAATATGTCTAGCTATAGTTGATATATACCTGGCTAGAGATGAATTTTGGCTACAGTTGAAGCATGTCTAGCTATAGCTGATGCATTTCTGGTTAGGGTAAAAAAAATGTTTGGCTACAGTTGAAGCAATTCTGGCTAATGTTGAAATATTTCTGGTTTTCGGTGAAATATGTGTAGTCGCTGATTAAATTTTGGGCTTCAGTTTTCTCACTACAGTTGATATACGTTCGGCTTATGTTGAAATGAATCTGCCTGTTTAAAAAATGAAATGTGTCTAGCCTTATTTGAAATTCCCCTGACTTACATTGAAACATGACAGTCTATAAGTGGACATTTCTTTGTATGGTTGATATATTTTTGGCTTGCAATGTATCTGACCTTAGGTAAAATCTGGAATAATAAAAACGATGAAGAGGAAACATTTTAAAAAAAAAAATCTTAAAACAGCGAATGTGTCGGAAAAATGCCTTCTCCGGGTGGGATGTGGGTGTTTCTGGGGGTTGGGTGTGGTGTGTGGGGTCGGGGTGGGGTTGTCGAGTTTCGGTGGGGTGTGGGTTAGGGTTCGGATGTGGGGTTAGGGTTGGGATGTGGGGTTAGGGTGGGAGATTTGGGGGTTGGAGTGCAGAGAACGTGTAAACACGTAGATGAAAAAGTTCAAAGGGTACAGATCTATGCAGAGAACGTGTAAACATGTAGATGAAAAAGTCCAAAGGTTACAGATCTATGCGGAGAACGTGTAAACATGTAGATGAAAAAGTTCAACGGTTACAGATCTATGCAGAGAAAGTGTAAACATGTAGATGAAAAAGTTCAAAGGTTAATAATAATAATAATAATAAAGTTCATTTGAAAAATCACGCTTCATCCCCAAATGCTCGAAGCGCGGTACAAAAACTAAGCTGGGAGATAATAACAAGCTGGAAAAGATGGTAGACAACATCATTCCAGCAGGTGTTTGCGAAATAGATAAGTTTTTAAATTTGTTTTGAAGGACTCCAGCAGAGAACGTGTAAACATGTAGATGAAAAAGTTCAAAGGTTACAGATCTATGCAGAGAACGTGTAAACATGTAGATGAAAAAGTTCAACGGTTACAGATCTATGCAGAGAACGTGTAAATATGTAGATGAAAAAGTTCAAAGGTTACAGATCTATGCAGAGAACGTGTAAACATGTAGATGAAAAAGTTCAAAGGTTACAGATCTATGCAGAGAACGTGTAAACATGTAGATGAAAAAGTTCAAAGGCTACAGATCTATGCAGAGAACGTGTAAACAAGTAGATGAAAAAGTTCAAAGGTTACAGATCTATGCAGAGAACGTGTAAACATGTAGATGAAAAAGTTCAAAGGTTACAGATCTATTCAGAGAAAGTGTAAACATGTAGATGAAAAAGTTTAAAGGTTACAGATCTATGCAGAGAACGTGTAAACATGTAGATGAAAAAGTTCAAAGGTTACAGATCTATGCAGAGAACGTGTAAACATGTAGATGAAAAAGTTCAAAGGTTACAGATCTATGCAGAGAACGTGTAAACATGTAGATGAAAAAGTTCAAAGGTTACAGATCTATGCAGAGAACGTGTAAACATGTAGATGAAAAAGTTCAAAGGTTACAGATCTATGCAGAGAACGTGTAAACATGTAGATGAAAAAGTTCAAAGGTTACAGATCTATGCAGAGAACGTGTAAACATGTAGATGAAAAAGTTCAAAGGTTACAGATCTATTCAGAGAAAGTGTAAACATGTAGATGAAAAAGTTCAAAGGTTACAGATCTATGCAGAGAACGTGTAAACATGTAGATGAAAAAGTTCAAAGGCTACAGATCTATGCAGAGAACGTGTAAACATGTAGATAAAATCAACGGTTACAGATCTATGCTGAGAACGTGTAAACATGTAGATTAAAAAGTTCAAAGGTTACAGATCTATGCAGGGAACGTGTAAACATGTAGATGAAAAAGTTCAAAGGCTACAGATCTATGCTGAGAAAGTGTAAACATGTAGATGAAAAAGTTCAAAGGTTACAGATCTATGCAGAGAACGTGTAAACATGTAGATGAAAAAGTTCAAAGGCTACAGATCTATGCAGAGAACGTGTAAACATGTAAATGAAAAAGTTCAAGGCTAACAGCTCTATTTAGTTTACCTTCAAACACCCGACAAACACTTGTTATAGCCACCCTAAAAAAAACGAGGTTCTCAAATGGGAAGCGGGGAACACTGCCATCTTTCTCCAAGTGGTCTACCAGTGGTCACTCTTCTAGAAAAGTAAAAGGTGTTCATGAACTGAACACATGTTGTATTGACATGATCAAAACACCCAACCCAAGCCTACAATTGAAATCAAATGTGTTCTGGGCTACTGACGAACGCCTAATAAATTTTAAATTGAAAATCAAAACTAAGCAACCTAAGTAGTGTTGACATGAACAAACTAATAGTTTGAACGAACAAATATATTGAAAGAACCAAGAGATTTGTAAAATAAATTGATTCATAACTAATAGATGTAAAAATATGAAATGAAAAAAAAATTTGAATTATTTTTTTAAGACAATTCAAAATAAGTAAGGTATTTTTAAAAAATAATTATTTTTGTTACCTTCTAAACTAATCTCTGCCTTTTGATTTGGGGGACCATTGTCCATTCGATCTTGTCTCTTTTGTTTCATTTGATGCCAATTTTTTTTTCAAAATTGTTTCTAATTAATCGACTATCGGCATTAGCAACATCTTATTGTTATCACACGAGATTATTTTTACATTATATCACAAGAGAAGAGCTGTTACCAGATGTTAACCTGCAAGTATCTCGCGTCCATTTGATTAACGTTTGAGAGACTGAAAGATATTTTTTAAAATTTAATTTTTAAAAGGGTGATAAACTCATTTCAGGTATCGACGAATGTAGCAGTTTGGTCAATAATTAATTCAGATTAAATATAACAGCCCCTAAAATAAAGTTTTCCGTATAAATCCTTTATATGCATTTATTTTGGCATTTATGTAACTATAAATGATCGATCTTGTATGCGATTGTAGCAACTGATTTTTGGTACAGGAATGGTTTTCATCCAAACACAGTGCATGATAAACCAAATAGACTATAACATTAAACCTAAATGTATTACAAACACAAATAATCTCAACACCAAAACACGCACCAATTGAACAAATCATATTTCATTCATATTCCTTTACAAAAAACAGGGAAAAACTGATTTTTTGGCGTTTGGAAAAGGTGGGGGGGGGGGGGGGGGGTCGGGGAACTGAAAGGTAGATAGAATGTGTTGTCGTCGAGCAAAGAAATAGAACACATAATACTAAAGATGTTAATTTAAATGTGTTGTTAGATTACATACTCCAGACATTGAACAACCAAGCAAGTACCAAATTTTTCAACTTTCCAATTTGATTTTGTCCTGGATTATGCTACAGCAGCAGTTCTCGACCTGTGGGTGTCGCGTTGGGGGTTGAACGACCCTTACACAGGTGTCGCCTAAGACCATCGGAAAACACACATTTATGAGGTAACAACGAAATTATTTTATGGTGGTCATCACAACATGAGGTACTGTATTAAAGGGTCGCGGTATTAGGAAGGTTAAGAACCACTGTGCTACAGGGTTCGGTTAGGTTTTCCGGTGTTTATATACGCAATTGCTTAGGGGCCTTTCGATTTGTACCTCAATAATAATAAAGAAAGTGAAAGTTCGGATAACCAGCGTTTCGAATAACAGGCAATCTGGAATTTCAATTCCCTATAGGTAAGTTTAGGAACACATGAACATCCTGGTATAGTGAAGTTTCTAGAGCAGCTGAGCCAGGTGACTCATCACAGTTACGCAATATTATACAAGCTCTGATTAAACGCGACAATATGACGCGACACAGTATATTAGTTATGGTGTTGATGACCCTAGCGGCCATGGCTAATGGTGTGTTTATTTTTTACTATTAAGATAATATATTTAATGTTTTTGTGATGATATTGTACGATTTTATGAGTTGAGGGTAAACAGGTCTGATACACCTCAAAATCGTACACTGTACGCCAAAATCGTAAGAGTAAACAGGTCTGATACACCTCAAAATCGTACATTGTACGCCAAAATCGTAAGAGTAAACAGGTCTGGTACACCTCAAAATCGTACACTGTACGCCAAAATCGTAAGAGTAAATAGGTCTGATACACCTCAAAATCGTACACTGTACGCCAAAATCGTAAGAGTAAACAGGTCTGATACACCTCAAAATCGTACACTGTACGCCAAAATCGTAAGAGTAAACAGGTCTGCAATAGTGATGACAATGCACACTGTAGGGTAGGACTTTTGACGCATTTGATAAGTGTGATGTGACAACTAACTCAGTAGAATTAGTGATGCATTCTCTCAGTGGCGTAGCGAAGCCATGTCCCACCAGGGGCCGACTTTGAGTTAATCGATAACCCCTATTCCCACAATCGCCCTCAATACAACCCTCCCCACCCCCCCCCCAACAAAAAAAACAACAAAACAACAACAGTACATGCATTGTGTTTTTTCTTTTTTTTGGCACAGTGAAACCTGGGAATAACGAAGCTTGGTATAGCTGTACACCCTGGCATATGCACCAAGTCGACCCAAAACGCGGGGAAGGGGTAGGTGGTGGTGGCGTGGAATGCAACCAAGGGCGCTAAAGGTTAACAAGCCAAAGAGGAGGATTTAGGTGGGGCTCAGTGAGATGAACATCCCATTGGTTAGCGTTCTATGCATTGTTGACGGTCCGCTCAACATGGAGATTTATGTTCAAAATGAAAATGATGAATATTTAATAACGCACCAATCCCGATGCAAAACGTGTCCACGTGGTTCCTAGTGCAATTTTGAAACGTATGCACCGGACCATGGTGCAATTTTGAAACGTATGCATGGGACCATGGTGCAATTTTGAAACGTATGCATCGGACCATGGTGCAGTTTTGAAACGTATGCATCGGACCATGGTTCAATTTTGAAACGTATGCATCGGACCATGGTGCAATTTTGAAACGTATGCATCGGACCATGGTGCAATTTTGAAACGTATGCATCGGACCATGGTGCAATTTTGAAACGTATGCATCGGACCATGGTGCAATTTTGAAACGTATGCATCGGACCATGGTGCAATTTTGAAACGTATGCATCGGACCATGGTGCAATTTTGAAACGTATGCATCGGACCATGGTGCAATTTTGAAAAGTATGCATCGGACCATGGTCAATTTAGACACTTGAACAACGTTTCTTGGTCAATTCAGAAAATTGTCTGTGAATCCGAAAACATAAAAAGTTTGTGAAAAGCTGCCTTAAATTGTTTGAGTGGTTCCACTCCACTACCACCATACGTCATTATAATCAACTTTTCCAATACCATGCTTCACGGTTTAGAATAGGATATAACTGACGAAGCAATGGGACAAGGGGTACATACAATGGGACAAGGGGTACATACAATGGGACAAGGGGTACATACAATGGGACAAAGGGTACATACAATGGGACAAGGGGTACATACAATGGGAAAAGGGGTACATACAATGGGAGAATGGGACAAGGGGTACATACAATGGGACAAGGGGTACATACAAAGGGACAAATGGGGCAAGGGGTACATACAATGGGACAAGGGGTACATACAATTGGACAAGGGGTACATACAATGGGACAAGGGGTACATACAATAGGACAAAGGGTACATACAATGGGAAACGGGGTACAAACAATGGGAAAAGGGTATATACAATGGGACAAGGGGTATATACAATGGGAGAATGGACAAGGGGTACATACAATGGGACAAGGGGTACATACAATGGGACAAGGGGTACATACAAAGGGACAATGGGACAAGGGGTATATACAATGGGAAAATGGAACAAGGGGTACATAAAAAGGGACAATGGGAAAAAGGGTACATACAAAGGGACAATGGGACAAGGGGTACATACAAAGGGACAATGGGACACGGGGTACATAAAAAGGGACAATGGGACAAGGGGTACATACAAAGAGACAATGGGACAAGGGGTACATACAATGGGACAATGGGACAAGGGGTACATACAATGGGACGATGGGACAAGGGGTACATTCAATGGGACAGTGAGACAAGGGGTACATACAATGGGACAAGGAGTACATACAAAGAGACAAAGGGACAATGGGTACATACAATGGGACAAGGGAACAAGGGGTACATACAATGGAAAATGGGACAAAGGGTACATACAATGGGACAGTGAGACAAGGGGTACATACAAAGGGACAATGGCATAATGGGTACATACAATGGGACAATAGGACAAGGGGTACATACAATGGGACAAGGGGTACATGCAGTGTGACAATGGGACAAGGGGTGTATACAATGGGACAAGGGGTACATACAATGGGACAAGGGGTACATACAATGTGACAAGGGTTGCATACAATGGGACTATGGGACAAAGGGTACATACAATGGGTAAATGGGACAAGGGGTACATACAATGGGACAATGGGACAAGGGGTACATACAATGGGACAAGGGGTACATACAATGGGACAAGGGGTACCTACAATGTGTCACAGAACGGTTGTTACGGAGGAGGGCTCCGGTCCTGACTTATCACCAACTGTGTTGATTGAGTAGTAATCAGTGCAGGACCGCTCCTCTCTGTGATTTATATTGTGGGTATCTAGGCGTTGGGACAGACAAGAGCACAACGTAGACAAACGTAAACTGAACAACTCCAACTCCAGGTGTCCAGATGATAAACGAGAATGTATTTATTACTAAAATAGCATATGCTCTTCTGTAGTCTTCACTGTCAGCTAACGACTTACGATATGAGTCTCTATCAAATCTATGACTGTTCCCAGTTTCGTCTCAACTATTCCTATGTTTCACAAGTCAATTGTCGTCTCCTGGTCTCTCTTGCAACTATTCCCTAACAACTGCTATCTTAGCTCTTTTCTCTCTACTTCCAACACAACGAAATACTACCAACTTCAACTCTCACTAAACTCAACTCCCCTTTATGTCAGGAAGTGTTCTGTCTTATATGCCCATTCTCTACCTCCATAGGTGGCCTAGGAATGTTATCTAACAACACAGCCCCGCCCCCTAATTTCCGATTAATTTGGATTTCCCGCCGTTAACCCCAAAATTAACATGCGAAGTCATCCCTCTATCTCAAAGATGCGAGACTCTATTAACCTTACCCTCGACCCTTTAACGATACTCTCCCCAAACTAACAGCAGTTTCCGCCCATCCTATAAATTACCTGAACAATGGAGCCTTGTCCTGTACCCCTCCCAGTCATTTGTGACACAATGGGACAATCGGACAAGGGGAACATACAATGGGATAAGGGGTACATACAATGGGATAAGGGGTACATACATTGTTACAAACGGTACATACAATGGGACAAGGGATATAATGGGACAAGGGGTACATACAATGGGACAAGGGGTACATACAATGGGATAAGGGGTACATACAATGGGACAATGGGTACATGCAATGGGACAAGTGGTACATACAATGGGACAAATTTTACGTACAAATAACTAGGAAATAAAGAATACGTGTCTTTAAAAAGTATTTAGAATTTTTTTTTAAAAATGCTCATCTCCCCCCAATGCCCCAAATTCCGCTACATTCACTTTTTTCCGAATGCAATCCCGGGACACAACGGGTAATAAGCTAGTGTATATATATATATATATATATATATATATATATATATATATATATATATATATATATATATACAAATCTGATTGCAATGTGCATAAGAATTTGTTCAAACTATTATCGCACCCCCTCTTCCCCGCCCCCAAAGTGTCTGAGAAAATGAGATTACAATCTTTGAGGACCCTTGGCCAAAAGGATTATTTCTATTTCAGGTTGGTTCACGAAAATACCATGGTCCAACGTTCCCAACTTCAAAATAACAAGAGAAAAATGTGAAAAATGAAACACTTGTAATGTACAGCATCCTCTGACCTCTTGTCTTCCCCAGCCAATAGGATCCTTTGTTTAATGGAACTCTCCTGTGTTGGAGATTACAGTGTAACCCACTGGATGGCACCAATCGGTTTTTCTCCCTTAATATCCATCGAAGACGGACAATTTAATCGGACAACCCTTCCCCCTGCCTTCTCTTTACTCCGCCCAGGAGCCAAGTCTTTCATGTTGCTAAAGTGACCAGATTTATCACTT
Organism: Omphiscola glabra; assembly: GCA_964017045.1. Taxonomy (NCBI): domain Eukaryota; kingdom Metazoa; phylum Mollusca; class Gastropoda; family Lymnaeidae; genus Omphiscola; species Omphiscola glabra. The sequence continues at coordinate 6,571,560 of OZ024805.1, read as the reverse complement.
GCTTCTGGTATATTAGATAGAACCCACTGGTGAGCCGACTAGTGTTCTCAAGCGGGATACCGTGATTCTGAGATCCCGTGTGACTTTCACTATAAACAAACTCCCAGGAAATCCTTCCTACCTGGCTAATCACCAGCAACAATTTGGGAATATCATTTTTAAACAAAATATTTAATTTTGTAAAGCAAGCCACAGGCTTTCATAAATTGTCGCTATTTGGCGGGGCCTGTACAAAAATTATTGCGCTGAATTGTAAAGCTAAAGATCTCTTGTATACGCGCTTTCAAGCGTTTTCAAGTAACGCCTATATTTATAAAGATTCAATGAAAAACTCACCGCAATATATTTTTTTTATAAGCGGCTTTTTAATACGGTAGATATCTTTAACTTAAAACACCCGATAACTAGATTCTCAGTAGAGTACAGTTTCAGTGGCGTTTACAAAGCCATGATTGAATGATTTGCAATTTAAACTTTTAATTTTAAGGCATCAATGACTTAAAAAAAAATATGATCACTATTTCTCTTCGTTTTATATTTCTGTCGCAAGAGAAATTGAGGTCAGGTCCCGAGACCTGAGAGCATACGCCCTAGTAATTTGATTACACCAAGCTGTTTATTTATATTTAAAATTATATTTACAATCTGTAGTGTTGTTTTACTTCGTTAATCAACCTCATAATACATGTGTGTGTGTGTGTGTTTGTGTGTACGTGTGTGATTTTGACTGTTTTTTTTTAAATTTGAAACGCTATTCTTCATATGAACATTTGATTTTAATTATTTCCTGACGGATTTCAAACTGGAATTGTGGATCAACTTTGACCTGTATGGAATGCGAAATTTGTAAAGTATAGCCGAAGGCATCTTGCCGACACGTTCCTTGTTTTGTTGCGTCCTTATTTTCAGATAATTCTCCCATACTTTGTTTCACTCATTTTTTTCCCTTCAACTGCCCCCTGATTTTGGTCAAGGTCATTTATCAGCTACCACCCCACACCCTAAAAAAATCTACCCCCCCCCCAACCGGCCACAATCTCCAACATACACACTGAATAACACTAGTCTTTTTGGCTAACAAATGACCCGATAATCGATTAAGAGTGGAGCCCCCTTTTTAATCCCTCGTTACCCGTCGGTGGTGTTCTTCTTATCTCCCCTTATTTATTCCCCCCCCCCCCCATTTTCTCCACCTTCTTTTAAACGATCTTGGGTTTGGGGGGTGGGGGGGGGGGGGTAAAAGGGGTGATAATGCCGCACGCAATTGCATGATTAGAATGGATGGACGGTACCGCAGCAACGATCTCAAACGACCGGTCCGTGGATTGGGCGGCTGTTGTCGATGGCCCAAGGAAATTGCTAGCTGTGACCAGATCACGTCTAGAAGAAAAGCCATCACGGGTCCTGTTGTTGAGTTGCAAAGGCGGTGTTTGAGGTGGGAAGGAAAAGGTGGGGGGGGGGGAATTGTAAGCTGAGGCCGCGCTCAATCATCTCGACACGAAAGCTGGTGTGGTGTGAATAGTGAACCATCACATACACTTCCTGTCAGCTAGTGATACGGGGGGTGGGGGGGGTGGGGTATATACAAGACAGTGATTGGATGTTATTGTTTACATATTTTAAAAAAAAAAAAACAATTATTTACACCGCAACCCCCCCACCCCATTTTTTTCCTCTTGTTTATCTTATTTCCCGCCTAATCATTAAACATATATTTGTGTCACTGGATGATTGTAAAGGCTTTCTGATCAGTGGTGCACCGACCCCCAACCCCCACCCCCTATTTTTCCTTGAAAAAAAAAGCCTCTGCTGTCAAATATGCCATACAATATACATCAATAGAATGCCACCAGTGGCGTATCTTCCTCTCAACACCCCCATTCCTACACCACGGATTGTATTTCAAGGATGCGTTAAGATGAGAATAGACAAGACGAATTTCTGAAAGCAAAAAATAATTAATACACTTTTTTTTGTTTCGTTAAGGATGACATCACCGCTTGGGCAATCAGAAGTTACGACTGACATCACAGCTTTGGCAATCAGAAGTTACGGCTGACATCACAGCTTTGGCAATCAGAAGTTACGGCTGACATCACAGCTTTGGCAATCAGAAGTTACGACTGACATCACAGCTTTGGCAATCAGAAGTTACGGCTGACATCACAGCTTTAGCAATCAGAAGTTACGACTGACATCACAGCTTTGTAAATCAGAAGTTACGACTGACATCACAGCTTTGGCAATCAGAAGTTGCGACTGACATTACAGCTTTGGCAATCAGAAGTTAAGACTGACATCACCAGCGGATGAGGCTCTGGCATCGCTGATCGTAGACCGTCTTAGCTTGTTACAGTATGTCTATCCAAACCGACAACCCACATGTGATAAGAAAACCATAACTTGAGATACCAAAACGAAACTTTGTGATGCCCTAAAAGCAACCCTGTGATGCCCAAACGAAACCATGTGATGTCCAAACGAAATTTTGTGATGCCCAAACGAAATCTTGAGATGCCCAGAACGAAACCCTGTGTTGCCCAAACAAAAGCCTGTATTTAACTTTACCAATTTGAAAAGCAATAAATTATTTTTATTAATTTTACTTTTAAGAAGGGGGATATACATTATCAGTTATGTTACGCTCTTTTATTAAATCAGAGAACTTTTAGCTTTGGCTAAATAGGCAATTCGCACTATGACGTCATTTTCGTGATTATTTAGAACAAACTAATTTTAATTTTATTTCGCAATATTAACAACGCACTAAAAACAACTGATGTCGAGGTTTTCCCGATAAATATGATTACTGTGTAATTCTTTGATCATACTTTACTATTTTGTTTCTTACAACTTTCAAACTCATATAAACTGCTTAAGATAGTTCCTCACTTGTTACTTTAAATTTATTTGTAAATTAATAATAATAATAATACTTAAACTTTTAATAAAATAAAAGTGGATCTATAATATTTTTTGCCCATTAAAATTTATTCGATTTCCGCCACATAATAGAAAATAACTATGATTTTTTTAAAGAATCGGAAAGTATCTAAATATCTTCGGTTCTTCAGCGTTACGCTCAGCATAGCTCACTCTTATATAATTATTATTATAATTATTATTTCGCACACATAATTTATTGCGCATTAATAATTATTTGCGCAACCGGAGATAATAGAGGAAAAAGGTCAACTCAACAGTTCCGTCAACAAAAGTAAAGAAAAACTGTTTGCGACCTTTTAAAACCTGTTTTGTGTGTCTGTTGTCTTGTGTGTGCTTGTGTGTGCTTGTGTGTGCTTGTGTGTGCTTGTGTATGCTTGTGTGTGTGTGTTGTAATAGAAATGAGGAGCTCCTTCGCGTGACACGATGGGGCAGAGGTTTTGTCTCGTTTTCAACAAAAACAAATTTGATTCTATTCCTACCGGAAATGGAAGCTCTAAAGTGTCGAGAAAGACATGCCCAAACAGATTCGAATGACAGATTCGATTGACAGAATCGTTTGACAGACTCGATTGACAGACTCGATTGACATACTCGATTGACAGACTCGATTGACAGACTAGATTAACATTCTCGTTTGACAGACTCGTTTGACAGACGCGCTTGACAGACTCGTTCGACAGACTGAACATAAAACAAAAAGAAAACATTCATGATTACCATTAACAGAGGAGCTGAAATGTGCCTGAGAAAATTGCCGCTCTTCGCAGTCTTAGATGGTAGTGGCAGTATTTTAAGTGGGTGAGGGGGATGAATAGCAGGTTTTAAATTAAATTGTTATTGGTCTTTTCAAATCAAATGGACAACCGTAATTGGATGTATCATATGGCATAGGAGTCGCTGACATGTGGTGGAGTATATTTGAATACACATGTTGGAGGTAGACCAATGACATGTTGGAGGTAGAGTTTCTATCGAGAAAGGTAGCGGGGCAAAAAAAGTTAACCCACCTAGGGTCGCGCTAACACTAGGCACGCCGCTGGGCAGTGTATATATCAGCACCAAATTTGTCTGTCATGGCAAGTAATTTTTATCGGGAAGTAGGACAGCAGAAAATGTGTGATTATTTAACAATCAAGAGGTGCATTTTGGAGTATACATGATTCGAATGTTTTCATAAGACTTTCATTTGATCGGGGAAAATAATTTTTCAAGCGTCAGGGGAGGCATTATGGCGCTCAGTGCCATACATAAACTAAATTCATTCTGGTTGTGGTGCGCCGAAGAAAATCATTTGACACAAGATTAGATTCAACCCGTTAGCCACATTGATCGACGTCAAGGAAAGGGAAAAGGGGGGTGGGGGGGGGGGGAGCAGAAATTGAGGAATACGAAGAGTTTGAGCAAAAGTGAGGGCAGGGGTCACCTTAATTTAAAAATAATAAATTCAAAATGCAGTGATGCATTGTGGTGCAAATTTTTCTTCTTCTTTTTCTGTATATTAAGGGCCCACTATCAATTTATTGATCATTATGGCTCCTATGAATGTAGAGGGGATTTGCAATGTTTCTGTGCCTGGTGTTGATGTGGATATTTCACTGGTAACAAGAGTTACCTAGTGAGGGTATCATGCACAGTATTCAATGTATCTTTAAGACAATGTGTGAAGGTTCATTTCAAACGTTCATTTATTTACTGTTAGATGTCTCGTAGAAAATGCTAAGAATACATCAACATACACCAACTATATGGGGACTACAAATCAGCCTATGATAGCATAGACAGGAAATACATGAACGATGCTGTGCTGGAACTTGGAGTCCTTAACAAATTTACCCGATTCATACATATGACGATGGATTACTACAAAAGTAGAATCAAAGTACAGAGAGAGTACTTGAGGGAGTTCCCAATCAATCTGGGCCTCAGACAAGGAAATCCGTGTATCCTTTTCAACATCACTTTAGAAAGAAGCATTAGAAACATACGTGTGAGCACCTGAGAGGTGGTACAGAACAACCATAAGATACTTTATAAAGCCAGCCACTGCAATACCTGGCATACACAGACGATATAGCGCTATTTGGTAGAAACAGCATTGATGATATAATTAAAACTTTCAGGGAACTTGAAGATGTGACGGTCAAAGCTGGTCTTGATGTAAATAAGGCGAAGGCAATATATATGATAATGTCAGGAAATACTCACGGATAACTTCATCAATATGAACATCTACGCCTTTGAGAGGGTAGCTACTTTAAAATATCTAGGGCAGTGCGCCCCCCCCCCCCCCGGAGGTATGCTTGAAAGAAACCCTGATTAGAACTAATTCATGGCAACAATTTCTACTTTGTGATCCCGGTGGAGAAAAAAAACACTGTAGTAAACGACCCCCACATCCCTGACCTACCTATTCCAAATGGGTAATGTACTGCCCTTCCATGGACTCTTGTTGGTATACATCCTTAGAGTCGGTGATGGTGAGCCGCGTCACACTCGCGGGATTTGTCTCCCTTTGATTAGCGTGATCACTTCATGAGCCGAGCATGTCATCATTATAGCAGGATTAGGGCCACAGAGACGGCCATAGACCAACAAGCGCCTCGAGTTAGAGATTATAGATCTAGCCATACGTAATGACGTCATATGGGCGAAGGCGGCTATTGGTACGGCGACAAAGCCCAATTATGGTATAGATTTGAATCGAATGAAGAATCCAAACAGCGAATGAAGATAAGAGCAAATTAATTAACTGAAACCACAGCTAAAAAGAAAGCACTTCAGCTACATGTATTTAATTTTACAAGTGTTCTCAACCCAAGACTTTTGTCATTAAGTTTTGGCAAAGTACAATAAATCATATAATATAAAATTAATTTATAAGTTAATTATTTATAAGTGTAAATTAAAAAAACAAAAAAAACTATACTTATGTTATATGCTAGTGTTCAAGGTAGAGACGGAAATCGAATCCAGACCGAAAGTTAAAAAAATACTTTCGACAGAAACCGAAGCCGAAACCAAAAGCTTAACGAGATTCCCTGCCGAAACTGAAGAATTTAAATAGTTCAACACTTGTTTTCGCCCACGTTCTGCGCAACGCGAAAATTTTTTCACCAATTTGTATGAGTCATTGACTCTCATACAATTTACCCAAGGAAGGGACCCCCACCCTCCCTTTGTGTGTGTGTGTGGTTTTTTTTTAGCCACCCGAACTTATTTGCACCTAAACATTCCTGTGTACCATCCCAATGGGATCAGGGTAAACTATGAAATAGTCAGTTTACCCTTGTCCCATTGGTGTTAGCTCTAGCTCTTTTAGCTTGTCATTACACACACACACACCACCACACACACACACACACAAACACACATCACCGGACGGAACAAATCAATTTTACCATTTATTTTGTATCTTCACTGTAAACGGCTCTCAATAACAATCCATAAGAGAGAATTAATATTCTGTCATCTTAATGTTGCAGTCAAAGTGTGTAAACCAGTCATTCTATAGAATGCCCAGGCAAAGTGTATAAAGGATTATGCATTTGACACCTTGTCTAGGCATTGTTTATAGAATGCATGGATTACACGCTTCGCCTGTAACATTAAAATAAAATGAATATCTCTAATCATTTTTTGTAATGCCATTCTATAATACAGATATCAATACTATACCAAACATTTAATTTAAACTTGCCAGTAACTTGCCTATAATATACAACAAAAATATTTACGTTAGATTTATAGTATATTGCCTAATAAACTAAAACTACAAATTAGTATTACTACAACTCTTTTAAAGACCTAATTTTAGTTAGTATTTTTTTTTTATAAATTTAAATATCAAATTTTAATTAATTGCCAAGTTAATTTAATATTCAATGCTAAGCATACTTAATGTGTGACTTTACTATTACTTTAAGTCTTAGAATCTAGAGTTATTTACCCATGCTATAATCCTGTGTTTATTACTTAAAATCAAACGAATTTTAAAATTATTGAAATAACAGTCAATGACTTGTTTAAATTGGGTAATATATAAATTAGGTTATAAAATGCAGTGGCGTAGCGAGCTTAACGTACTTCACATTTTTTTTTTTTTTTTTTTTTTTTTTTTTTTTTTTTTTTTTTTTTTGGTTTATCATTATCTTGCTCATAAATTGAATGTTGTCAAAGGTAAATAGCACTATGGAGGAAAAAAAAATCCTTTATCATTATTTTACAAATTATTCTTTTTATTTTTAAAAATTATTCACTAATGTGTACTAATAAAAATATATATTTTTTTTTTATTAGTACACATTAGTGAATAATTTAAAAAAAAAATAAAAAAATTAAAAAAAATAAAAAGAATAATTTGTAAAATAATGATAAAGGAAATGTTACCATTTCCTAAGATTTTTTTCCCTCCATAATGCTATTTACCTTTAACAACATTAAATTTATGAGCAAGATAATGATAAATCAAAATGTACTTCACAAATGAATGATTTGAATAAACCTATAGGGTTCCCAATTAAAAAAGAAATTAAAACAAAAATAATAATATCAGTATTACCATTCACCTAGTTGTTTTTGTATTCCACAAAGCTCTTTACCTTTACCTTTACCTTTACCTTTACTGACATTTCAATTTTGTAAATATTGGACAAGTAGGTCATCATGCAGCTGTGAACAGTGTTCGCAGGGGATTTTTAATTAATTATATTATAACGATGATAGCAAGACGTCGAGCAATAATGAATATCGAATAGCCGGCCGACAGACAGGGTGACAGTCTGACATCTGATAGAAGACCGAAGGTCCTCAAACACTTTCGTTTAGACGGCCGAAAGTTATTGAGACTTTCGGCCAAAACTGAAAATAAACCGAAACTTAGCTTTTGTGTTTCGGCCAAAAACCAAAAATAAACCGAAGGAAACTACGCCGAAAGGGCTCAAATGGACACTGTCGGTGCCGAAACCGAAGCCGAAATTCGGTCGGTCTTAATTCAGTGGTCGAGCAATGTTACTAAACACTTATTTTATACATGAGTATTCAATTGTTATAATATCAATGTTATAAAACTCCAAGAAGAGTTATAGAGCTTCATCTGACTTATTACCTTCTTATTTCACTTGACTTTAACCTGACTTATAACCTTCTTATTTCACGTGACTTTAACCTGACTTATTACCTTCTTATTTCACTTGACTTTAACCTGACTTATTACCTTCTTATTTCACGTGACTTTAACCTGACTTATTACCTTCTTATTTCACTTGACTTTAACCTGACTTATTACCTTCTTATTTCACGTGACTTTAACCTGACTTATTACCTTCTTATTTCACTTGACTTTAACCTGACTTATTACCTTCTTATTTCACTTGACTTTAACCAGACTTATTACACTCTTATTTCACTTGACTTTAACCAGACTTATTACACTCTTATTTCACTTGACTTTAACTTTTTTCGGTCTATTTTATGAACATCGCTTGTCTCCGTTTTCAGCAGGAGTGTCTTTTATTATTTTTTTTAAAACACAGTTGATAAATTCTATACCGCATAGATTCAATGTTTTATACTTTATACTTGATTGGTTAAATATGTAAATTGTATACTGTAGAGATTATATGATCCTATTATTTTTACTGTTTAACACGGTATAGATTTACAAGGCAAAGGTCCTGCATTTCTCGCTGACATGAGACTCTATTACCCTCTACACAGTTCTTTAATATTACACAGCTTTCAAAAATAAAAAGTGCAGACGTGTCATATCTGATCCCTGCTGGCAAGATTGTCTGATGCACGCCGTGAAGATATTTTATTCTGTATTGGTGCTCGTGGAAGCGCTCGACGTCTCGCCGACGTCTCGTGCCGACTCAGCGTCGTTCTGGGCTGTCACGCGCTTGGCAGGCGATACGTGACGCAAACAGAAAATGTCCGCGTCAGTGTTTGTGTTCTGCGCCCTTGACATTTCTAATAATTAATGAACTGACCCGGAAATAGACGAGATCACATCCTGTCTTAGTAAATAAACGTGACATCTGACGGACGTGGACATTCAGGCACATAGACGTAGGCATATAGACATAGACGTAGGCATATATACATAGACGTAGGCATATAGACATAGACGTAGGCATATAGACATAGATGTAGGCATATTATAGACATAGACGTGGGAACATAGACATAGACGTAAGCATATAGATATAGACGTAGGCACATAGACTGACGTAGGCATATAGACATAGACGTGGGAACATAGACATAGACGTAAGCATATAGATATAGACGAAGGCACATAGACTGACGTAGGCATATAGACATAGACGTGGGAACATAGACATAGACGTAAGCATATAGATATAGACGAAGGCACATAGACAGACGTAGGCATATAGACATAGACGTAGGCATGTCGAGAAGGGACATTTTGAATAGATTGATGATCCAAATATGTGGTGATGTGGTTCTAGAAGGGTGGTAGTTTTTGTTCTAGAGAGGTGTTTGTGTGGTTCTAGAAGAGTGGTAGTTTTGGTTCTAGAGAGGTGTTTGTGTGATTCTAGAAGGGTGGCAGTTTTGGTTCTAGAGAGGTGTTTGTGTGGTTCTAGAATGGTGGCAGTTTTGGTTCTAGAGAGGTGTTTGTATGTGTGGTTCTAGAATGGTGGCAGTTTTGGTTCTAGAGAGGTGTTTGTATGTGTGTTCTAGAATGGTGGTAGTTTTGGTTCTAGAGAGGTGTTTGTGTGGTTCTAGAAGGGTTGCGGTATGGCTCAAGATGGGTGTTTGAATGGTTTTAAAATGGTGGTAGTTTTGGTTATAGAGAGTTGTTTGTGTGGTTCTAGAATGGTGGTAGTTTTGGTTCTAGAGAGGTGTTTGTGTGGTTCTAGAAGGGTGGTAGTTTTGGTTCTAGAGAGGTGTTTGTGTGGTTCTAGAATGGTGGTAGTTTTGGTTCTAGAGAGGTGTTTGTTTGTGTGGTTCTAGAATGGTGGTAGTTTTGGTTCTAGAATGGTGTTTGTGTGGTTCTAGAATGGTGGTAGTTTTGGTTCTAGAGAGGTGTTTGTGTGGTTCTAGAATGGTGGTAGTTTTGTTTCTAGAGAGGTGTTTGTGTGGTCCTAGAATGGTGGTAGTTTTGGTTCTAGAGAGGTGTTTGTGTGGTTCTAGAATGGTGGTAGTTTTGGTTCTAGAGAGTTGTTTGTGTGGTTCTAGAATGGTGGTAGTTTTGGTTCTAGAGAGGTGTTTGTGTGGTTCTAGAATGGAGGAAGTTTTGGTTCTAGAGAGGTGTTTCTGTGGTTCTAGAATGGTGGTAGTTTTGGTTCTAGAGAGGTGTTTGTGTGGTTCTAGAAAGGTCAGAGTTTTGGTTCTAGAGGGGTGCTTGTATGGTTCTAGAAAGGTGATAGTATTGTTCTAGAGGCGCGTTTGTGTGGTTCTAGAAAGATGGTAGCTTGGCTCTGGAAGGACTGTTCTATGGTTCTAGAAAGATGGTGGTTTGGTCCTAGAAGAGTTGTAGTTTGATCGTGTTGCTTTGGCCTTTAAAGAATTACTATGGAAATACAAAGACATCTTTTGACTGACCTCAAATGGTTCATGGACGCCGTCCTAGAGGTTTTTGTTTGTTAATTACTATAGGGTTGCATTTCAAGTTAAAGCTGTATTAAATAAGCAAGGGCATCTACCGTGACTGAAAATACGAAGTACTGTTGGCCGCCCTCGAAATTTGATCCACTTTTTTACCACAACAGGAACCGTGAATCTGGGGGGGGGGGGGGGGGGGGGGGGCAGAATACATTTTAAAATAGTGGATTTTCAAAGTTAAAACAATGAATGGAAAAGAACACACTCATTCTTGGAACTTTGTTTCGGACTGTGGATTAAAGACACCAACTTTTGGAATAACATGGAAGGCTCAGATTAGTTTTGAGACAACACAAGTTAACACTTTAGGGATGTAAGCTTTAGCCAGTTTAGCACAATGCATGAGTTTACATTGCTGACACTTTTGTAGCCTACCGAATGAATAAGATGCGATTGGGAAAAAAATGTCGGACACGTGTCCGCTACAAACACGAAGCAGAAGGGGACTTAATTGGGCGGTGGAATACGGCACAACAAAAAAACAGTGATAGAATATTTAATCGCGTCTCGGAAAAGAAGCAAAGTGGTTTTCATTGTTAGAGATGGGGGGAGAGAGAAAGAGAGAAGGAGGGACGTAGACCAAGGTGAAGACATATGGATGAAAAGAAAGCGCGTCCATACAGCCAGAGCGGGAAGTCGGTTCTCTACCGCGTATTACATTTACATAAACCGCCCTCTGTACAGCCCTCGCTTTATTCTCGTTTATTTGACAATTCACCACCCGACCTAACTCGCCGTCCCCATTGTCAGTCCTCCGCACGGTCCCTAATAGCCTCATCGAAGAACCAGCCACTCACAAATTGCCTCGCAAACTCCGTACTCAAATAATTTTCTGGAACTTTCGGAACTCTCGACTGACGAGAAAATACGGGGGAAATGACGAGATAATGATGGGACGTGAGGGAGGAGAGGACTTTGGAGTTGTCTTCCTTGTTGGGGAAATCTGGCCACGCTGTGGACAAGACAAGATTGCCAGGAGGGACTGGGGGACACACAAAGATGTCTTTGTCTATGATAAGGTGACTTTGGTACAAAGAAAATAGGTGAGGAAGAAATTAGCTGGACAAGGAGTTAATACACCTTACATATGTAAAGGGGATGGGGGAGGAGGCTGGACTCCAAGACCTGAAAGATATGTTAAATTGTTATTATGTGTAAAGTTGATAGACATCACTAAACAAAAAGACATACTAAGAATGTGTGCATAGAACACCCCAACAAAATGGCGCCATAGAACTTCAGTAATCAGATAACGTGAAAAGATGTTATGATGTGTAGATGTTGTTTTACTTTGTAATAATTAAATAAATGAAATGTAAAAAATGCTCGATAAGATACTAGTAGAACAAGGTAGATGGAATCTTGAATCGAAACACAGGACAACAAGAGAAGAAAGTTTCGACCAAGAGCAGTCCTTCATTTACGATTCCTTAAGAAAAAAGTTAAAGAAAATTTTAACGCCTTGTTTTGAATTGTTCTTTTCCCCCTGCATAAAATATTCACTGTTTCTGTTTACCCCACCGAACAAAAAGATCGAATTAAAAAAATGTAGGTTATTGAGGGGTCAGAAGGTCCATTTCCGCAATGTGATACAACTCAGATACTAGCCAGAAGTCATGTGGTAAAATTAGTCCAGTCTGGCCGAGTGCAACAGATCTGGTGCCATTTTCCTAATCTTCCACTGTAAACCATTTCTGACGACGGACAGGAAGCAATGTGTTGGCGTAGATGAATTATTAGCATTTGTATGCTATAAGTCCTTGGTGGAGAAAGAGTTATTAAAGGCAGCCATTGGGATGGGTGAGTGGGGGGTCAGTCTTTCAGTCCGGACAGGAAGAAGTAGTTGGGTAACGAGTAATGTAATTTAAGACTGGACTAATAGTTGAGTTAATAAATGGACTAATAGTTGAGTTAATAAATGGACTAATAGTTGAGTTAACAAATGGACTAATAGTTGAGTTAACAAATGGAATAATAGTTGACTTAACACATGGACTAATAGTTGAGTTAACAATTGGACTATAAGTTGAGTTAACAAATGGACTAATAGTTGAGTTAACAAATGGACTAATAGTTGAGTTAACAAATGGACTAATAGTTGAGTTAACAAATGGACTAATAGTTGAGTTAACAAATGGACTAATAGTTGAGTTAACAAATGGAATAATAGTTGACTTAACACATGGATTAATAGTTGAGTTAACAATTGGACTATAAGTTGAGGTAACAAATGGAATAATAGTTGAGTTAACAAATGGACTAATATTTGAGTTAATAACCAGACTATTAGTTGAGTTAATAACCGGACAGTTAGTTGAGTTAATAACCGGACAATTATTTGAGTTAATAACCGGACAGTTAGTTGATTTAATAACCGGACTATTGAGTTAACAAATGGACTAATAGTTGAATTAACAACCGGACTATTAGTTAAGTGAACAAATGAACTAAGCACGCGATCACTAAATATAAGTGCAAGTATCACACTGGGACCAAGGGAGTGATAACGTTTTGGGTTATTACGTGTGCCATCATCAAATGGATCAACATGGGGTCAAACAAATGGAACAACATGGGGTCAAACAAATGGATCAACATAGGGTCAAACAAATGGAACAACATGAGGTCAAACAAATGGAACAACATGGAGTCAAACAAATGGATCAACATGGGGTCAAACAAATGGAACAACATGGAGTCAAAAAAATGTATCAACATGGGGTAAAACAAATGGAACAACATGGGGTGGAACAAAAGGACCAAGATGGGATCAAGCAAATGGAACAACAAGGGGTCAAACAAATGGATCAAAATGGGGTCAAACAATTGGAACAACATGGGGTCAAACAAATGGAACAACATGGGGTCGAACAAATGGATCAAAATGGGGTCAAACAAATGGAATAACATGGAGTCGAACAAATGGAACAACATATGGTCAAACAAATGGAACAACATGGAGTCAAACAAATGGAACAACAAGGGGTCAAACAAATGGATCAAAATGGGGTCAAACAAATGGAATAACATGGAGTCGAACAAATGGAACAACATATGGTCAAACAAATGGAACAACATGGGGTCAAACAAACGGAACAACATGGAGTCAAACAAAAGGAACAACATGAGGTCAAACAAATGGATCACCATAAGGTCAAACAAATGGAACAACATATGGTCAAACAAATGGATCAAATGGGGTCAAACAAATGGAAAAACATGGAGTCGAACAAATTGGAACAAGATATGGTCAAACAAATGGAACAACATGGGGTCAAACAAATGGAACAACATGGGGTCAAACAAATGGATCAAATGTGGTCAAACAAATGGAACAACATGGGGTCAAACAAATGGAACATCATGGGGTCAAACAATTGGAACAACATGGGGTCAAACAAATGGATCAAAATGAGGTCAAACAATTGGAACAAAATGGGGTCAAACAAATGGAACAACAAGGGGTCAAACAAATTGAACAACATGGGTTCAAACAAATGGATCAAAATGAGGTCAAACAAATGGATCAAAATGGGGTCAAACAAATGGAACAACATGGAGTCGAACAAATGGAACAACATATGGTCAAACAAATGGAACAACATGGGGTGGAACAAAAGGACCAACATGAGGTCAAACAAATGGAACAACATATGGTCAAACAAATGGAACAACATGGGGTCAAACAAATGTAACAACATGGGGTCAAACAAATGGATCAAAATGGAGTCAAAAAAATGGAACAACATTGAGTCAAACAAATGGAACAACATGGGGTTAAACAAATGGAACAACATGGGGTCAAACAAATGGAACAATATGGGTTCAAACAAATGGATCAAAATGGGGTCAAACAATTGGAACAACATAGGGTCAAACAAATGGAACAACATGGGGTCAAACAAATGTAACAACATGGGGTCAAACAAATGGAACATCATGGGGTCAAACAAATTTAACAACATGGGGTCAAACAAATGGATCAAAATGGGGTCAAACAAATGGAACAACATGGAGTCGAAAAAATGGAACAACATATGGTCAAACAAATGGAACAACATGGGGTCAAACAAATGGAACAACATGGGGTAAAACAAATTTAACAACATGGAGTGGAACAAAAGGACCAACATGGGGTCAAACAAATGGAACAACATATGGTCAAACAAATGGAACATCATGGGGTCAAACAAATGGAACAGCATGGGGTCAAACAAATGGAACAACATGGGGTCAAACAAATGGATCAAAATGGGGTCAAACAAATGGATCAAATGGAGTCAAAGAAATGGAACAACATTGAGTCAAACAAATGGAACAACATTGGGTCAAACACATGGAACAAAATGTAGTCAAACAAATGGAACAACATGGGGTCCAACAAATGGAACAACATGGGGTCAAACAAATGGAACAACATGTCGTGCAACAAAGGGACCAACATGATGTCCACCAAAAGGACCAACAGGGCGTCAGACGAATGGACCAATATTGAGTGAAACAAATGGACTAACATGGAGTTAGACAAATAGACCAACATTGTGTCCAACAAATGCATAAATATTGGTTGCAAAAAGGGCCACGAAAAGAAAAACAACAACAGAAGGACACACAAAATGACCAACGAGGGGACCACCAAAAGGACCAAGTATTGGACCAGTAATGAACTTAATAAAAATGAGCAGACTATGAGAGCTCGAAGCGGAACAACTAAAGTACACTTACACTTGACTGACGTCTTCTATATCTTCAACGTTGACCTCAATCTGAGACGAGCTCTTACACGACTGCAATTCTCTTACCTCACTTTATACTCAAAACTAAGGACGAGTGAAGTCCCCGCGCTAAGAGAGACAAAGATGGGCGCTAACCGCAAGTGACAGACTTGAGCAGACGTCACCAGTGCTTGGCGGGAGACGATGTATTGGTACAAATCTCGTGTGACGTTACTGGTGCGAGAATTGGGACCGATTTTTTTCGTTCACGCCGTTTAATGGCTGCCAAAATTTGGTCGGCAATCCCTAATGGATAACCTCACACATTGTCAATCATTTGATTGTGCAAGTAAGTGGTGGGTCATCCAAGGGCGTACTATTTAAATAAGGCTGCACCTATTGGTACACGGGTACCAGAATTGAGAGGTTGGGATTAAAGAACGATTTAAAATATCTTTGTTGGGTTTGTAAAATACAATTTGGTATCAAATGAAAGGTAATTGAATGGACTGTTCGTTTGTAAACTTAATTCTTAATTTTAACTAAAATAAACTACCACAAATGACATCCGAATAGCATTAGTCAAAATGGACCCGGACACGCAGCGCCCCCTTTCGGACACGGGACACATTAGACTCAATGCTATTCGAATGTCATTTGTGGTAGTTTATTTTAGTTAAAATGAAGATTTAAGATTTTAAACGTATAGTACATTCCATTATCTTACATTTGATACCTCATTTTGTCTTACAAACCCAACAAAAATATTTTAAATCGTTTTTTAATACCAACCTCTCAATTATGGTACCCGTGTACCAATAGCCACTTCGTTTAAATAAATGATACCCTTCTTGTTATAGTGTACTCGCTAGACGATTTGAAAGAGCCCCTCCAATGATTTTTGTTTTAGACAATGGGTCTCAAAATCACGATTACGCCACTCTAACTCCTAAGACTTTTCATAGAATTTTCTGTAGCATAGAATATTAAGGGACATACATATTTAAAGTCAAGCATATACGTCTGTTGGATCTTTTCTGATAGTTTGAGAAACCTGGTTTAACATATATTACTATGACAATTCTTTTAACGTCACCACGCACTCCTACCACGCATTCCTCCCAATCCTACCACGCATTCCCCCCACTCCTACCACGCATTCCCCCCACTCCTACCACGCATTCCCCCCACTCCTTTACACTAAGATCAGTGATGTTGCTCTTGAAATGAACATTTTAAAAATGCTTTTCTAACTCAGGATGAACAAAAATTGCTAAAAAACTGGATTTGGTGCTAATTACTGCAATGCCCGGATATACATTTGTGTTTCAAAACCTCTCGCAAAACTTTAGTGGATTTACGTGCAGACTCCGCGGTAAGACAAAAAATATATTCATTGCAATGAAGAAGTAAGAAAGACAAGCTCAAGTAAGACAAACAACAACGCACAAGTAAGACAGACAACCACGCACAAGTAAGACAGACAACCACACAGAAGTAAGACGGACAATCGCGCAGAAAAAAGACAGACAACAACGCACAAGTAAGACAGGCAACCACGAGGAAGTAATACAGACGAACACGTGCAAATAAAAATATAACGGGTTTCTAAGGTTCATCCTGTCGCCAATTTTTCAAATTTTAACTATACTTAAAGATAAAAGTAACAGAAGATAAAAAATTGGGTCATCCCCTACTTTGATCCGGATTCGAACATTGAGAATTTCAGTGTGAGTGTGGCCACGTTGTAAGCGCCGCGGGCCGAGACACCACCCGTCCCCCCACCCGCAACTCTTAAAGGGATATTATTCAATATTCTGTGGCCATCAGACGCAAATTAATTTCTCTATTCTAGTGAAAAACGCCAATAACCGTGGAATTGGGGGCCACTCACCTCCATCACAATCCTCAAT
This sequence comes from Omphiscola glabra, assembly GCA_964017045.1. Lineage (NCBI taxonomy): Eukaryota > Metazoa > Mollusca > Gastropoda > Lymnaeidae > Omphiscola > Omphiscola glabra. Next base: position 6,554,360 of record OZ024805.1, on the reverse strand, counting down.
CATGGTTATGATGAAAGGACAAAAAAGTAGTTCCGTTGTAAAAAGGTATCGGAGAGGGGGGGGGGGGCAATTTGTAGTTCCATTATAAGTTGTCGTCATACTCTCAGCGTGGGGTGAAAAGGTTGTATGAGAACGCCACGGCTTTTGTTAGGGTAGTGGGGGAGCTGTGGTGTGAGGAGGGGCTTGATGATGGGGTAAAGGCACTGGCTGCATTTAACAGGCTATAGATAGATAGGGGCCCGGATGTTGTATGGGTACCATCCATTGGTGGATATTATACGAGCATTTTGTAACAAACATTTTGGATGTGTGCATGGTTTGTAGAAGAGAGATGGTTTGTTTGGTTTGTAAGTTAGACCCGAACACAAATAGACATTGTTTAGATGTAAATAACAGAACCAGAGCTGGTTCAAGCTACGTAGAGGCCTTTGGCAGACACAATTTTAAGGCAACATTTTACACAACTATATGGATGCACCATTCTTCACCACTATATGGATGCAGCATTCTTCACCACTATATGGATGCAGCATTCTTCACAACTATATGGATGCAGCATTCTTCACCACTATATGGATGCAGCATTCTTCACAACTATATGGATGCAGCATTCTTCATAAATATATGGATGCATCATTCTTCACAACTATATGGATGCAGCATTCTTCACAATTATGTGGATGCAGCATTCTTCACCACTATATGGATGCAGCATTCTTCACAACTATATGGATGCAACATACTTCACAACTATATGGATGCAGCATTCTTCACCACTATATGGATGCAGCATTCTTCACAACTATATGGATGCAGCATTCTTCACCACTATATGGATGCAGCATTCTTCACACCTATTTGTGGATGCTCCCTCTTTCGCCAAAACCCGGTTACATCACACACACACACAGCGCTCACCCCCACATCCTTTCCATAAACGAAATGCCAACATACTCTTTTTGCACACTTTACTTTTAGTGAAGTACTCACAGGATTCCATCGAATAATATAACATATAATAATAGCTCCTCCTATGCATTAGAATAATCATGACACTTCACTGTGTAGCTCAGATAATAACTAGACTATAACGCTGTGCAATTAAAACAATAATAATGTATAACTCTCTGTGAAATCATGGCTGTACCAGCCCCGAGAGTTGTCTACTTTTTTATACTCTACTTCCAAAGTTCGTATTCCTGGAGCATACTAAAATATAGTCTAAGTACAGAGACGTTGCAGTCATAGTAAAGAGAATAGACTTATGTAAAAGCTGTAAGGGATTAAAATCTCAGTTATCGGGTCCAGGATTACAGACTGAAAGGGCGCCATGATGACAGTGAGAATGACGCTTCCTTTCTTTGTGTGCCAGCTGAAATATTTTGGCTATATGAGTTAGATTCCTCCTAAGAGACCACCATTGTATCACCCTGACATATTGGCTGCATAGTCAATCAAAATAGTGGTGGAATGCTCTTCCTCGACAGCTATGTCGACAGAAATGACAACACTTTCTGCCATTTTTTCTTCCCGAATTCACAACATATCTTTGCACTGCAGTCAGTTGAGCACTGCAGTCCGTTGAGCACTGCAGTCAGTTGAGCACTGCAGTCAGTTGATCACTGCAGTCAGTTGAGCACTGCAGTCAGTTGAACACTGCAGTCCGTTGATCACTGCAGTCAGTTGAGCACTGCAGTCAGTTGAACACTGCAGTCCGTTGAGCACTGCAGTTCGTTGGTCTGCGTGAGCTATTTGCAGAGTCCTTTCAACGTGCTTAGAGAAAACTAATTGGCTGAATTGGTACCCTAGTTCCTGCCCACACAGCGATGAACCGTTACAGCATTGTTCTCTTCCATTCATTCTATCATTGGTTTTGGATGGCGGTGTTCAAGATGAACACCAATACACATAATGATACCCTAGTTCCTGCCCACACAGCGATGAACCGTTACAGCATTGTTCTCTTCCATTCATTCTATCATTGGTTTTGGATGGCGGTGTTCAAGATGAACACCAATACACATAATGATACCCTAGTTCCTGCCCACACAGCGATGAACCGTTACAGCATTGTTCTCTTCCATTCATTCTATCAATGGTTTTGGATGGCGGTGTTCAAGATGAACACCAATACACATAATGATACCCTAGTTCCTGCCCACACAGCGATGAACCGTTACAGCATTGTTCTCTTCCATTCATTCTATCAATGGTTTTGGATGGCGGTGTCCACGATGCACATCAATACACATAATTTGGAGAACACACTAAGTGTTGAAAAAATAATAAAATTTGAGGGTCCCCTAAAAGATGTGAGGCCCCTAGGCACGCGGTGTCCCTAAAAAAGATATGGGGCCCCCAGTCACGTGCCTTATTTGCCCTCAGGTCATCCCGCACCAAAAATAACTTCATTTTTTAAAGTAATTCTTACAGTCTATAAAATACATGTTAAAGGTTTTGTGTGTAAGGTGTTGATTAGGGATGAGACAATTTATGATTCTACTTTATTCATCGTATTTGGTTAAAATTTATTAAAATTGTGTTTTCTTAATCACCAGAGTCAATCGAAAACACAATAAGCACCACGCCAAAGTTAATCAAATCATACGACAAGCACCACGCCAAAGTTAATCAAATCATACGACAAGCACCACGCCTAAGTCAATCAATCATACGACAAGCACCACGCCTAAGTCAATCAATCATACAACAATAACCGCTCCAATAAAATTAAGCATTTAAAGAAAATGACGCCATCTTCTCCATCTCACCTTTCTGACTTCATAATCTTCACATCAGCTATCTCATCCCTTCAACAAAAACTTAATCTACATATCTGAAATCCCCAAGGAGAAAATGGGGGGACACAGCACCGCATCACAGGCTCATTACCAGCTGAGAGCAGCCCCCCACGACGTGGAAGCTCTTCAGCTTGATGAGGAAGAATTTGTTTCATAACTCCGTCATTTCCGGCCTGATGAGTACTCGCGCCGAAACGCACGCGCGTGGTGATTGGGTGCTAAAGTCATCACTCAGGCCATTAGCAGCGTCTCGTCCCTGCATTCCGTGGGTACCAGAGACGTGGCGAGGGGGGGAGGGGGGCCCGAGTTTGAATTAATGTCAATCTAAAACCTAAAGGTTACTGAAAACATTTTAACGTCCCCACGAGAAAAGGTTTTGTTTAAATGGTTAGGCCTAAGAAAAGTTGAGCATGAGGGGAGACATGGAAGTATGTTGGTCTCAGTGAGAGAAATGACATCGGATGGTCAGGCAAGTAGGTTAGTCTCAGTGATAGAAATGGCATCGGATGGTCAGGCAAGTAGGTTAGTCTCAGTGATAGATATCACACAGGATGGTGAAGGGCTTGATGCAAGTACGTTAGTCTCAGTGATAGAAATCACACAGGATGGTCAGGCAAGTAGGTTAGTCTCAGTGATAGAAATGACATCGGATGGTCAGGCAAGTAGGTTAGTCTCAGTGATAGAAATCACACAGGATGGTGAAGGGCTTGATGCAAGTACGTTAGTCTCAGTGATAGAAATCACACAGGATGGCCAGGCAAGTAGGTTAGTCTCAGTGATAGAAATCACATCGGATGGTCAGGCAAGGATGGTGAAGGGATTGATGCAAGTAGGTTAGTCTCAGTGAGAGAAATCACATAGGATGGTCAGAAAGGCTGTGGAGATTCATATAAGCAAGTCACATAACATTGCAAAGTTTTACAAAATTGAAATACGCCTATATTTTACAATGTCCTTTCACGTAACAATCATGATGGAAGTGATGTTTATGTTCGTGTTCTTTTCGGGGCAGATGCATTTTGAAGTGGGCGAAAGGATGGTGGATAATGGATGGACGCCAAGCTGGTGGATAATGAATCGAAGCCAGACTGGTGGATAATGAATGGACGCCAGACTGGTGGATAATGAATGGACGCCAAGCTGGTGGATAATGAATGGACGCCAGACTGGTGGATAATGGATGGACGCCAGACTGGTGAATAATGGATGAACGCCAGGCTGGTGGATAATGAATGGACGCCAGGCTGGTGGATAATGAATGGATGCCAGGCTGGTGGATAATGGATGGACGCCAGGCTGGTGGATAATGAATGGACGCCAGACTGGTGGATAATGGATGGACGCCAGGCTGGTGGATAATGAATGGACGCCAGACTGGTGGATAATGGATGGACGCCAGGCTGGTGGATAATGGATGGACGCCAGGCTGCTAGATAATGGATGGTCGCCAGGCTGGTGATTGTGTTATTAGTTTTAAGTTTTTGTATGAATGTATTATCCGTATAAAGTCATTATATCTTCTTCTTCTATATATTAAAGGCCCGCGATCAATGTATTGATTATTATATAGCTGTATTGATTTATACATTTGTCTTTCTCACTTACATATCATATCCGATCTTCATTGAGCATTTAAACACAATGACCTCAAAGTCTCATTTACTTGATGAACGGCACTGGCTTCGTTACTTCACTTCAATGCAACAAAAGTTATCCTGCTAGTGATGTGAGTTTCGCTAACAAATTTAGCCAACTGAGACTTCGTTCCATTGCTTTTCTATCTCAGTCTATGTCGATTCAGTCAGCACTGCAAAACGTATCATTGATGACGTCAGACTTAAGTATAGTGCTGTCTATCCTAGTCTGAGTATATTTCTGTCCGCACTAAAAAACCTATCACTGATGACGTCAGACTTAAGTATAGTGATGTCTATCCTAGTCTGAGTATATTTCTGTCCGCACTACCAAACCTATCATTGATGACGTCAGACTTAAGTTTAGTGCTGTCTATCCTAGTCTGAGTATATTTCTGTCCGCACTACAAAACCTATCACTGATGACGTCTGTTTACAAAAATAGCTATTTCGTCGAGTTACTCAGACACGCTTTATTTAATTTGTAGTTATAGCTGGTTAGACCATGTAAGGAGAATGGAGGAAGGTCGTATTCCAAAGATGCTAGTTTATGGAGAGTTGGCAGAAGGGACAAGACTTATTGGACGGCCTCGCCAGAGATAAATGGACGTTTGCAAAAAGAGCACGAAGGAAGCGAACATTGAAGTCAACAAATGGGAGATCATTGCCGAACAAAGTTCCAGCTAGCAAACGGCAGTGTACGAAGGAGTGAAAAAGGCAGAAGATGTGCGGAACGAAGCCCTTGCAACAAAAAGAACAGCACGGAAGGCCATAATTAACCAGGAATCATCATTCTCCTGCGCGAAATGCAGTCGAGATTGTCACTCCAGGATTGGCCTAGTGAGCCACTCGTCGAAGTGTAGGACTACAATATAGCTTCTCCATCGTCTCATGAAGACGGAAGTATGCCATACATAGCCGCGTAAACTTCCCATCTATGAAGTTCCTTGACAAAAAATGCACCCGAAGCACTTCTTTAAGAATCCCAAATAGTGTTACACCCCCCATCGCCCCACAAAGCATCGCACATATTTTTAAAGGCCATGATCTATATTTGTATTCTAATGTACCTGAACTTTCTTCTTTAGTCTAATACATCTTCAAATGTTACAGTCTTCTTCGTTAGTCTAGTACTCCTTTAAATGTTACATTCTTCTTCGTTAGTCTAGTACTCCTTCAAATGCTACAGCCGTCCTTCGTTATCTATTACCTCCGATTTAGTGTCTAACCTTATCTCAGGCCTGTTTGATTAAGTCTTTCTCTTGGTCACGTAACTCAAACACTGAATAGTCCATTGCAAATTATGTATTTATTTCCATGTACTAAAACCTCCCCTTGTTACAAGACGCGGATGCTACATAATTTATCCAGCAGAAAAATACTGTCCTCAGTCAACGAGACCTACAGCGAAACAAACAAAAATACTGTCCTCAGTCAACGAGACCTACAGCGAAACAAACAAAAATACTGTCCTCAGTCAACGAGACCTACAGCGAAACAAACAAAAATACTGTCCTCAGTCAACGAGACCTACAGCGAAACAAACAAAAATACTGTCCTCAGTCAACGAGACCTACAGCGAAACAAACAAAAATACTGTCCTCAGTCAACGAGACCTACAGCGAAACAAACAAAAATACTGTCCTCAGTCAACGAGACCTACAGCGAAACAAACAAAAATACTGTCCTCAGTCAACGAGACCTACAGCGAAACAAACAAAAATACTGTCCTCAGTCAACGAGACCTACAGCGAAACAAACAAAAATACTGTCCTCAGTCAACGAGACCTACAGCGAAACAAACAAAAAATCTGTCCTCAGTCAACGAGACCTACAGCGAAACAAACAAAAATACTGTCCTCAGTCAACGAGACCTACAGCGAAACAAACAAAAATACTGTCCTCAGTCAACGAGACCTACAGCGAAACAAACAAAAATACTGTCCTCAGTCAACGAGACCTACAGCGAAACAAACAAAAATACTGTCCTCAGTCAACGAGACCTACAGCGAAACAAACAAAAATACTGTCCTCAGTCAACGAGACCTACAGCGAAACAAACAAAAATACTGTCCTCAGTCAACGAGACCTACAGCGAAACAAACAAAAATATTGTCCTCAGTCAACGAGACCTACAGCGAAACAAACAAAAATACTGTCCTCAGTCAACGATACCTACAGCGAAACAAACAAAAATACTGTCCTCAGTCAACGAGACCTACAGCGAAACAAACAAAAATACTGTCCTCAGTCAACGAGACCTACAGCAAAACAAACAAAAATACTGTCCTCAGTCAACGAGACCTACAGCGAAACAAACAAAAATACTGTCCTCAGTCAACGAGACCTACAGCAAAACAAACAAAAATACTGTCCTCAGTCAACGAGACCTACAGCGAAACAAACAAAAATACTGTCCTCAGTCAACGAGACCTACAGCGAAACAAACAAAAATACTGTCCTCAGTCAACGAGACCTACAGCGAAACAAACAAAAATACTGTCGTCAGTCAACGAGACCTACAGCGAAACAAACAAAAATACTGTCCTCAGTCAACGAGACCTACTGCGAAACAAACAAAAATACTGTCCTCAGTCAACGAGACCTACAGCGAAACAAACAAAAATACTGTCCTCAGTCAACGAGACCTACAGCGAAACAAACAAAAATACTGTCCTCAGTCAACGAGACCTACAGCGAAACAAACAAAAATGCTGTCCTCAGTCAACGAGACCTACAGCGAAACAAACAAAAATAATGTCCTCAGTCAGCGAGACCTACAGCGAAACAAACAAAAATACTGTCATCTATCTCTCGACTCTAACTTTGCCTCTGGACTCTCAACTAAAGATCTCTCGGCTCCTCTCCCGACTAACACACTGCCCTTTTTTATCTCAACACAAACACCTTATTTTACTCCTTAAGGTTTTCCTCTGTAGCCTTTATCACTTATCGAACTTTCATCGTCTTGTTTCTGACAGTTTTTATCCTCGTTACCTTCCTTATTAAATGTTTCTCCCTGTATCCCTTACCAATTTTATCGCCTCCCTTCATGTAAGTTTCTACTTGTCCTCCTTACAAATTCTATGGCCTTCCTTCATATATGTTACTTCTTGTCCCCCTTACAAATTCTATTGCCTTCCTTCATATATGTTACTTCTTGTCCCCCTTACAAATTCTATCGCCTTCCTTCATATATGTTACTTCTTGTCCCCCTTACCAATTCTATCGCCTTCCTTCATATATGTTACTTCTTGTCCCCCTTACCAATTCTATCGCCTTCCTTCATATATGTTACTTCTTGTCCCCCTTACCAATTCTATCGCCTTCCTTTATATATGTTACTTCTTGTCCTGCTTACCAATGCGTTCTCTCAAAGGTGATATCAAAGAGATCACACCGAAGACATCTTTCAATATCATTGGACACAAATTAACTGCCTTTAACCATTTACTTTCTATTTCTTTTTGAAAGCGATGATTATTTGTCAGTCATGTTTATTACACAGTCGATACTGTTGTCATTTTCTTTACAAATATGACATGGTTGACAGCTAAGTCTTGGAAATCGAATACCGACATTCAAAAAAGAAATCGATCGGCTGGTTCCATTTCGATGGTAGCACGTGAACTTTAACGATACCACTAGACGTTGTGCTTCTGCGGCATTAAAACATCCTTAGGGCCAGGAGAAAAAAATGGAGGGAGTTTATAGTTACAAGGCAGTATCAGATAGACCGGTATCATATAAAAATATTAAAATTTAAGAAATATAAAAAAGTATCTAGTTTTGCATAGTTATACATAGCTATACGTAGTTATAGATATGTTTTATGTTGAATTGTTTCTTGAAGGGCGACTTGCATAAAGATAATCATAATGATCAGACTGGTAAAAAAAAAATTTAAAATTTACCTTGATGTCAACTTTAGCGAAAAATGTCCTTTCGTGTTTTTATGAAGAACCGTGCCAAGGAGGGCGTGCAAGAACTTGACCCCCACGAGTTATGAAAATGTATAAAACAATCCAACCAAACAACATCCAATATCCTTCACGTCTGCTGGTTTAAATCCTCTAAATGAAATAGCAAATGAAAGGCGTTTTAAAAAAATCCACTTGATTTTTTAAAGATAATAATTGAAGGACTGCATTCAAGCTATGTGAATGAAATAGTAAGACAAGGTAAGTTGAAGCTTGAATTAAAAGACAGGACACTAAGATGTGAACGTTTCGGCCCGGAGCCTTCTTCAGCGAACATGTCGAATTGAAGTACGACAAGTAACAGAGCACAGTAAAAAAAAACAACTTTAGAGATCTTCTTTGTTGTTGCCGGAAGTAGGATTACGGGGAGTGAAAGAATATAAATATTGGTGCTGTTAAAATCAAATTAGCCAGATTATTCTAATTTTAATTTTAAAATAAATAAATAAATGTTGGTAAGGAAGGGTTGCACACAGAGTGTGGCGCCTTACCCTAAAATCCGACACTGCATAAGAGCGACCCAAAGTTGAAGCGAAACTGTTAATGCATATACGCCTTTGATTCTGTTTGATCTCGTTGTACTAACACATATTTGTGGCAAAAAATGAAACATCTTGGAAATCTGTGCCAGTTTCCCTCAGGATTATTTTCACTCAAACTCTATGCTACTTTATAAAAAATTATTCCACGCTATCGAGAAAAAAAATTGATTTGGGGGTGGGGGGGATAAAGGGGAGAAACGATGTAAGGGCAGAGGGTGCACACTTCTGTTAAGGGAGGGGTGACGAGGGAGGGAACTGACATTTACACACAGAGCCACCCAGGGGAGCAGGCGTGACAGATACTAGGAGAGTGTGGGGGCTTGGGGGGCGGGGGTGCGTGGTGTCTGACATTAGACAGTATGCTACGGACAAGATGACAAGGAAAGCCCCACAATGACAAATGAGCCAAGCATTCGCCATTTTCTTCCCTCTACGTTAGCAACTTTTAGCGTTGTGTTTGTGTGTGGTGATTGGGACACTCTCAGTCCAGAGCAGCGGTTCTCAACCTGGGGATCGCGAATACTTGGTGGGTCGAACGTCCCTTAAGCGGGGGGTCGCCTAAGATCATAGGAAAACACCTATCTATGAAGTGTTAAAAAAAATAATTTTATGGGGGGGGGGGGGGGGGGGCACCAAAATATGAGGAAATGTATTAAAGGGTCGTGGCATTAGGAAGGTTGAGAACCACTGGTTTAAAGTGTCTATACCTATAATGTAATGCTATCTCGTTCACTTTTTCTCCGTCTCACTATTTCTCGCTCTGGCACCCTTTCTTTACTCTCACTCTTTTTCTCACTGTTTTACTGCATTTTCTTTAGTTCACTCCATACTCTTTTCTTTCTCTCTCCATCACTTTTTCTTTCTCTCTCCATCACTTTTTCTTTCTCTCTCCATCACTTTTTCTTTCTCTCTCCATCACTTTTTCTTTCTCTCTCCATCACTTTTTTTTTCTCTCTCCATCACTTTTTCTTTCTCTCTCCATCACTTTTTCTATCTCTCTCCATCACTTTTTCTTTCTCTCTCCATCACTTTTTCTTTCTCTCTCCATCACTTTTTCTTTCTCTCTCCATCACTTTTTCTTTCTCTCTCCATCACTTTTTCTTTCTCTCTCCATCACTTTTTCTTTCTCTCTCCATCACTTTTTCTTTCTCTTTCCATCACTTTTTCTTTCTCTCTCCATCACTTTTTCTTTCTCTCTCCATCACTTTTTCTTTCTCTCTCCATCACTTTTTCTTCTATAACACAAACATCATCAATTTTCTCTATCTCTTCCCTTCCTTCTCTCTTTAATGGTGTCTCTCATTCTTACTTCTCTATCTTTCATTGATTCTCTTCTTCTGGGTCTCTTTTTCTCTGCCTATATCTCTCTCCATATTTCTCTATCTCTCTTGCTCTGTCTCTGTCTGTCTCTCTCTCTCTACCTCAATCTCTCTTTCCCACCCCATTTCTTTCTCACTTAGTTCCTCTTTGTTTATTTCCTGTGTGTACGTTTTTTCTCAAAAGCTGCTTAGCTTTATCGATATGTTATCTGTAGACATAATCTCTATGTCCAGGAACTCTTTCGACAATTTCCCTGTGGGAAGCTGTGCATTCTTGATATGGTCAGTTGTGAAATATTTAGACTTGACCAAGTCAAGTAAAATTTAGGCCTCAATATCGACGGGTCCAATTAGTTGAGTTGCGTTGTTTTGTAATAACCTTTATCTATCATATTATCTATTCCATTATTTAACCCACTAACGTTTTGACACTGGTCTATATAGGCCAGTGATCAGCAGTAATCGGCTTGAATGTAGAACTGTGTACTGTTTGTACCGATCTGTCTAGCTGTACAACTGTGTCCTGTTTGTACCGATCTGTCCAGCTGTACAACTGTGTCATGTTTGTACCTATCTGCCCAACTGTACAACTGTGTTATGTTTGTACCGATCTGTCTAGCTGTACAACGGTGTCACGTTTGTACCTATCTGTCCAACTGTACAATTGTGTCATGTTTGTACCTATCTGTCCACTTTACAACTGCGTCATGTTTGTACCTATCTGTCTAGCTGTACAACTGTGTCATGTTTGTACCTATCTGTCCAACTGTACAACTGTGTCATGTTTGTACCTATCTGTCCAACTGTACAATTGTGTCATGTTTGTACCTATCTGTCCAACTTTACAACTGTGTCATGTTTGTACCTATCTGTCCAACTGTACAACTGTCATGTTTGTACCTATCTGTCTAGCTGTACAACATCTCAGATTCTTATTCATTATTTTTAACGGTAATATGCATATCTATAATAAATGTACCATTTTTTGAGAATGTAAATCTTTAGATAAGCGAAACAATTTGTTCTAATAATTAAAAATACTTATGGCTCTCGTGTATGCACGCCAAGTGATTAGCAACTAAAATATTGATTTTAAACACAAACATGTATTTACCAAACCAACGAAGCAGTGTCAGGGAAAGAGAGGGGCAAAGGTGCTTACACATTGTATTGCTGATAAAGAAATCTGACCACATCACCCCAGTTCTTAAAGATCTCCATTAGCTTCCTGTGAGTGAGACTATTGACCGCAAGATTCTGTCCCTGGCGTGTAGCTGTATGGAAGCTGTATGGAAGCTGTATGGAAGCTGTATGGAAGGCTATGCCCCTGACTATCTAAAAGAACTGATTTCCAAACATGTACCAATAAAGAACCTGCGCGCCCTTCAACACAGTCCTTACTCAGAGTTCCCAGTATGGATGGACACAGAAAGAAGTCATACGGAGTGCGCCCTTCAACACAGTCCTTACTCAGAGTTCCCAGTATGGATGGACACAGAAAGAAGTCATACCGAGTGCGCCCTTCAACACAGTCCTTACTCAGAGTTCCCAGTATGGATGGACACAGAAAGAAGTCATACGGAGTGCGCCCTTCAACACATTCCTTACTCAGAGTTCCCAGTATGGATGGACACAGAAAGAAGTCATACGGAGTGCGCCCTTCAACACAGTCCTTACTCAGAGTTCCCAGTATGGATGGACACAGAAAGAGATCATACGGAGTGTGCTCTTTTGAAGCTATAACGCCGACATTATGGAACAGTTTGTCTCAAAATTTTAGAGAAATTAAAAATGATAAGAAAATCGTTTTATTTAAGAAACAATTACAGAAGTTTTTCTTTAAATAGATTTTATGACACCAGAGTGCTGTGACCATGCTAAAATAGCATGGCCTCAAGCACTATACAAGTAATCAATCGTCATCTAAATGGAAAACAAAATACACCTCTGTTATATCATTGTATTTTTTTAATATACTCGACTAATTTAGGTGCTCCTTCATTTCAAAACTACAATTGTGTTACAACCAATTAAACTCCACAAGACAGGCACATGATATCATACGATGGACAAAGAGTTAAGATCCTTCATTTCAAAACTACAATTATGTTACAACCAATTAAACCCCACAAGACAGTCACGTGATATCAGACTATGGACAAAGAGTTTAGCTCCTTCATTTCAAAACTACAATTATGTTACAACCAATTAAACCCCACAAGACAGTCACGTGATATCAGACGATGGACAAAGAGTTTAGCTCCTTCATTTCAAAACTACAATTATGTTACAACCAATTAAACTCCACAAGACAGTCACGTGATATCAGACGATGGACAAAGAGTTTAGCTCCTTCATTTCTAAACTACAATTATGTTACAACCAATTAAACTCCACAAGCAGAGGTGTAACGGGGTTTTTGGCGCCCTTGGCTAAATTTTTTTTCTAAATAATGAAAATTAAAAAATTAGAGATTTAACGGCGCCCTTTTGAACAGGCGCAGGCCGGCGCCCTTGGCAACTGCCCCAATGCCAAGCCGTTGTTACGCCTCTGTCCACAAGAAAGTCACGTGGTATCAGACGATGGACAAAGAGTTTTTTCACTTGCAATGATCAGCGTTAAAGACGATTTTTTTTCCCTTTCAAAAAGATTAGCGGTTATCTTGAGCTTGACATCCGTGTCCAGACAACCTCTGTGGTCAAGTTAGGGCTGAGGGTATTTACGGTTCGATATCTCCTCCTGATTCAAAGGTCTTCAATGACACTTGACCCTTGGCTTTTGGCCGAGAGATTACTCTTTGGTGGCTTCTTGATTGACGTTTGGGGATTGGCTAAAAAATTTTTTTAAAATCGGGAATATCCGTACTTTCATGGGGATTCCCGCCTAACAAAATGTGTCTGAGATGATCAAACAATATTCCTAGTTATGTTTTCTGAGGTTAGGTAAATTAGGCCAACGTATTTGTGCTATTTATAGGCATAAGATTACGATAAGACATGCGTTTGACGTGAGCGAGGAAATGATAGTTTTCGATTTGTAACTACCATAGCATGACAAGTGACAGGTACGAAAATGTGTACATTTTTATGGACCGGTGCAGGCTAGCACAATGCCACTGGTTTGTTTCGTTGTGTGGACCGGTGAAAGGCTAGCACAATGCCACTGGTTTGTTTCGTTGTGTGGACGGGTGAAATGCAAGCACAATGCCACTGGTTTGTTTCGTTGTGTGGACCGGTGAAAGGCTAGCACAATGCCACTGGTTTGTTTCGTTGTGTGGACCGGTGAAAGGCTAGCACAATGCCACTGGTTTGTTTCGTTGTGTGGACGGGTGAAAGGCAAGCACAATGCCACTGGTTTGTTTCGTTGTGTGGACCGGTGAAAGGCTAGCACAATGCCACTGGTTTGTTTCGTTGTTTCGTATCACATTTCTTTAAAAAAGGGAACTTTTTAAAAAAACTCTCTCAGTACTTCAGTTGTTTTTTTAAATTTATCATGATATATCCCAAATTTACCATCTGTGTTGAAATCCAGTGTTATGTTGGATAATAATGTTTTCTAACCCTATAAAATTAATCCTCGATGGCTACGTTAAAATCCAACTTATCTATGTTAAAATCCAACTTTTATATGCTAAAATCCAACTCAACTTTTCTATGCTAAAATCCAACCTTTCAATGTTAAATCCAGCTTTTCAATATCTTAAAATCCAACCTTTATACATGTATGTTAATATCCAACCTTTCTATGTTAAAATCCAAACTTTCTTTGCTAAAATCCAACTTTTCTATGTTAAAATCCAACCTTTCTATATTAAAATCAAATTTTAACGTCTATGTTTAAATATGCAATGTTAATATGTCAACTTCAATGTTTGCTATGTTAAATCCAAAGTTTTTTACTATGTTAACATTTAACATGGGTGACAACATTAACTTCCAACGTTACTGACTGTGTTAACTTCCAACGTTACTGACTATGATATCTGCCAGCTTTGGTGACTATGTTAACTTCTAACGTAACTGACTATGTTAACTTCCAACGTTACTGACTATGTTAACTTCTAACGTTACTGACTATGTTGACTTCTAACGTTACTGACTATGTTAACTTCTAACGTTACTGACTATGTTGACTTCTAACGCTACTGACTATGTTAACTTCTAACGTTACTAACTATTTTAACTTCTAACTTTACTAACTAAGTAAACTTCTAACGTTACTGACTATGTTAACTTCCAACGTTGATTACTAAAGTTATTCAAGAATGATTCCCCCCTCCGATGACACCCGCTCGGTCGCCATTTTGGAGCCGTCCACTTGTTGTAATTGGAGGTTTAACTCGGTGCCCGGCATCAAGAGCCCTGATCTGGACAATGGCGGCCGTCGTCCGGGAAGACGGTTTGATCTGTCGGTCAGCCAGGAGAGGCACGCTTGCCCAGAGTGTAGTGTAGGGAGATTAAGGGGGCTGGCTGTTCTAGATTGTAGAGTGGCGCTTAGACCAAGTGGCCTTAATCGATCCCAAGACGGAGGGTTTCTCGGGAGAGTTTCAACAGGATAATGCGACAAGAATGGGGTTAGCAATGCAACGTCCTTATCCTTGGGATAATTATTCTAATCCAGTCCTTATTCAGTAAGAGCCAAGTTTTCAATCTACTGGATACGTCAGCCTGTCTCCCTTACCTTTCAAACAGAATACAAATACCACCCCTACCCCAAACAAACAAATGTCTCCTTTTTAAAAGGGATTTTCTCCTATAGCACATATCCTTGTTAATCTTATATTAAAATATTTACTTGGCATTGCTTTTTTTTTATTTTTATTTCAACACTAGCGAGTACCCGGCACGCGTTGCAATGCCACTCAAAGAAATAAAGTGTTTGTGTTTTTATGTTTTTTGTAAGTACTTTTAATATACACATTTTTTACCGTCTGGTGAGTAATCGAATTAATTAAAAGTTTTTTCGAAGCGTGAGCAGGCCACACGCAGCTGTCCGTGTGGGAAGCATGGATTTTCCAAATTTAGTCCCAAAATTGTAGCGATTGATCCTCCCATGCAAAAGCTATGTTTGAAATTATATTTATATGGCTCATTAATTACATATTATAAACAAATTTAGGGCCCCCGGCCCCAAAAGGAATATTGTGAAATATTTGTACTAATTCAGAAACCTATTTATTAAGTCACTATACAAAATGAAATGTCACAGTTAATATTTAATTTATTTCCACCCACCTATGCAATAGCTCTGTTTGACATTATATTTACATAGCTCATATAAGAAAAAAAAATGTAAAATGGTTGTACTTATTTAGAAACCTAATGCTCGCCTGCACACAACAACTCACTGAAGATTTATCTAATGCAGATGAATGGTTTAGGAACGCATACGGAAATTATATTAAATAGGTCCTATTAGAAAAAAATCTACCCCCGGTTAAAAACTGTTCTTTTTTTGTGTAAAATGAATGGGTTTTGATATCCATGGGTGTATTTTTGTAAGTGTACTTAAGTTTTGTTAACGTCATTAATTTTTTTAATTGGTAAAATAAGAATATAACATATATTTTTCACAACTATAATATCATTGGATTAAAAAAAATTGTCATCCACGTAACATTGTACACACCCTATTTCCTATCCCCCATATATATGTACCTAAGAAGGTTAATTATTTGTCAAATTCATTCTGAGACGTATAGTGTGCTGCCTTGTGCAAATGAAACTATCGTATTACATCTCCCCCCCTCCACAAACAGAGTTTAACAAATTAATAAAATCATCAACGGGATTGTAAAAACAATTTCTATTCAAATGCCTTTTTCTTATTTGAATGAGTGATAAGTACATTAGTGGATGTTATTTGGATATGTAGTTTCGCGGCACTGATTGCATTAAATATAATTTTCGTATTAAAGTATATTTAGAGGGTAAGTTTTTTACTACTTTGTAAATTTCATAAAAGTATATTTTTGGAAAGAAACTTATTAAATGTTAAAAATAAAAAGCTAAAGTTGTATTTAATTTTATAAAATTTAAGCAATTTAAAAATTTATTAAATCAGATAACTTATTGCATTGAATAAATAGGCCATTTGCGCTATGACGTCATTTGCGTGATTATTTAGAACAAATTTGTTTTAATTTTATTACGCAATATAAGGAACGTGCTAAAAACGCACTAAAAACAACAGATGTTTTGGTTTTCCCGATAAATGTGATTACAGTGTAATTCTTTGATCATAATTTTTTCATTATTTTTTTTTAATAACTTTCAAACACATATAAAATGCTTAAAATAGTTCCTTAGTGTTACCCTAAATTTATTTGTAATTTATTTTATTAATACTTAAAATTTTATTAAAATTAAAGCGGATATATAATATCTTTTGCGCATTACTATTTATTCGATTTCCGTAACAAAATTGAAAATAAATATGATTGTTTTTAAAAATGCGAATGTATTTAAATCTTATCGGTTGTTTGGAGTTACGGTCAGCATAGATCATTCTTATATAATTGATATATTACTACACCATTGCTATTCAAAATCACAACACGTTTACAAAGTTATATCCGATACTAAAATACGTCACAAAATTCAAGCTTATTTATAAAAACAACAAAAATGCTCTCTACACTAAACATGCAAAAGCGTGTTTTCTCTGCTCTTGCTACAAATTGATGTCTGTTGGCATTTGTTCAAGGGCGGTTGTGTCGATAGCTCTGTTTGAAATTATTTTGAAAAAGCTTATTTAAGAAAACAAAACGAATTTAAGGACATCGGCCCAAGCGGAATATTGTAAAATGTTATACTAATTTAGAAACATTTGTGGGAGCGCGCATATCAATTTACAAAAGTTTTATAGCATGAATGGTATAGGAATGCATACGATAATTATATAGATAATTTAAGGGTGGAAAACGAATTAAGGCCCCCGGCCACAAACGGAATTGTTGTATTACTTCAGAAACCTACTTATTATGTCACAAAAATCAACACAAAAAAACAGCATCTTACTAAAGTTTTATCATATTTAGATGAATGGTATAGGAGCGCATACGGAAATTATTTTCCACAAAGCTGATAAAAGAAAAAAAAGATTTTTTGACCAACGTCCAAAAACCGGAATATTTTAAAAGTGTTGTAATGACTCAGTAAAATACGCAAGCGTTTTGACAACAATTCAACAAAGTTTTGTCGCAATCGCATGAATGGTGTAGGAGCGCATACGAGACATACAAAGATACATACATACATACATACATACATTCATATTTTTATATATAGATTAGAATGGCATCTAGAATTGTAAGATGCATTCTAGTTTGGTAAAATGTCTCATATCTAGTATTGTAAAAATGTGATCTCGTATGGTAGAATTATCATCTAGTATGGTAGATTAGAATTGTCATCTAGTACGGTAGATTAGAATTGTCATCTAGTATGGTAGATTAGAATTGTCATCTAGTATGGTAGATTAGAAGTATCATCTAGTATGGTAGATTAGAAATTTTATCCGGTATGGTAGATTAGAAATGTCATTTGGTCTGGTGGAATTATCATCAGGTAAGGTTGTCTGTCATCTAGTTAGGTAGAATTCTATCCAATATTTTCAATGTGGCTTAAAACAGTAGAATGTAACTAAGTTTGTTGTTTTTTTTTTTTTTTTTTTTTTTTTTTTTTTTTTTTTTTGTGGTGTCTGCTACGAAGAAAGTATGAGAACCCCCATTTTTCTTTACGCGTCTATTTTACATTTCACTTTTGACATAAACTTGATTAACCAGTGTTGTCACACCGTGTCTAAATATCAACATGTAGGAAATCAAATCAACGAATAACATACACATTTTGGTGGATTGTTAAAAACGTACGTTTAATGATATCAATACAATTTTTAAACACACTTTTGATATTGTTAAACAAGAGGGAGCCGGGTGGGAGTCCACCGAAACATTGTTTCTTGTAGTTGTGAGAGACAGGCCCCTGAATTACCAACACATCGCTTACAATCAGCCTCTTCTCTTTTTTTTTGCTCATGGCCCACTGATGTCATTTGGTTCATGGCCCACTGATGTCATTTGGTTCATGGCCCACTGATGTCATATGGTTCATGGCCCACTGATGTCATTTGGTTCATGGCCCACTGATGTCATATTGTTCATGGCCCACTGATGTCATTTGGTTCATGGCCCACTGATGTCATTTGGTTCATGGGCCCCAAAACTAACTTTATGCGGCCCAGTAGTTTTCCCGAGGTTAGCTGAACACTCTTGAGAACGATTACCAAAAAAAAGAAAGGGGGGGGGGGGGTCGGAATTGCTGTGTGTGTTGTAAAGTCACGTGATCCAACTGATACATTTCTGAGCGTGTAAGCTATATTGTAGTTGAGAGCGGGTGGCGTTGCCGTACTCTCTGAAGTAACCTTTTCACGTATCTTAACCCTCACACAGAGCTCAGTGTCGTACTAGCTGCTCCGAGGGTGACAGGTTCAAATCATTCCATTTCATTGCCAGAATATTCTCTTCCTCTTCTTCTTATGTTTGAGGGCCCACGATCAATTTATTGATCATTCTGGCTCCTGGTTTGAATTCAAAGTTTGCCTTCTCTTAGATGAGTTACCGTCCAAGGCTAACGAGTCCCATCCACCCGTGGATTTGCCGGAATGTTTCATTGTATCAATGTTATCCGCCTATCGGGACTCCATCTCCGGGTTTGAATTCAGAGTTGCCTTCTCTTAGATGAGTTGCCGTCCAAGGTTAGCGGGTCCCATCCACCCGAGGTGCTGGTAGTGTTTTTGCTTGACTGGGCTTTGGTGGGATTGAACTCCAGACCATCAACTTGAGATTTGCTAAGTTTAGACCACTCGGCCACCCAGCATCTAATTGCTAGTTGCCATGTGTTCTTAGACCAACTGAACCTCAATTTTTTTTAAATTTATTATTATTCTTTTTTTTTAATTTTGCATTGACGTAATTGTTAGAGATCACTTGGTCACATGACACAGTACTGCACATTTGACGTCACAGGCTTATGAAAACAAAAATACTAATAAATATGACCACACGTGACAAATGCGCTAAATTGACGTCATTGGCACTTTGACGTCAGCTATTGCTTTTTTAAAAAAATAAAATAATAGAAATTAAGTGATTTAATGCTCTGTGCAGCCTTTGGTAGTGTCCAGATGTTGCTGATGACGTCACAAGATGCAGTCCCTTGTCGCGTCCAGATGTTGGTGATGACGTCACAAGATGCAGTCCTGATCGCGTCCAGATGTTGTCGCTACTAATGACGTCACACGATGAAGCCCCCTGGTCAAGTACAGAATGGTGTCGTCGCCGAAGGTGACGTCGCACGATGTCATCTCCGTCGCGCCCAGGCGTAGTCGCCGTCGATGACGTCACACGATGCAGTCCCTGGTCGCGTCCAGGTGTTGCTGTTGTAGATGCCGCCGTTTGGCGCGCTGGTGTCTGTGGTTGAGGGTGAAGAAAGCGATGAAGGCAGTGGTTAGTCCGATGGAGAATTCAGTGGCTCTGGAAAAAAAAAATGAAATTTAAAAAGTTGAGCAGCACGCATGATATTGTATCTCTCCTACTTGCATAGTAGCACAATGCTACAGTAAGTTCGTTAATCAGTGACCATTGTATCACCGTACCATACCTTGGCGCCCCTTACAGTACCAAACCTTGGCGCCCCTTACAGTACCATATCTTGGCAACCTTTGCTATACTAGCAATTGGCACGTCTCCCGTCTTACAATATCATACCTCGGCACCAATTGCTATACCACCGCATGGCGCATCTGACAATACCATACCTTGGCGCCAGTTACAAAACTTTTACCTGGCGCCCCATGTTGTACTATAGTTTGCCCCCCCCCCCCGCCCCTTGGATTAAAGCCTGAATCAACGTTTATTGTGAATTTTCTATTATGTGTCCTATCAACAGTCTCAAGAAAATAAATTTGATATAATGTGGCACTGTATAAAGATAAGTGAACTCCTTTATTATTACTGATGGAAAGAAGTTGAAAATGGTTAACGACTGTATCTTACAGCCTACAGCGTCTGATATGAAAGCTTATTCAGTAGAAGAAAGGCCGACCTTCGAAAACTTTCTCATGTTCAAAATGAAGCAACGATAGAACCGCTGGGGAACTGGATTTCTGTGGAGCTTATCATTCATATATGGATAATAACACAGGGGCCGATGTATTTAAACCAAATTGTTAACTTATTCTCCCCACACCAATATTCGAATATTTTTTTAGCGCCCCCATACAAAATTTGATGCGGCGCCTTTCGGTAAATCATTAGAGATGACGTCATCCCCAAGGGCAATAGATCTGAGTGCAGGGTGTGTCGAGGTGAGTAAAAATGATTTTACCACTCATGTATAAATGTGTGTGCAGTTGAAAAAGCGGGACGGGGCGAGCAATAGCTCGAAATAAGCAATAGATCTAAAGATAAATATAATTCTCTTTCCTCTCCGGAAAGGCAATAAGAGAAGACACAGATTGATCGGAGCGGATTTTTTCTCTTTTGGTGTGTATGTAGCCTTGATTTATCCACACCGGGCGGTTTTTTTTTTTGGGGGGGGGAAGGGGGGTGGAGTAATTTCATTTGTGAATTTAATCCAGGTTAGGGTTTTTTTTCAGTTATCTTTTTTTTAATGTGGGCCAGTCGGTGTGCCCACTTACTGATGACGTCATAGATCTCAGCCGCTTCCTTGCAGGCGGAAGAACTATTGCTGTATTCTAACCTCTAGGTGTAGGGAGGCGATTTGTCGTTATTGGATCTATTTGTCGATATTGCCTTTAGTTGTCGTTATTGTGGCTATTCTGTCTAGTTGTCTTTGTTGTGGCTAATTGTGGTTATTGTGGCTATTAGTTGCTATATTGTTGCTGATCTCAGTGCCTAATTCTGGATAAGTTATTCAATAATCTTTTATCCATTACAATAACAATGGTGGGTGGGGTGGTGCAAGGGGTGGGGGATGGGGTTCGTGGTTGTAGGGTGGGTGTTTTGGCGTGTAGTCTTGGAGTTAATGGTTCTTAGCGGGGACCAGGGGTTGCCATGTATGTAGGTTGAGAATCAAGTTGGAGATGTTTTTTGGGTGATAATTGTGGTATGTGGATGTTAAGGGTAAGGTTTAGTGATGAGAATGGGGGTGTGTGAATATTAGGGGCAAGTTTGGTGGTGAGGATGGGTGTGTGTGTGGATGTTAGGGGCAAGGTTGGGGGTGAGGGTGGGTTGTGTGAATGTTTGGTCGTGCGGGTGGGTTGTGTGAATGTTAGGGGCAAGGTTTGGTCGTGCGGGTGGGTGTCTCTGAATGTTAGGAGCAAGTCTGGTGGTAAGGGTGGAGGTGTACTATACTGGTGCATTTTGTATACGTTTTCTTCAAATCAATGAGAACGAGCAATTCTATCCAAAGGAGTCATTCATCTGTCGTTGTATGGCGTAGCTGCAGTTTAGATGTGTGCCTTGGGATGATTTTAATCTATCATCTACCACGTGCCTCTGCATAGATTGGGGAGGTCCGTGAGTAAAGAAAAAATCTCACTTCTTTATAGGCTTTCTCCGTAATGCCAGCTCTTGTACGTGTTTTATAAATGTGTTGCACAATTAAGCCATCAATGCGCTTGCGTCTCCCCTCCTTGGACACGCCACTTCATTAGTCATAGACCACATTTATTTCTTTACACTTTACAAATAATGCATGGAATTGGGTTTCTTATCTGGAAGTTGCATGTCGACCCCCCCCCCCCCCCCCCCCCGCAACCCTCATAAAAAATACGCGACGGAAGAAATAGATTTATTCTCTCGAATAAAATCTTGACGGGGGTCAATCCAATAGCCCTAAACAGTTCCAACACATCCCAATAGCCCTAAACAGTTCCTACACATTCCAATAGCCTTAAACAGTTCCAACACATTCCAATAGCCCTAAACAGTTCCAACAAATTCCGATAGCCAAAAACAGTTCCAACACATTCCAATAGCCCAAAACAGTTCCTACACATTCCAACAGCCCTAAATAAAAAGCATTACCACGAAAAATGCTAAAAATGCACCATGGATATATTATTAAGCAAATAAGAGCATCCGTGATCCATTTTCAAATTGCATGTTCAGCGCGGATCACAATGTACATTTTTATGTATAGCACGGTAGAACGGGCGAGTGGTTTGAACAATCTCAGACATTAACATTTTTTAAAGGACTATGTGTCATTTCAATGATGTTCTAATCCTCCCGATGAACTAATTTCTGATGTACCATTGTCTGATGTACCAATGTCTGATGTACCAATGTCCGATGTACCATTGTCTGATGTACCAATGTCTGATGTACCATTGTCTGATGTACCAATGTCTGATGTACCAATTTCTGATGTACCAATGTCTGATGTACCATTGTTTGATGTACCAATGTCTGATGTACCATTGTTTGATGTACCAATGTCTGATGTACCAATGTCTGATGTACCAATGTCTGATGTACCATTGTCTGATGTACCAATGTCTGATGTACCAATGTCTGATCACCCATGTCTGATGTACCATTGTCTGATGTACCATTGTCTGATGTATCAATGTCTGATGTACCAATGTCTGATGCACCATTGTCTGATGCACCATTTTCTGATGTACCAATGTCTCATGCACCAATGTCTAATGCACAAATGGTACATGAGATATTGGTACACGAAGCGAAATGTTCACGACCAAATGTTCGGAACCAAATGTTCATGACCAAATGTTAACGACCAAATGTTCACAACCAAATGTTCAGGATCTGTTAATTCCCATTTAACCATTTCTATAACACCCCCCTCCCCCCAACTTTCCCACGTCCTGACTAACTCCACCCGAAATTATGTAACCAATTTTTTTATTCATAAGAAATCTCCCTTTCGTCGTATATCAAATAAAAATATTGAAAATCAAATATAAAAAAAAAATAATGTCATTAAAAAAAACTAATGCAATTTGTGTACGCCACATCGATAATGTTCATTCGATTATCATCGATTTTTCTTCCGTAAGAAATTAACTCATTTTCTCCAGATTTTTTTTTAGCAACCCTTGGAAATAGAAATGCCTCCCGGTGGCTGAGAGTTGGGATGGAAGCTGTCAATCTCCATCAGTCAGGCGATGGTAATTTTGTCAGTTGTCATTGTCAATTCAGTCAGTGAATGATACTTTTTTCCGCTCTCGGTCAGACAATGATAATTGTGTGAGGCCGTCAGTCCATGTGTGAAGTGTTGGTCAGTGAATGATGATTATTTTGGTGTGCATGTCGAAGTCACGTGAGTAATAATTTTGCCAGATGTTAGTCTGTCTCTGATAACTGTTTCAGTTGTCAGCAGTCACTCAGTCTCTGATAACTGTTTCCGCTGTCAGCTCTTAGTCAGTCTCTGATAACTGTTTCAGCGGTTAGCTGTCACTCAGTCTCTGATAACTGTTTCAGCTCTTAGTCAGTCTCTGATAACTGTTTCAGCGGTTAGCTGTCACTCAGTCTCTGATAACTGTTTCAGCTCTTAGTCAGTCTCTGATAACTGTTTCAGCTCTTAGTCAGTCTCTGATAACTGTTTCAGCTCTTAGTCAGTCTCTGATAACTGTTTCAGTTGTCATCAGACACTCAGTCTCTGATAACTGTTTCAGCTCTTAGTCAGTCTCTGATAACTGTTTCAGTTGTCATCAGACACTCAGTCTCTGATAACTGTTTCAGCTCTTAGTCAGTCTCTGATAACTGTTTCAGCGGTTAGCTGTCACTCAGTCTCTGATAACTGTTTCAGCGGTTAGCTGTCACTCAGTCTCTGATAACTGTTTCAGCTGTCAGCTCTTAGTCAGTCTCTGATAACTATTTCAGCGGTTAGCTTTCACTCAGTCTCTGATAACTGTTTCAGGGGTTAGCTGTCACTCAGTCTCTGATAACTGTTTCAGCGGTTAGTTGTCACTCAGTCTCTGATAACTGTTTCAGTGATTAGCTGTCATTCAGTCTCTGATAACTGTTTCAGCGGTTAGCTGTCAATCAGTCTCTGATAACTGTTTCAGTGATTAGCTGTCACTCAGTCTCTGATAACTGTTTCAGCTGTCGGCTGTGATTCAGTCTCTGATAACTATTTTAGCGATTAGCTGTCACTCAGTCTCTGATAACTGTTTCAGCGGTTAGCTGTCACTCAGTCTCTGATAACTGTTTCAGCTCTTAGTCAGTCTCTGATAACTATTTTAGCGATTAGCTGTCACTCAGTCTCTGATAACTGTTTCAGCTGTCGGCTGTGATTCAGTCTCTGATACCTGTTTCAGCGGTTAGCTGTCACTCAGTCTCTGATAACTGTTTCGTCAGTGTCAGCCAGATAGAGGCAACAACAAGTAAAAAAGAAAGAGTTTAGCCTCACTCTGAGAATAATGACAGTGAAAACAAACCTACTAATCTACCAGTGCGCCATGTTTCTTTTGATGTGCCCTAATCCTTCTGTCGTCCACGTCTGTCTCACACCATTCATTTATTCGTATGACTGGTTTAAAATGTAAACATCTGGGACAGAATTATGTCCGCTCTTATGTACAAGCGTTCTTCAATCCTTCTGTCAAATTACGTGTCTCCGTCTAAATGTATACTTGTGACGGTATAAATGTATACTTGTGACGGTATAAATGTATACTTGTGACGGTCTAAATGTATACTTGTGACGGTCTAAATGTATACTTGTGACGGTCTAAATGTATACTTGTGACGGTCTAAATGTATACTTGTGACGGTCTAAATGTATACTTGTGACGGTCTAAATGTATACTTGTGACGGTCTAAATGTATACTTGTGACGGTCTAAATGTATACTTGTGACGGTCTAAATGTATACTTGTGACGGTCTAAATGTATACTTGTGACGGTATAAATGTATACTTGTGACGGTATAAATGTATACTTGTGACGGTATAAATGTATACTTGTGACGGTATAAATGTATACTTGTGACGGTATAAATGTATACTTGTGACGGTATAAATGTATACTTGTGACGGTATAAATGTATACTTGTGACGGTATAAATGTATAATTGTGACGGTATAAATGTATACTTGTGACGGTATAAATGTATACTTGTGACGGTCTAAATGTATACTTGTGACGGTCTAAATGTATACTTGTGACGGTATAAATGTATACTTGTGACGGTATAAATGTATACTTGTGACGGTTTAAATGTATACTTGTGACGGTCTAAATGTATACTTGTGACGGTCTAAATGTATACTTGTGACGGTCTAAATGTATACTTGTGACGGTATAAATGTATACTTGTGACGGTCTAAATGTATACTTGTGACGGTCTAAATGTATACTTGTGACGGTCTAAATGTATACTTGTGACGGTCTAAATGTATACTTGTGACGGTCTAAATGTATACTTGTGATGGTCTAAATGTATACTTGTGACGGTCTAAATGTATACTTGTGACGGTCTAAATGTATACTTGTGACGGTATAAATGTATACATGTGACGGTCTAAATGTATACTTGTGACGGTATAAATGTATACTTGTGACGGTCTAAATGTATACTTGTGACGGTCTAAATGTATACTTGTGACGGTATAAATGTATACTTGTGACGGTATAAATGTATACTTTTAGATTTCGTTAAGTTCTCACTTAATCAGAAGACTTAAACTTTTATTTGTCGCTTTTATTCTTTTACCCAAAACAACAAAAAATAAAGTTTTGAATTTAAAGCAGAAAGAACTCAACAAACCTTAAAAACATTTTTTTTTAATATATCCCTTAAAGGTATTTTTGTGCGACTTAGCGATAGCTACAGTACTTAAGATATCATTGCATATTTCTTTCATCTTTCACTCCCTGTAATCCTACTTCTGGCAACAACAAAGGAGAGTGCTTATTTTTTTTATTTTATTTTTTTCTTTATGTGCTCTGTTTCTTGTCGTACTTCTATTTGTCCTTTTCTTTGAAGAAGGCTCTAAGCCGAAACGTTCACATCTCATTGTCCTGTCTTTTGATTCAAGCTTCACATACCTTTTTGAAAAAAAAAAAAAAAAAAACAAACTATTTCTTTCATCTTCCTCTGGAAAATCTGGGAAAACAGATTTTGGGGATTGGGGCTGAAAATTTGTCAGAAGTGTTGTCCTCATTGATGGGTCTATGTGCCAAGTTTCAGCTCGATAGGATGGTGGGAAGTGGGTCATTTAGCCGTCCGGAGAGATATCATATAGTCAACATCCAGCTTTTGATGATCAAACTTAATCGGATTCCCAAAGTACTGCTTAAATCTAATTATATAAAAATTGTATTTGAAATGGGGAAGTGGTTTCTGCATCACATCCTTGTAAAGAACGCGTTTTAAAACTTTGCGGCGGTGGGTTCAAACAAAAATCTTCGACTTTTTATTTTGTTGTTCATCATACCTAAAAAAAAGATTGCAATGAACAACTTTTCTTCTTTTTCACATTTTTAATGGTAATGGGATACACATTTTCTCTCCCCCCCCCCCCCCCCAAAAAAAAAAATACCGGGTGATGTTGTGAAGCTTGGAGGGCAAGTTTGTTCCTCAGATCATTCAAAACCACGGCGCGTGCGGGTAATAAAATACGCTGCCACGCGACAGGTCACAAACAGAAGCGGGGGCCTCCTCTATCCCCCCCTCCCCCCCAGCCCTAGCTCAAATTCGGATCGGTTTCAATTAAACTTGGATTGGAAAGTCATCACAAGGATACGGAAATGTCACGTAATTTCCCCCAAAGGCTGGTTTTTCCCCCGGTGCTTTCATTTTTGTTGAAATTGTAAAAAAATTTATATTCTTTAGACGGCTTAAATTTGTAATATTGATTTGAAGAAAGGTGTGAGGCAGTGGGGCTGCTATGGGGAGTTCTCCATGGCGAAGGGACAATGGTCAGTTTAAGATACGTCCGTTTACGTCAGCTGGTGGTACAGGGTTTAACGGTGGTGTGGAGCTCAGAGTTTAACGGTGGTGTGGAGCTCAGAGTTTGACGGTGGTATGGAGCTCAGAGTATGACGGTGGTATGGAGATCAGAGTTTGATAATAGTACGGAGCTCTGCTTTTGAAGATAGTATGGAGCTCAGAGTTTGATAATGGTATGGAGCTCAGAGTTTGATAATGGTATGGAGCTCAGAGTTTGATAATAGTATGGAGCTCATGTTTCAACGTTAGGTGTACAGTGCTTGTGCTAGTTGTGCTTGTTTTGTTGCCAGAGTATGCAGTAAATGTTTTTGGCTTAGTTGTACACGGTTTTACGCTAGATGCGTGCATCACTTAACGTTAGGTTAGTATACAGCAGCGGTTCTCAACCCGTGGGTCGCGACCCTTTTGGGGGGTCAAACGACCCTTTCCCAGGGGTCGCGTAAAACCATCTGAAAACACAATGTCTACAGTTATGAAGTAGAAACAAAAATAATTTTATGTCTGGGGGTCGCCGCAACATGTGGGACTGTATTAAAGGGTCGCGGCATTAATAAGGTTGAGAACCGCTGATCTACAGTTATGAAGAAAATATTTTTTGGTTTGGGGGTCGCCACAACATGAAGAACTGAATTAAATGGGGTCGCGTCATTTGAAAGGTTGAGAACCACTGGTGTACAGGGTTACACGACAATGACCCGTTAAGGGTGTCACATCAGCTCTACAAGGTTTAATGTTTGTTTTGGTCCCCTTGGCTTATTGCTGGTTAAATTTAAGCGATCGAAAAAATAAACACATGTATCATATCAGTTTTATTTCACTTTGTATCTCACGATCTCTATTTCAATTTAAGGCAATCTTAACCATCACCGTAAATATTATTAAATACACAGGAATGATTTTTTTAAAAAAACGTTATCAGTATAATATATACTGGTCAATGGGTATGACATGAGCTCTGATTCTAGAACTGACCACGCTGTTCTGACTGTTTTATCATAGCCACACAATGTTAGCGATTTAGACCCAGCAGATATGAGCCCACTACTCCACAAGCTGAAGAGTTACCGTCCGATAGGGAGGGGGGTCAGACGACACACAATGGCGGACTGATTGTACGGCTAAAATAACCGGATTACACGGTGTAGCTCCATGGGGGCGGATGGCCGGTTATTTATCCACTTTCCGGTCCCGTAATTACGACGACCGGAGTCGGGGGTGGATGTGTGACTTGGAAATTGGTTGGATCCGGAAAAATAACGCAGAAATAAGTCATCGTGGTTTGGAAGGTCGAAGAGAGATGGTCGCCCCAGGTCAATGGAACGGTCAACAGATGTCCAAGCGGCGGCCACCAGTGATCCATGAGAGATGGTATCCAAAGATTCATATGAGATGGCCACCATGATGGGCCCCAGAGATCCATGAGAGATGGCCACCAGAGGTTTATGAAAGATGGCCAAATTAGGTTCATTAAAGACGGCCACCAGAGGGTCAATGAAACATGGCCACCAGAAGACCATGAAAGATGGCCACCAGAGGTCCATGAAAGATGGCAACCAGATGTACATAAAAGATGGCCACCAGAGGTGAATCAAATACGGCCACCAAAGATCCATGAAAGATGGCCACCTTAGGTCCATTAAAGACGGCCACCAGAGGGTAAATGATGCAAATGGCCACCAAAAGTCCATGAAATGGCCGCCAGAGGTCCATGAAAGATGGCCACCTTAGGTCCATTAAAGACGGCCACCAGAGGGTCAATGAAACATGGCCCCCAGTGGTCCACGAAATATGGCCGCTAGAGGTCCATGAAAGATGGCAACCGGAGGTCCAAGAGATTCTGTGTCTTTCATTGTAATCCTATCACCCCTCAGATGTCGCGTCCTTCATGCGAGCTCTGCCTGCTTTTAAGTGAAGCTTACGGCGGACGAGTCCACGTATTAGCGAAAAAAAGGGGTTGAGATTTGTTGTCCGTTTGCTTGCTGACATATTGAAGCTCTTGAGCCTCCTAAAGTGGTCCTTGAAAGAAAGCGCGCTGTGCGATTACGTCACGGTATCGAATTCTTAAAGCTGAAATCTCGTTTAACGGATGTTGCTGGGGGAGAAACATAATGGAAGGAGAAAGCTCTCTTTCAATTAGGTCAATAGATTTATCTGCAACGTTTATGGGAACTTTCAACTTTAAAAATTAAACAAATAATTAAGTCATCAAACAAAACCACTTATGATAAAATGTTTTGTTTTATTTGTTAATAGAGAAAGCGTGATCTCTGGGTTGATAAATCATGTCGTGACAAAGGACGTAGGTTGAATTAAATCCTCAACAATGTTGAATACTGACAGCTTCGTGACGCGGTGCTCAGCGGTTCTGTTTATTGTGTAATGATTAACAGAGACATATAACATTATTGCAATCGTGTATCTATTATTATTATTTTTTTTAAATGTTAAAAAGAGATTACTCATTCGATGTTAATTATAATATGGATGCGACTCTGGATAAGAATCGAGGACTACATAGGGCGCCCAAGTGAAAATTGCACGGAAGGGTGGGGGGGGGGGGGGTAAAGATCTACAGAGGAAGAGAGAAATTTGCACAGGGGTTTCGGATATTTCTACTGAGTGCAACGTCTATGGATGATAATTATAATGATCGATTCTTTAAGGATTATGTACATTAATATGGAAAACAGCATATCACAAAAAATAAATACTAATTCCTAGGCATGACTCTATGTCAGTAGCGCTGTGTTAAAGAGGCGCGCAAAAGAAAGTTCCCAGAAGTTTGCACTAATTGTGATTCTTATAAATGGCGTTATATATATATTCTTATATATGCAAAAGAGACATACAGGTGGCCAACATCAACATCTCAAATTGGGAGGACCTGGCGGAGGATCGATCCACATGAGGGGGCATCGTGAAGGCAGGATCACTACGTGCCGAGGAGCTCTACAGGGCGGAAGCAGCTGTAAAGAGAGCGCAGAGAAAGGCCAGAAAACACTGCTCCACCGCATTCGTGTGTGGGACTTGCAAAAGAGACTGCCACTCGAGGATCGGTCTCACTAGCCACACCAAGAGCTGCAACCAGACAAGATAAATCTATCGTCTCTTGTAGACGGAAATATGCCATACAATACAATAAATGGCGTTAATTGTGCGCATGCTTTGTCAACCAACTTTGGTAGATGACAAGTTCACACGTTGCAGTCGCCATTGTTTCGTAGGCTGGTTTTTGTTTTTGTTTTTGGTAGCAAAAAATTGTCCAATGGTTACTTGACTTTTCACAGTAAGACCAAGTGGGTCATTCACTGAAAAGAACCGAGGACCACTAATTTAGACCGTGACCGAAGACTTTGGAATGGATTAACAACAATGAAGATTTTTGTGTGTGGAGTCATTTCAATTATTTCCCTTGAACTCTATGCCAACAATAACCTGATGCAGCTAGTAGCTTGCGGGCAATCTGTTCTGCTTCAAACATTCTGACTGCGAAATAGATTTAAAAAATGCAGAGCGTTTATATTTTTAAAAGGTTTCTTGTCGTTTCAAAGCGACGTCGTTTCTGGTACTCAGCTTAGCGGACGTTAGATCATGTAAGCTTTATGGCTTAAAAACAAACTTCTTAACCATTTACGTCCTGGTGCGGGTAGGTGTATAAAAGAAAGGTATTATATTTATAAGGTTATTAAAAAGAAGATTATATAAATAGATATGGAAAGTCGAGTGGAATAAAAGTTTTAAGTTTACGAGAATTTGTCCGTTGCCACGGAAGCGGAACTAACGCTAATCTTTTGTCTGAGGTTTTATTTGATCGCAAAAAAACAACAAAAAGAAAAACCTAAACTCATTGTATGTCTCTTGTTACCCCATTTCCTACAACTCTACGCAGCGCAAAATAAATCTCAGATATTATTTAATAGTGAGTGGTCCACCTTTTGTCCATGCTGCAGCCCGCTATCACTTCATAGAGGGTTTAAGTCTGACCACTGTCCTCAAGAGAAATGATTCGCAGTTATTATCCGGCTGCTATGGAATCTCGGTCTGAATGGATGGATTTCTACAAAACAACAATGGCATTGGAGGAACGGATTTAAAACGTTGGAGGAACAGATTTAAAACATTGGAGGAACAGATTTAAAACATTGGAGGAACAGATTTAAAACTTTGGAGGAACAGATTTAAAACATTGGAGGAACAGATTTAAAACATTGGAGGAACAGATTTAAAACGTTGGAGGAACAGATTTAAAACATTGGAGGAACAGATTTAAAACATTGGAGGAACAGATTTAAAACATTGGAGGAACAGATTTAAAACATTGGAGGAACGGATTTAAAACATTGGAGGAACGGATTTCAAACATTGGAGGAACGGATTTAAAACATTGGAGGAACGGATTTAAAACATTGGAGGAACGGATTTAAAACACTGGAGGAACGGATTTAAAACATTGGAGGAACGGATTTAAAACATTGGAGAAACGGATCTAAAACATTGGAGGAACGGATTTAAAACACTGGAGGAACGGATCTAAAACATTGGAGGAACGGATTTCAAACACTGGAGGAACGTATTTAAAACATGGGAGGAACGGATCTAAAACATTGGAGGAACGGATTTCAAACATTGGAGAAACGGATCTAAAACATTGGAGGAACGGATCTAAAACATTGGAGGAACAGATCTAAAACATTGGAGGAATGGATCTAAAACATTGGAGGAACAGATTTAAAACATTGGTGGAACGGATCTAAAACATTGGAGGAACGGGTTTAAAAGGAGAATTGCAATCCATCCCTCCCTTCTCCCATATACATCATAAGAGGAGCTCAACACTTTTCCTCTGTTTAACCCGGGGGGTGGGTCTGGGAGGAATCATAGATCAAAGATTATTGTACATCCAGGCACAAATAACTGTCAGTGTACGAAGTACATCCAAATAAAAGGGACTCGAAGTGTACGGTGTACATCCGGGGTAGAAATTACTTGTAAATCGTCAAGGGTATGAGAATCACTGTTGTTTGTGTGGGGAAAAACCTTTTGGTCCATCAATTGTGTCATGAGTTGTGTCATGAGTTGTGTCATGAGTTGTGTCATGAGTTGTGTCATGAGTTGTGTCATGACTTGTGTCATGGGTTTTGTCATCAGTTGTATCATAATCCCTAACCCTCTTGGGACTAATGGGCCGATCTATCGGTCCAAAAATTCAAACCTCGAGGTTGGCTGTCTAGTCTTCGTACCAGCGAACCAGATTGACTCTTACATATTCCTGCACATCCCGGTATTGTAAAGGTGACATGTCTTGATGGCTGACTAGACGAGCTTTCGTTGTGTTCAGGCATTGTATTTTGTGTGGCAGGTAATGTCGTAAAAATCAAAAATGTCGGGCACTGAAACTGATCAAACTATCCTTAGTGATTTTGATATTCCTGCAGTGAATCTGACACCGTTACTGATGAAAACAACCCAAAAAGTAATGAAGTCTATCAAAATGATGATGTTCACGCTAATTTTGTGAACCCTTGGTTTAATAATAAGGGTCCTCGACTGGATAGAGATGCCCCTCCGAAATTTTAGACAACATAGGTTCTATAATTATGCTCAAGGCGTGAGCACCCCGGTTGAGTACTTTATGCAAATTTTTAAAACTAAATATCACTCGAAAGTATTTGAGAGGGACTAATAGGTATGCAGACAACTTTCTCAGTAACACCCAGCTTAAGAGTAGGTCCCTGGGTAATAAATAGGAAGGAGCCTGTTACAGTGAGTTTCTGTTGCAACTGAAAAATATCCTTGAGCGGGAAAAGGTGTAGAACCATGTACCAGAAGTGTCTGAAGGGCCTACATGGGCCAGAGGTGTCTGACGGCCTCTGTGGGCCTTGTTTCCCAAAAACACAAGTTTTAGGACTTATTCAGGCTTCATCCATCAAAATATTCACACAATTGATACAAGTAAGTCATGTTTATTCTAAGTAACAAACAATTACACGCATAAATTATACATTTCAGGAGAGTACGGTACCCGCCTTGAGCCGGTCCTGGTTTTATAATATGTTAAGTAAATTGTTTATATTTTATAATTTTTGTTTTGCAATGCGAGCCCCGAACTCGTAAAAAGTGCTCCGTATTTTCGGCACAGACACCATGAGAAGGCTCCGTCCCGAACGTGTTAAAAAAAATAAAAAAAACAAGCAATCAAATGTTACCTTCAGCCGCCGGTGTAAAAATCTGGAACGTTAAAAAAAAATCCAATTTGATAAATGTTGGCATGTTTTTTAACAGTTTTGTGAAACTTACTATTCTTTTTTTTTAGAAACAAAAATACAGACTCTACCACAGACTTATCAATAATATATCCCTTTTGTTTCATACATTTGTTCTATCCATTTGTTATATCAGTTTTTTTCCATTCATTTGTTCTATCCATCTGTTCTTTTCACTTTTCTATCCATTTGTTCTATCCGTTTGTTCCATCCATTTGTTCTATCCATTTATTCTATCCATTTGTTATTTTCATTTGTTCCATCCATTTGTTCCATCCATTTGTTCTATCAATTTGTTCTATCTCCTTCAATAAATTATGATCACATTCACAACCCCATAAAACAAGATATGACATTAATTAAAACATGGTTAAAATTAGCTTTCCGGTATGAGCAAAGTTTCACTAATATACTATAGATTGAGATTTTGACGGGCTCTGAAATAATTGAATTACAATTTTTAACTTCGATCTTCTAAATTATTTCGGGAATTATGTTTTTTTTTCTTCTTTTCCTTTTTTTTTTCCTTTTGACATCTCGTGAGAGTTCGGTTCTGCTGGTAACAGAAGATTGACGTCATAGGTTCAATTACATCAAAAATGTTTGTTCCCAGATTTTAAATGAATCGTCTATAATAGGAAAGGGCATAATTATTATTTTTTTTTTGGTTCTCTCATTCCTAAAGTTTGATTAACTTTTTTTTTTTTTTCATTTTAAAAGAGGCAGATATTATTTGAAAATGCAGACATTATTTCACCTGCCAGAAATTATTTCACTTGCCAGACATTTTTTTCCGTTGACAGACTTTTTTCACTTGCCAGACATTTTCTCACTTGTCAGACATTTTTTCACTTGCCAGACATTATTTCACTTGCCAGACATTATTTCAATTGCAATATATTATTTCGCTACGCAGAAATTATTTCACTCTTCAAGCATTATTTCTTTTAGTAGGAAATTATTTCGCTATGCAGACATTATTTCTATAAGACTTTATATGCACTTAACTCCTCGCAGATAATGGTATCTGCTAAATTTTACTTCTCCTGACCGTTGGACAATCGTCTTATCTGCATGTCGCACCGATCCCTTGTTTTATAATTTCATGCAACACTCATAACGATACTTTTGTATCGATACCGTCCGTCTGTTTAACTACAGCGTTCACCTTGTCGTTGGGCAGTCCTGATTAACGGTCATTACGGTCCTAGTTCAGGATTAAGTTTGGGAGGTCATTCCATTGGCCGTCGCGGCTTCTGTTCAACGCCGTTAATGGACAAACGGATAAACGGCGTCTGCAATTTATCGGTGCGTGGATTTAAAGCGTTCAATTTTTTTGTTGTCCACTAGCCTGTTTTGTTTGCCGTGTTCCTGATCCCGTGTTTCAAACGATCAAACGTGGCCGACTTCCGGTTTGTTAGGTTTCTCGATTCTGTGTTCATCTCCTCGGCGATATTGCATCTTGTCAATAGAGAATTTTTTTTATGGCCAGTTTTTTTTGTGGCCAGGTTTTTTTTCTTCAGTTTGTTTGTTGCGGTTCCGATAATTGCTTTTCTTACTGAGGACAGCCATATATAAACCAATGACCAAATGACACACCAGCCTTGCACCACACATTTCATGCCAAATGTCACAACAGCCTTGCACCACACATTTCATGCCAAATGACACACCAGCCTTGCACCACACATTTCATGCCAAATGACAAAACAGCCTTGCACCACATATTTCATGCCAAATGACACAACAGCCTTGCACCACACATTTCATGCCAAATGACACAACAGCCTTGCACCACACATTTCATGCCAAACGACACAACAGCCTTGCCCCACACATTTTATGCCAAACGACACAACAGCCTTGCACCACACATTTCATGCCAAACGACACAACAGCCTTGCACCACACATTTCATGCCAAATGACACAACAGCCTTGCACCACACATTTAATGCCAAACGATACAACAGCCTTGCCCCACACATTTCATGCCAAACGACACAACAGCCTTGCACCACACATTTCATGCCAAACGACACAACAGCCTTGCACCACACATTTCATGCCAAACGACACAATAGCCTTGCACCACACATTTCATGCCAAACGACACAACAGTTTTGCACCACACATTTCATGCCAAACGACACAACAGCCTTGCACCACACATTTCATTTTTTAAAATGTAAAAACATAATAAATTCTCCACCGACATAAATTTAACAATTAAAATTATAAATAAAAACAAAAATATTGATGAGAAAAGTATTATTAAAAATGAAAATGCAGGCAGAAATTTTTGTCTAACATACTCTTTGGTCGTTAAGCTGTTAGATGAGGCTATCATATCAGGCCGTCTGTCATATCAGGCCGTCTGTCAAATCAGGTCGTCTGTCCAATCAGGTCGTCTGTCATATCAGGCCGTCTGTCATATCAGGTCGTCTTTCATATCAGGTCGTCTGTCATATCAGGTCGTCTGTCGTATCAGGTCGTCTGTCATATCAGGCTTTCTGTCGTATCAGGTCGTCTGTCACATCAGGCCGTCAAATCAGATGCAGCCCTAATGTCAAACTAGCCACAGAAGCAGCAATAATGTCTAACTAACCACAGTAGCAGCCATAATGTCTAACTAACCACAGAAACAGCCATAATGTCTAACTAACCACAGAAACAGCCATAATGTCTAACTAACCACAGAAACAGCCTACCTAAACTAAAATTTAATTTACTTATTTCAATAAACAAAATTTCGGCTTGATACTAAAGTATGAAAGAGCCAGAGGATACATCTCAAAAGTCCAAAAATTTCTGACCCCTGAACTAGGGGATCAAATCAGGGCGTCCAAACTAGGGCATTAAATCATGGCTTCCAACTAGGGCATCAAATCAGGGCGTCCAACTATGGCATCAAATCAGGGCGTCCAATTAGGGCATCAAATAAGGGCGTCCAACTAGGGCATCAAATCAGGGCGTCCAACTAGGGCATCAAATAAGGACGTCCAACTAGGGCATCAAATCAAGGCGTCAAACTAGGGCATAAAATCAGGGCGTCCAACTAGGGCATCAAATAAGGGCGTCCATTAAAGCAGGGCGTTGCATGGCTTGTTTTCGTGGTTTTAATTTCCCAAAAATGTATGAGTATGACCATGGAGAATAGAGTATGACAAGGGAGAATAAAGTATGACCAGGGAGAATAGAGTATGACCATGGAGAACTAGCTTAAGGAGGGGTGCGGGGGCAGGAAGTGATGGAGGGGGGTTGGACTCAGGCTGCACATTTATTCTACATATGGATAGGTGAATTTTTTTGGCTGACTGCTAAGTCTTTTCGTTGGGGCGCCCAAAGTCACAGTTTCCACCACATGGTGTTGATTGCACAATTTATATTTTCTACGATTTTTTGGAAGGTAATGTAAAATCAAAACTACAAGATGATGAAGATAGTTCCGCTCCATCAATTTGCATCAAATGGTTGACCAAAACAGTTATGAGAATATTTTATACGTATATATAAGAAAGAAGAGATGTTATAAGTGTAAAAAACGTTTTATCTTTACGCGTCATTTAAATGGAGGGGGGGGGGAATGGGTGACGCCATGTTTGTAATAATAACTTTTGTGACTTGTAGGAGCCAGTACAAGACTCTCTGGATTCAAATTTTGCAGAGCCCGTATTTAAAACATGAAAGCCTTGCGAGAAAACTTGAGAGGACGATCAATAACGCTCAGATTGTTTACAGCACTCTGGGACGACTCCGAGATTTAAGAGCCGTGCCTCAAGTCTTCTCTTTGTGCCTTTCATGTAACGGTCATGCATCTCATTTGGTGCAACTTATGGCCCTGGTCATGCTATTGGCCATGCTTTCGTGTAACGGTCATGCATCTCCTTTGGTGCAACTTATGGCCCTGGTCATGCTATTGGCCATGCTTTCATGTAACGGTCATGCATCTCATTTGGTGCAACTTATGGCCCTGGTCATGCTATTAGCCATGCTTTCATGTAATGACCATGCGTCTCCTTTGGTGAAACGTATGGCCCTGGTCATGCTATTGGCCAGGCCTCTCATGTAACGGCCATGCGTCTCCGTTGGTGAAACTTATGGCCCTGGTCATGCTATTGGCCAGGCCTCTCATGTAACGGCCATGCGTCTCCGTTGGTGAAACTTATGGCCCTGGTCATGCTATTGGCCAGGCCTCTCATGTAACGGCCATGCGTCTCCGTTGGTGAAACTTATGGCCCTGGTCATGCTATTGGCCATGCTTTCATGTAACGGCCCTGCATCTCCGTTGGTGCAACTTATGGCCCTGGTCATGCTATTGACCATGCCTTTCATGTAACGGCCATGCATCTCCGTTGCTTCAACTTATGGCCCTGGTCATGCTATTGGCCAGGCCTCTCATGTAACGGCCCTGCATCTCCGTTGGTGCAACTTATGGCCCTGGTCATGCTATTGGCCAGGCCTCTCATGTAACGGCCATGCGTCTCCGTTGGTGAAACTTATGGCCCTGGTCATGCTATTGGCCAGGCCTCTCATGTAACGGCCATGCGTCTCCGTTGGTGAAACTTATGGCCCTGGTCATGCTATTGGCCAGGCCTCTCATGTAACGGCCATGCGTCTCCGTTGGTGAAACTTATGGCCCTGGTCATGCTATTGGCCAGGCCTCTCATGTAACGGCCATGCGTCTCCGTTGGTGAAACTTATGGCCCTGGTCATGCTATTGGCCATGCTTTCATGTAACGGCCCTGCATCTCCGTTGGTGCAACTTATGGCCCTGGTCATGCTATTGGCCATGCCTTTCATGTAACGGCCATGCATCTCCGTTGCTTCAACTTATGGCCCTGGTCATGCTATTGGCCAGGCCTCTCATGTAACGGCCCTGCATCTCCGTTGGTGCAACTTATGGCCCTGGTCATGCTATTGGCCAGGCCTCTCATGTAACGGCCATGCGTCTCCGTTGGTGAAACTTATGGCCCTGGTCATGCTATTGGCCAGGCCTCTCATGTAACGGCCCTGCATCTTCGTTGGTGCAACTTATGGCCCTGGTCATGCTATTGGCCATGCTTTCATGTAACGGCCCTGCATCTCCGTTGCTTCAACTTATGGCCCTGGTCATGCTATTGGCCATGCCACTCATGTAACGGCCCTGCATCTCCGTTGGTGCAACTTATCCCCTGGTCATGCTATTGGCCATGCCTTTCATGTAACAGCCATGCTTCTCCGTTGGTGCAAATAAATGTCAATTGGTTTTTATTACGTCGTGCAGATTGTTCTCAATCGTGAAACTCTTTCTTTGAGTTTTTGATGCTTTTTTAAAGTTTGTAAGTTGTTAGGATTTCCACTGTGTTATTAGATTCTTCAAAGGTTTTGGTATTTCATCATGATGTGACCAAACCGCCATTTGCAGCTCACCACCTCGTCACCTGTAGCGCACCAGCCCATCACATGTAGTCCAGCACCCCGTCACCTGTAGTCCACCACCCCATCACATGTAGTCCATCACCCCGTCACCTGTAGTCCACCACCTCATCACATGTAGTCCACCACCCCATCACCTGTAGCCCACAACCCCATCACATGTAGTCCAGCACCCCGTCACCTGTAGTCCACCACCCCATCACATGTAGTCCACCACCCCATCACCTGTAGCCCACCACCCCATCACCTGTAGTCCCCCACCACCATCACATGTAGTCCACCACCACATCACCTGTAGTCCACCACACCATCACCTGTAGTCCACCACCCCATCACCTGCAGTCCACCACCCGTCAACTGTTGCGCACCACCCAGTCTCCTGAAGCACGTGGGGGGACAAAGGGGTTGGGGCCAAACGTCATACTACGAATAGTATTGACCCCATCTCGGTATGGTGTTCACTGGATCTTAGCCACATCATCGAAGACAGCTAGCAACTGCCGGGGGCTACAGGGAGATGGTCATACCTTTGATCCCCAGACCGGTCGTAGTCTCACATTGCATATTTAAGAAAATATTCTGAAAGTTGGACGGAGCACACCACCAAATAACACATGTGTATTGATCAAATATAATTGAGCACTTGTTATTTATTGTGTTGTATTGTTTGTTCACAATTTAAATTGATTTATTAGTGTGTGTTGATTGTCGTTTGTTAAGTATTGATTTTCTTAAGCTCCTAACTGATTGTATTCAGCTTCCTCTTTCGAGTAAAGACTCATCTTGATGTCGGTTTACATCTGGTTCCAAACACAATGGACCCTTTAATAAGGGGAACCTAATTTAAATGAGCGACCCGTGATCTCCCTTCACCGCTGGTGGACCACGTGACGGAAATGGCGATTAGAATTGCTAGTCACGGCCCCGGATGTAAACACTGAACACGTTTCCGGTATTGATTCAAGGACTTTGGCCCTATCTCATTTAAAAGGAACAGGGTTGGTCTAGTGGTCAGTTTTACTTTCATGGACCTGAATGAAGGAGGTGGGAGAGGGCGCCTGGAATTTCAAAGAAAATTAGGCACACGACTTTTAGATGGAGAAGAAGATGGGATGGGATAGGGGTGACAGCGGATGGGATAGGAATGATAGAGGATGGGATAGGGGTCATACAGGATGGGATGGGGGATAGAGCATGGGATAGTGGTGATGGGGAGGGTATTGGGGTGATAGAGGATGATATTGGGGTGATAGAGCACATGATTCGGGGTTTTAGATGATGGGATAGAGGTGATGGAGGGTGGGATGGATATGATGATGGTATGGTCAGGTAAGACACACAAAAATGATGCATCATTAAGCTATTCCACTGAGCTAGTTTAAATATCGTTGGTTATTGTAAGGTTAAATACGGTAGGTGACTGTAAGGTTAAATACGGTAGGTGACTGTAAGGTTAAATACGGTAGGAGACTGTAAGGTTAAATACGGTAGGTGACTGTAAGGTTAAATTTTGTAAGTAACTTTAAGGCTGAATACGGTAGTTTACTGTATAGTTAAATATGGTGGGTGAATGTAAGGAACAATATACAATTGTTAACAAGAAAAAATGAGCATGATTATACATTCAAATTTCACAAAAGTATATTCAATTATTAATGTAAGAATTCTAGCAACTGAGGGCGGAAACTGTGGGCAGAGGGGCACAAAGAACAAGAAAAAAAATCGTATTTCAGTTCATATTCTTGAATATTTGGACCTGGTACAAAATAATTATTTTGCAGCTTTAAATATCTTAAGAATTCCCAAACATCCGCATTTTCCAGGCTTAAAAAATTGTATTGTTTAGATTTGCTCTCAAAATGGATTGACTGCTTTTGGTATCTGATAATGTATTTCAATCCTGTGGATATCTAGTTCTCTGCATGGCAATTATACTGGTGGCATTATCCTACTGTAAAAGGAATCTTGTGATTTATTGCAGATATAATAAAGCACTGTTAGTATTCATTGGACATTGTGTTATTTATCAGAGAGAGAGAGAGAGAGAGAGAGAGAGAGAGAGAGAAACCGCCATTGTGAGTTGGAATAATAGTTGGAATAATAGGCCAGTCGAATACTTGACAGGCATCAGACGATCATAGACAACGGGAATATTCTGGCATGCAAAAGAATATTTGACAACGTGAACAAATTGTTAGCATCATAATGTATAATATTCGTTTATTGACAGCATTCTTTTCGTTAATTGTTATTATTACTATTATTATTATTATTATTATAAGATGTTTAAATATCATTAAATCGAATATCAAAAAGTAAATGTATATCCCGTTTTATTATTTTTTTTAAAATAAATAATAAAATGGTCTTCTTTTTCTGAATCAGAATCTAGTTCTTGACTAGACTTTTCAAAAAGTCACAAATAGAAGCGAATAAAGAAAAAAATCAACAACGACACGCCAATGAAATCAAATAGCTCCCAAAAATATATCAACTAAATACATCCCCACCCCATTTTTTCCCCCTTAAACGTATACTCCCTCCAGCTCATGGGGGCGTCCAATAATTCCGTCATAAAAAATCCAAACAGCCTTGAAACACGACTTTATCGACGTACTCTCGTCGGCCGGAAAATTAGACGTTAATTTACGGCAATGACCGGAAGATATTCGGCAGCGACCGCAAGATAGCTCGGCACAATCGCTTCGCTATAATTCTATTTAAAAAAAAATAAAACTTAACGGGATGTTCAAGTCTGACTAAACCTTGTTTTTTTAGCCGGGGAGGGGGTGGGGGGTGGTGAATGGCTTTGGGATATCGGTGAACAGGCAAGACAAATTTTTTTCTATGTACGTGACTTTTTTTTTTTTTAAAGATATGATATTTTTCACATCGACCAACAATGATGTTTGCAACGGTCCTCATTTATTTGATTATCATGGAGGGGAGTGGAGGGCGGATGTAGAGGAGTCCGCGATATAATTGGTCAAACAGTTATAGATAAGTCATCATCTCTTATGGTCTTAAGGCGTAAGACGCGTAACTAGAAAGTAAAGTATAATAACGTAGGAATTAAGATATATTGAATCTGTGAAATAACAAATACACAAAGAAGTTGCAAAGGAAACATTTTAGAACCTTTTATTGATATCGCCTGTCTAAAATTAACATCTCCTGTCTTAAATAGATATCATCTGTCTTAATTTTATATCTCCTGTCTTAAAGTGATGTCTCCTGTCTAATCAAATTTTTCACAAAATATATTTCGGAAGTTGTTGATAATAAGAACTAGCCACCATTTCCTGCCACAATGACGGGCATTTTGCAGTTCTTACTCATTAGGTCATTGGGTGTTAAGTGGTAATATTGTGTTGTAGTACCTTGAGGGTGTTCCCGGAAGTGTTAGGCAGATAAGTATAGAAGATATAGATGCTGTCTCATTTTGGATGCTTGCTTGCTTTATTTCTGTCTAGTTTGAGGTGTGTGTCACACTCAATGAGTCCTGGGCGTGAGTTAAACTAAGTGTGTCCTGTGTGTGGGTTAAACTAAGTGTGTCCTGTGTGTGGGTTAAAATAAGTGTGTCCTGGGTGTGGGTTAAAATAAGTGTGTCCTGTGTGTGGGTTAAAATAAGTGTGTCCTGGGTGTGGGTTAAAATTAGTGTGTCCTGTGTGTGGGTTAAACTAAGTGTGTCCTGTGTGTGGGTTAAACTAAGTGTGTCCTGTGTGTGGGTTAAAATAAGTGTGTCCTGTGTGTGGGTTAAAATAAGTGTGTCCTGGGCGTGAGTTAAACTAAGTGTGTCCTGTGTGTGGGTTAAACTAAGTGTGTCCTGTGTGTGGGTTAAAATAAGTGTATCCTGGGTGTGGGTTAAAATAAGTGTGTCCTGTGTGTGGGTTAAAATAAGTGTGTCCTGGGTGTGGGTTAAAATAAGTGTGTCCTGTGTGTGGGTTAAAATAAGTGTGTCCTGTGTGTGGGTTAAAATAAGTGTCCTGTGTGTGGGTTAAAATAAGTGTTTCCTGTGTGTGGGTTAAAATAAGTGTGTCCTGTGTGTGGGTTAAAATAAGTGTGTCCTGGGCGTGGGATAAAATAAGTGTGTCCAGTGTGTGGGTTAAAATAAGTGTGTCCTGTGCGTGGGTTAAAATAAGTGTGTCCTGTGTGTGGGTTAAAATAAGTGTGTCCTGTGTGTGGGTTAAAATAAGTGTGTCCAGTGTGTGGGTTAAAATAAGTGTGTCCTGTGCGTGGGTTAAAATAAGTGTGTCCTGTGTGTTGGTTAAAATAAGTGTGTCCTGTGTGTGGGTTAAAATAAGTGTGTCCTGTGGGTTAAACTCAGTATGTCATTAATAAATAACACCTATTTCCTGGTTTAATTTGACACAACGTATTTTAGAGACAGCAATTCCCAATTGTGTACCCTTGAAAATCAAACCTGCTGACTCACAAGAGCAAACACCATTAGTGAACTGACTGACATGAGTTATTCACCATTAGTAATTTTTGATGCATAAACGATAATTTGTTTCATAACCATATGCGGTATTTAGATGACACTTGCCAAGAAATTAAGTTATATTTAATCTGGGCACTTACCGGAATATTGTGTGGAAGATGAGCCACGGCCATGGGTCAGGTCTTGGAATCGTTCCCAGGACACCGTACACTCCGAAGACTGTGTACAGCTGCAGTAAACAGGCGAACATGAAGAGGAATGTTAGAAAGTAGGTCAGGTGGACAGCCTTTTGCACCACCTTGCTCTGGCGTATTCGAAACAGCCCCAGCGCCGCCGGCATGATGGTCCGCATCCTCTCGGACAGGTCGGGGCTGATAGTAGACTCGTCGTCTGAATGGCTAGGGGTCGATCTCTGGGAGGAGACTTCCGCACTCGCGTGGCACGCCTCCTCTCTGGCCGACGTCTGTCGGTTGAGAGAACTACAGGGCTTCGGGAAGGACGAGCAGTAGAAAATGTTTTCAGTATCTGCGAGATAACCGTTATCCCGGGGAGAACTGCTCAGATGCCCTGGTTCAAGGTTGGTCATGTACTGCGCGTCAGTGTGACCCAAATCCTGGTGTGCTTCGCCGCTGGTGTTAGCAATGGCCGCACAGCATGATCTCTCACCCATATCGTCAGCGCTGTTCTCCCCCTGAAAGTCCGTCCCTTCCCCGAGGGTCAGATCGGGCGGTTCCGGGATTTTACAGCACGGGACGGATTTCCCCGCTGACGTCGTGTTCTTGTACAAATCCAGCCGTCGCTGATCGTCATCAACCTCCGAGTCATCGTTCGGCTCGTCATCCATGCTGTCTATCTCTTCGCGCTTCGTGGCTTCGTTGAGACTGCTCCAGACGTTTCCCGCCGACGGCTTGGGCGGTTTCAGCAACGGCAGC
Organism: Omphiscola glabra; assembly: GCA_964017045.1. Taxonomy (NCBI): domain Eukaryota; kingdom Metazoa; phylum Mollusca; class Gastropoda; family Lymnaeidae; genus Omphiscola; species Omphiscola glabra. Next base: position 6,510,079 of record OZ024805.1, on the reverse strand, counting down.
TCTGGCGCTGTTACGCTACCCTCATCGGCAATCTTCTCCCTGGAGAGGGTGTTTATACTGACGATGGGTTGAAAGGGGGTCGACCCTCCTCTGCACACGATGCTGTAGGCGTCAAGGGACTCAACGGTGGAGAGCGGTGCATGATTATGTAAGGAGTTCTCGTTCGGAGTTCTCTCCCCGCTCTTGGAGCGTAGCGTGCTCGCACTGTTCGCTGCGGATTGTTTTTTCCGAGCCTTCTCCTCCGTAAGGGCCACAGCCGTATACGGAGTTGACGAAGTCGGAGTCTTAGACCCGCTCCGACTCCGTTTCGGTTTCTGCGCATGCTTGTGACGTTTTTTAGTACGGCGCACGGGGGCGCTGTCGTCCTTGACATTCTCGACGTCCGTCGAACTTGTCGACACATCGTCCTCATCCGTCGCTATGGTTACCATCATGTGGTCCCTCTCGGATATTTTCAGCCTCGGCCTCGACAGTCGAAGGTTCGCTGAAGTCCTGTGGGCGTTGGCGGGCATCGTAGGGAGATAAAACGGGTAATCGGATATCATAGCTTCCGTCGATTCCTGGCCCGTGTCCGGAAACGTGGGCGCGTCGGACATTGTCTGCATTAGATCGACGTTGAAAACGTTTATCCCATTGTCGTGTGGGCCAGTGGCTACGCCGCTGAGTCCCGTGGTGTTGCTGGCAGAACGTCGGTTGTTGCTGAAGGCGTTAAGCTCCTTGCGCGCCCGTTTGGTTTCGGTTGCGTATTGACTTAACCTAGGAGGGAAAATTCGTTTATTTGAAGTGTTTGCTTAGTCTACAACACTTAAAAGAACATATTCAAATTCGTTTAAAAGCACCAGATCAGATTATACAGTATGATGTCTAAGGTTTGCTTATTAACAACGTTTGCACCGCAATGGTTCGTAATCGTGAAGTTAAAAAAGATTTTTGTTACCCTTAAAATAAAATGATTTAGGAAACCTAATCATAATTTTGTTCTACTTCTCATACTGGTCCTACATTTTATGTTGGTGCTAATTTTCATATTGGTCCTATTATTCATATTGCTCCTATGTTTCCTATTGGTCAAATGTGTCATATTGGTCCTATGTTTCATATTGGTCCATGTTTCATATTGGTCCTATGTTTCCTATTAGTTCTATGTTTCAAATTGATCCTATGTTTCATATTAGTCCTATGTTTCATACTGGTCCTATGTTTCATTTTGGTCCTATATTTCCTATTTATAGTACATTTCATAAAGGTCCTACATTTCATTAAGGTCCTACATTTCATATTGATCCTACGTTCCACATTTCATATTGGCTCTACATTTCATATTGGTGCTATGTTTCATATTGGTACCACTATTCATACTCGTATAGTTTTTCATGTTCACACGCCCCCCCCCCCCCACAAAAAATAATTCATTGGATGGTAGCGAACAACAATTTACTGATAAATACTACTGAGTTGGATGCACTGGTAAAGGAAGTCAAATGCTAAACCAAAGTTGGACGCTATCTGATATATAAGACTATGTAAGAGCTCATAAACTTTTATCCATTTTTAGACTTGATAAATCAGTTTTAGCGATAGTCCTTAGGGTAAATTGTCAATAATTTGGCAGACATCTCACCTGAAACCGCTGCAGATAAAGGTGATGCCCAGGTACAGCGCCCACGCGATGAAACAGCCGCTGTCCACCAGGAGGAGGAGTTTAAGTGAGCGCTCGAAGGACACAAGGGACTCGATGACCACCACCAGAAATAGGTAGGTCAATGTGCATCCCATTAGCCAGCTGAGACTGCGGACTTTGCTGTTTCCGACGTCAACTTTCGTGATGCGCAGTAGCATGACCTGAATGGATTGGTTCATAGAGAAACGAAGAGATATTTTTTGGAAGTATGTATTATCGATAACATGATCGGGTTGCAGTTATACAAGGCGGGGCAGACTTGTGGCTTTGATGCAGGGTTATGGGTAAATGATGAGATAGTGGGTTACAGACTGATGGCCTTGATCGCGTGGGATAGAAGGTATTGAAGGAGGGTATAGTTTGAAGTTATTAAGATTAATTATTTCTAATATATGAGAGGTTATTTAAATAACATGTTGGCTGAGTAGATCATGTACCGGGGCCGAAAGGATTAAACTCATTGTCCAAGTGGATCATGTACCAGGGCTAATTGGACTAATCGATGGACTTAGAGTATCTAAGTACCAAGGCTAATTGGATTAACCGATGGACTTAGTGGATAATGTACCAGGGCTAATTGAACTAACTGACTGACTAAGTGGATCATGTACCAGGGCTAACTGGACCAATCAATGGACTTACTGGATCATAAATCAGATTTTACTTGATTAATCAAAGGACTCAGTGGATAATATCCAAGATTTAATTTGATTAATCAAAAGACTTAGTAGAATAAAAAACAGAGTCCATCAAATATATACTTGTCGGACAATAACAAATATTATAAAACCTATTCTTGCCACACCCGAAACGTATTTATACATTGAATTTAAAAAAAAACAAAAAACAAACAAACAAACAAACAGAGGCTATTTACCTGGGTGAGACCGTAACAGGCACAAAATAATGGATACACCGCCTGCATCATGATCCCCACCATTAGCCCCGCCATCCGGCCGCTGTAGCCGTAGGGATCCACGAGCATGAACACCGCCCGGAAAATCCCGGACGTCGCCAAGAGGATCAGCGTGTTGAAGACGATCTTGCATTTCTGAACACGTGGCCGGAAACGGACGAAGATAAAGACGCTCATCAGGGTAAGGATTAAAAATAGAACCGAGAACCCGTAGGTATGCAGATCCCACCACACGCCCCACCTCTCCAGGGCGTCTGGCCAGTCCGGTAACGGGATGAGACTTTTAGCTTCCTTGGATTTGTCGGTGGTGGAGTTCGTATCCTTGACCTGGGTTCGGATAGGGTCGCTGTTGTACGGGACGCCGGGATCAAACGGGTCGCTGCTGCTGGTTTGAGGACCGTGGGACAGGGAGAGACCCTTCCCGAGCAGCGCGTCGATGCCATGTTTGTACTCGTTGATGGACTGCAGTAGTCGATTATATGGTCCCAGCTGAAACGACATACCATAGTGGTCGTATTTCAGAGGTCAGAGTTTGGGAGGGCGTGGCATCTAGGAAATGGTGGAGCCTGTTGATGAAATAGAAAAATGTGTTTTACATGAATAGATGACGTGTGATGCTTCAAATTTCTAAGCTAGGGGAAAAGAGAGAGTAGCAAAGATGAAAACTGAGAAGAAGAATTAGGGAAGGCTAATGAGAGATAATGGTATTTTTCGACAATATAATACACCAGGGCTTAACCTGGGGAAGTTTTTTTTTTTTTTTTACACAGCGTCCGGTAATTTATGAGAAAATACCCGGCGGGTTAAGTGTTACAAAACAAGAGATAACTTCACATTTTCTATAATATATACCGGCTTTTAAACAATAGGCCTAAAACAGTCCTACACACTACCTGCCAGCCTTTAAACGATAGGCCTACAGACAGCCTGCACCCTACCTGCCGGCTTTTAAACAATATTCCTGCAGACAGTCCTTCGACACAACTACGGCTATTTATTGATTAACATAATAGTCGCCCCCAAGTTAAGTACAAAAATCAACCTATTTATCGGAGTTCAACCATCACACATGAAGCTCGCTGCGTGCAAGCCCTTTTTCAATCAGTACCAGTCATACAAAGCATGTTGAGTTGGCTGAGGGCGCTTGTGAAAAGGAAGCAGGTTACACAAGAAGCAAAATATATATCAGAGAATGGCAACATCATAGAAAAAAAGGAGAGGTGTGATGTTTAACCAAATTCCTTTGAAAAGAGAGAAAAATAGATGAGGGGAAAGTGAGACGGCCAAAGAGATGAAAAATAATATATCGATTGAGAGTGAAAGTCGGATCGAAAGACAGCACAAAGGAGAGGATTAAGGAGGGAGGAGAAAGTGATGGGGGAAGAGAGGCGTATAAAAATGAAAGAACTAGGAAGAGGTAGCGAGAGAAAGGGAGAGACAGACAGTCAGATATTGAGAGAAAAAATGCAGAGATAAAGAGAGAGTCAGAGAGAGACAGAAAGGCAGACAAAGAGAGAGAGAGAGACGCTTAGAGAAAGTAAGAAAAGAGAGGAAGAAGAAATCTTTGCAGAAGTATTGACTTTTAATTCTATCCCTTCTCTTATTTTTTTACATTTCTGTTTTGCTTATTTGCTCATCAATTTTTGTTTAAAGATACGTCCTCTTGCTGTGGTTTCCTAACGCCTCCTAGCGTTGAACAGAGATCTCGCAAACTATCTCAACCAATTAAATCAAATTATTAAAAATTCGTAGCCCAGAAGAGAAAAATCGCCGTCAGGATTTCTTAACTAAAAATCATTGGCTCTAGGGTGCAGTGGGGACTCGATTGACGTGGCTCTCGACCAAGATCTCGCATTTTGCATCAATAAATTCTTATCTGTATATGTTCATCATCTCGAGATAGTTCAAAGGTTAACTTGGAGGTGCTAAAATATGACCAGCTGAAGGTCAACCCCCAAACAGTGCAATACTTATTAGAACTTTGGTTTATATCTCTAGCTAGTGTTGTCAGCGGGTACCCGGATATCCGATCGAGGCTAACTACCCGCGATATTGTCGAAAAAAAAGTTACTTTTAAGCTCGTTTAAAAAAAAACCATACGACTTATAATCAAGAGTGTTTGTATTTTATCTTCTACTGCCGCTAGCACCCGTTGTGTTGTTCTACTTATAACTAAAGGCAGTGGTACGTCACGTAAGATGCTCGTCTAGGGGCCTAGCAACTAAACTACAATATACATTCGTGTGATAAATTTTACTGCTGTTCTCACGAGAATGACACGTTATTATTTATTTATTATTATTATTTAATTTTTATTTTTGAAAATTCTGCGCTTACTAGACTAGAAAATGTAGATGTGGGCAGATGTCGGTAGATGTGGTTGTTTATCAATATGACAATTCACCCTATATCATTCTGATCGACATTATTTGTGACCGTTGGGGGTGTGTATTTGAGACGGGACGTGACTTAAACCATGGTACGTTATAATGCTTACAACAGGATTTTTTAAAATGTATATTTAATTTTACTCTGCCCGTGGGTAGGGGTGTCATGTCCCCTCTCCCTACTCCACCCCTTCTGTCTGAAAAGTGTGTGAACATTTAAGACTGTAGTGGATGTCAAAAAATCAGTTGATTTATTGGCCCAAGTCAAAAGTCAATCGGAAGGTACTGTAAGAGTTTTTTGGTGAAAAGACCAACTCATCTTGTGTCGGTTGTCTGCTTCGCTGAATGAGACGACTTCAGGCAGTGGCGTAGCCAGGTTTATTGCGATCAGGGGTAAGCGAAGAATTTTGCCTTCCCTCTTTTCATGAAAATGTGCACTTGGCTTTAAAAGCAGCCCCATCTTTTAAAAAAAAGGAAATAAAGCCACACCCCTCCCTGGGGCGGACCTACCCTGCACTTCTTCCTACGCCACTGTTTCTGTGTTTGTGGGAGGGCCTCCAAATCTGTGTTAGACAATCTGGGTAATCTCAAATCTGGGATTTCCTGGATCTTATTTTAGCAACTTCTTTTCGGTTTAAATAAAATTCCTTAATACAAAAGGAAACAAGAAATATTCAAATATATAGAGGTCACATCATTTCATACGGTACTTAATATTCTTCACATATATTTATTATCCTAGATTTTGTTTTATATCGCAAGTACGTGCGTGTTTTTTCTACACGAAGAGCAAATCGTTTGTATATTTGTGTGTGTGTGTGTAAAAAAAAGTGAGTGGGGAGCAGTTTTAGTGGAGTCATTGAGTGGAAAGGATGGTTTTCAGGATCCGAGTCGATTGCTTTTTTTTTTTTTTTCCCATTTCCCAAACCTTTCCGGATGCAATTTTCTCAACGATTTCGGGGTTTGTTAGTTGTTTACTTTCCAAGAAATTTCTATTCCTGATTTGATCTCTTCGAGATATCGGATTTAGCCGTGAAAACTTTCGAGGTCATTATGGAGATAGCAATAGCGTGTACACACACACACATATATATATATATATATATATATATATATATATATATATATATATATATATATATATTTAGAATCGAAAATTCAAAACGCTTTATTCAGTATACGCAATTGCTTACTTCCGGTTATAATGTTATTACTATAGTACACAATACAATTTGTCCAGTTAAAACGATTCATAAATCGGATATCGGTTACCCAATGAAAGCTCAACCATGTTATAATTTTTTGCACCAAGTTTTTCGATATGTCATGGAGAAATAACCAACTATTTTATAACAAGAAGACAATGCAAACCCCCCACCCCCCCTCCCACCCAAACCAACCCCACTGTTTTTGTATCTTTAGAATCGGAAATTCAAAACTCGCCGATATGCAGGCGTTATAGTTCTATTTATTTAATGTATGTTCATTTTTAAGTTCATGATTATGTTTGTTAAATTGTATGTACAGCGTGGTGAGCCCAGCCTTAGGCTGGGGTACCACGCTATAGAAAACTTCTAATGATAATAATAATAATATTACATTTTTTTTTTTAATGACTCAAGTTGCAATCTCAGACACAATTAGTAATGCATATTTTATGCCTTTTAATCTAAAAAACACATAGCCCGTAACTTTTTAAATCTTAAATCATAAGCGTTTGCTCAACTAAAGAAATCTCCGATGATATCACACACAAAATATTGGGGAAACCCCTTTATTATCACGGAAGGATAGGGACCCATTTGCAACAACATGGCATTGGTCCTGGTATTTCTAGATCCGGCCTTGGGAATCACGACTTGTGCACTAATAACGTGTCTACTGGTGTAACGCTGCACACCCCCACCCCCTTTTTTCTTTGTGTAGATACATGTGATGACGTCAACAAAAGCGACTGTGGTTCCACGGTTATAAAATTTCGATGTACGTCGCGACCGACTCCCAGCTAGCTGTCTGGACTTATAATGGACGTCACCATTCACTTAAAATACCTAAAGCAGTGGTCCTCAAACACACAAGAACTGGTCTTATAAAGTCGAACGATTTATGAGGCTGGAAAAAAAAAAGTAATCACAATAAATTGTTCCTAGTCTATTGCGAAAAATTCCTGCTCGTCCGTCACACTGAACTGTTTGAGAAGCCCTGCTGTTGCACAGCTCGATTAAACAGATTTCTTCAAGGCAGAGAAGCAATCCATAAACGTGTCCAAATATCTACTTCATTATTGAAGTGTTGAAGGCTAGATAATTGGTTGCTTTATTTTTGCATGGTTTGATTGGGCGTCATATATCTTGCGATTATCCCCCTTTTTAGGCAAAACTTATGGCGCCTCATTTGTTAAGTGAACCAACAAATGATATCAGCGATCCTCCAAAATCGTTTCAGGTATCTCCTTCGCGGATCGCACAATATGAGTTCGGGGATCATTTTCCTTATTTCAGGGACCCCCATAATGAGGTAAATTATCCCCATTTACATAAAATAAGGTGACATCCAAATCAGTTACCGGATCCCCAATTTATTCAGATATTCCCAGTTGAGCTCTTGGAAGCCCCAAGATAAAATTGTAGCATAGTATAGTATCTTGAGACCCCTTGCGCGTAAGAGAGAAAATAGATAGACGGCCAGCCGGTGTGAAGGTTCTTTTTTAAAGTTAAAATTCGCGACTAAAACGTAATAAAACAACGTCTAAAAACAAAGTATTTCGTAAAAGATGTAATGTCGAGCAATGGGGGATGGTGCTGAAAATTAGGAAAACATGCATGCAAGTAACGCACTTTATAAGAATCCCAATTATTGCTCCCCTCAAACCCCCAGGCTCGCAACCGCACATTTTTTCACACCCTTGAACTATATTAATATATCAATGACCCACCCGCTTCTAAACACCGCAGATTAATTTCACCAACTATTTCAGAGAAACAAAAGAAAATATTTTAAAAAAAAAAAATCTTATGAAGCGCAGTTGTCGGAAATTTTATTTTGTGAAATCAGTGTCCATCATATTTCCATCGTCTTCATTTGAAAAAATGGTGATGTTTGTGGGTTGGGGTTGGGGGCTGAAAATTTGAAAGAAGGTGTTGTTGTCGGCAACGAGTTACACGCCAAGTTTCAGTTCGATAGGTTGACGGAAAGTGGGTCAATTAGCCGAGCGCAGATTTTTGCTCCAGACACACAAAAGCGAAGTTAATAGAAATGATCTCAAATGACGTCAAGATGAGATGGTTGATATCGTTGGTAGGTCTGATGGTTGATATCGTTGGTAGGTCTGATGGTTGATATCGTTGGTAGGTCTGATGGTTGATATCGTTGGTAGGTCTGATGGTTGATATCGTTGGTAGGTCTGATGGTTGATATCGTTGGTAGGTCTATTGGTTGATATCGTTGGTAGGTCTGATGGTTGATATCGTTGGTAGGTCTGATGGTTGATATCGTTGGTAGGTCTGATGGTTGATATCGTTGGTAGGTCTGATGGTTGATATCGTTGGTAGGTCTGATGGTTGATATCGTTGGTAGGTCTGATGGTTGATATCGTTGGTAGGTCTGATGGTTGATATCGTTGGTAGGTCTGATGGTTGATATCGTTGGTAGGTATGATGGTTGATATCGTTGGTAGGTCTGATGGTTGATATCGTTGGTAGGTCTGATGGTTGATATCGTTTGTTTGTCTGATTTTTTTAAAAATTTTGACTTTTTTATTTATGTATTTTATGTATTTTTTGTTTTTGTAAGAAGGTGGTGGGGGGTGGGGGGGTGGGGGGGGGGTCTGGCGGGGGGTGGGGTCTGGCGGGGGGTGGGGTCTGGCGGGGGGTGGGGTCTGGCGGGGGGTGGGGTCTGGCGGGCGGGGAAGGGGAGGATTGGAATAAGACAAAATTTATTATCATCCTGGATATCGAGTCTGGAATCTGATGCAACGCTGTGACACAAATAAATTATGTGGCTCCGTGGCCCTGTTGCTCAAAGATCCCATACATTCTCAGGATTAATTACAAGTTTGCCATTTTTAGCTGCAGCAGGTCTGTGCCTGGGGTGACCTTAACCTTCCCTTCCCCCCCCCCCCCCCCCCCAGGTTAAGAATTCACACATTGTGAGAACCAGGGATTGAAATGGACGTCAACATTTCTGAACAACATCCTCAACAAAAGCACACCCCACTCCACCTCTAATAAAAATACATCTGAGAATTTTACTCACTTTTGAGATATCCCTAACCTAAAAAACCAGAGATGAATATTCAACAACTACACCCGACCCAATCTTGACAGATCTCGTCATTCTCTGGTCAATTATTCAGGATATTCCAAAAAATTGAGAAAAACGGAAGTTAGACATTTTCAGACTTCTTTTGAAACGACCTATCGTTGAGATCTGGAATAGAATTCAACCACCCCACGCCTTACAACCCCCCCCCCCCCCCCCCTTACATATTTTTGTTTGTTTCATACCTTACTTTCGCCTTGCCTCACTGATTCGAACTTTAATTTTTCTTTTAGACGTCTTATTTAGTAGAAGCGGGCACGCGGACGAATCAATACATGATACTGTGGATGGGCTGAACGCACACGCATAAAGGATGAAATGTCACGGGTTTATGGCAGGCATAAAAAATACTTTATTTCCTATACATCGTACAGAATATTTCGCTGCTTGGCCGCTGAACAGGACACAACCAGGGCTTGTGAGTGAGGAAGTTTGTAGTACAAAGAGTGCAAAGATTTTCGTGGAAAGAAAGGATGGTTGTGGGTGAGAGAGGGTGCTGTGGGTGGAAGGGGGTGTCGTGGTGAGAGGGGGAGCTTTGGGTGGAAGGAGTGTCATGGTGAGAGGGGGAGCTGTGGGTGGAAGGGGGTGTCATGGTGAGAGGGGGAGCTGTGGGTGGAAGGGGGTGTCTTTAGGAGAGGGGTATCGTGGGTTTGAGAGGGAACTGTGGGTGAGAGGGGGTGTCGTGGTGAGAGGGGGAGCTGTGGGTGGAAGGGGGTGTCGTGGTGAGAGGGGAGCTGTGGGTGGAAGGGGGTGTCTTTAGGAGAGGGGTATCGTGGGTTTGAGAGGGAACTGTGGGTGAGAGGGGGTGTCGTGGTGAGAGGGGGAGCTGTGGGTGGAAGGGGGTGTCGTGGTGAGGGGTATCGTGGGTTTGAGAGGGAACTGTGGGTGAGAGGGGGTGTCGTGGTGAGAGGGGGAGCTGTGGGTGGAAGGGGGTGTCGTGGTGAGAGAGGGAGCTGTGGGTGGAAGGGGGTGTCTTTAGGAGAGGGGTATCGTGGGTTTGAGAGGGAACTGTGGGTGAGAGGGGGTGTCGTGGTGAGAGGGGGAGCTGTGGGTGGAAGGGGGTGTCGTGGTGATAGGGGAGCTGTGGGTGGAAGGGGATGTCTTTAGGAGAGGGGTATCGTGGGTTTGAGAGGGAACTGTGGGTGAGAGGGGGTGTCGTGGTGAGAGGGGGAGCTGTGGGTGGAAGAGGGTGTCGTGGTGATAGGGGAGCTGTGGGTGGAAGGGGGTGTCTTTAGGAGAGGGGTATCGTGGGTTTGAGAGGGAACTGTGGGTGAGAGGGGGTGTCGTGGTGAGAGGGGGAGCTGTGGGTGGAAGGGGGTGTCGTGGTGAGAGGGGGTGTCGTGGGTGGAAGGGGGTGTCTTTAGGACAGGGGTATCGTGGGTTTGAGAGGGAACTGTGGGTGAGATGGGGAGCTGTGGGTGGAAGGGGGTGTCGTGGTGAGAGGGGGTGTCGTGGGTGGAAGGGGTGTCTTTAGGAGAGGGGTGTCGTGGGTGTGAAAGGGAACTGTGGGTGAGAGGGGGTGTCGTGGTGAAAGGGAGAGCTGTGGGTGGAAGGGGGTATCGTGGTGAGAGAGGGAACTGTGGGTGAAGAAGGGTCTCATGGTTAAGAAGGGTGTCGTAGTGAAAGGGGATTTTATGGGTGACAGCGTGTGTCGTAAGAAGAAGGGTGTCGTCGTTGGGGGGGGGGGGGTGGATTGCTGTTGGTGGTTTAAGGTGAGATACGAATATTAGAGATTTTCCAAAGTGACGGGAACCATTGGTAGTTTCAGATGACAGGGTTAGGTTTTTAGGGACGCCCCCGTCCACTTCTCTGAGCAATTTTCAGATCAACTTTTTCATCACTGTATAACCATGGGATCCCTCTCTGTAACTACACGATCCCTCTCTGTAACTACACGATCCCTCTCTGTAACTACACGATCCCTCTCTGTAACTACACGATCCCTCTCTGTAACTACACGATCCCTCTCTGTAACTACACGATCCCTCTCTGTAACCACACGATCCCTCTCTGTAACCACACGATCCCTCTCTGTAACCACGTGATGCATCTCTGTAAACAAGTGATCCCTCTCTGTTGTTTCCTAACAGGATAAGCTTCTGGCTTAAGGTGCAAGTAGCCGTCTAAGACATTCCAAACACATAAATTTGTTGCTGCAGTTTACTAAAAGGAACAAGAATTTGACAGAAATTGTTTCTACAATGGAGAGACTTTGAGAGACAAGTAGTTGTACGTGTATGAAAGATTCCAATTTTTTAATCAAATTTTTTTAAATTAAAAAATTGATTGATTAATTAATTAAGCCTCTATAAAGACGGAGGCTGAATTAATTAACCCATACATTTTAAAAATTGTGAATTAATAATATATTAATATTTCATACATATAGAATTACTAGAATTATATATGTGTGTGTCTGTGTTTGTATGTCTGTGTAGGTCTGTGTGTGTATGTGTATGTATGACTGTGTGTGTGTGTATGTGTGTGTGTGTGTATGTGACTGTGTCTGTATGTGTGTGTATGTGTGTGAATGTGTGTATAAATGTGTGTGTCTGTCTGTGTGTGTGTGTCTGTGTGTGTATGTGTGTATATGTGTGCATGTGTGAGTGTGTAGTGTGTTTGTGTGTGGACAGTGAAGAAGTAAACTGCTCAAGAGAAACTGGCCATGAAAGCGAGATAACTAGATAACTGATAAACAATATGCTCATAGAACATTACCTCCACTTGCCTGTTTCAAATAAACATAGTATTTCGTTTCATGTACAGTGAAGTGACCGTTCACCAAAGCATAAGAACCGCTGACAATTGTTTTGCAAACTTATTATCACAACTCTATGCTTAATCTTAGAAACCTAAATAATATTGTTCGTGTAACTCTTAAGCACAAACCACAGGATTTCAAGCACAAGAGAAAGAAAACAGATCCCCAAGGCCGCCATCTTTGTCTTGCCAAGTAACTATGGAGACTGTGTAAACGGCCATTTGCTCGAGGAGAGTTCGGGGTCATGCGCAGATAGAGGACGAGTATATCAATCAAATACGGTTCAATGTCTTAAATAGATGGGTGGAATTGATTGAGTAATTCGCCGGCAAGAGCAGGTACAGAATCGACGCACAATTCAGTCGACTACGCGTATCGCCGGTGTATCGATCTGTTAACCCCTCATCGAATACGTACTTGTAGGTGCAGCGATACATGGTTATTTCTGTACAGTGCTAAATTAAAATCGAAGACGTCAATCAAGGGTGAAGTGTACAACTTTAGCCCATACATTATTATAGGGGGACCTTACTGTAGGGTTGCCGCCATGTGAAGACCTTTACTTTAAATATAACAAAGGGGTACATCTTCGCGACCCCAATAAGAATGAGGAGAGAGTAGGAGTAAAGCAGGGGCAAAAAAAATGAGAAGGTACAGGGAGAGATCTGAATATACAGATAAAGAGGGATAGTCAGAAGAATAGAGGAAGAAGGAGTGAGAGAAAAAGAGAGTGGGAGAGAGAGAGAGAAAGAGAGAGAAAGAGACAGTATTGAAGTAGAAAGTTTAGAAACTGTGGCAAAAGAAGAGATAGGCAGAGTGAGGGAGATGAAGAAAAAAGGAATTAAATAATAAGCAGTAGAGTGAGATTTGTAGGAGACAGACAAGGTGTGGCAGTAGACAGAGAAAGGAATGGCAAAAGGAAAGAAAATGAGATGAAAAGAATAGCAGAAGTAGGAATATATGTGTGTGTGTGTGAGTGAGAGAGAGAGAGGGAGAGATACTGATAGGAAGAGCGAAAGTACATTTAGACTTCAGAAGATGATTGAGTGCGTTTAGATCTTTGAAATAAAATTGTCTGCTACCTATAATTTAGATAACTACTAGTACTACACCAATTTTTTTTTACAATTCATAAACCTGTAACAAATTAAAATAATTAACTCGGTGGAGCAGCTCATAGCATCCCAGTGTATGCCGTCTCAATCAATAGAAACTCTCTTACCAACAACCGGTGAAATAAGAGGCTATTTATAGACAATAGGATTCCTGTTTATAAGACATACTGTCGATATAATGTGGGGGGAGGGGGGGGAGTCACGGTGAGCTGGTACATTTACCAGTAGATAAACGGTAAATTGTTACCGGCCCAATCAATTATCTATAACGAAATAGCTCGAATAAAATTAGAGATAGAAAAAAATTACAACTACGACAACACCGGTATAAATGAAGCCGTCACTGAGGCAAGTTTGCTCACACTTGATCACGTGATTCCGCAGAGGACTGTACAAAGACGGCGTCTTAAAAACATTTTGTAATCTGCTAAACATCGCTGAGATGACCAGTTAAAAGTCGACCAGATGACAAGTTAAAAGTCGACCAGATGACCAGTTAAAAGTCGACCAGATGACCAGTTAAAAGTCGACCAGATGACCAGTTAAAAGTCGACCAGATGACCAGTTAAAAGTCGACCAGATGACCAGTTAAAAGTCGACCAGATGACCAGTTAAAAGTCGACCAGATGACCAGTTAAAAGTCGACCAGATGACCAGTTAAAAGTCGACCAGATGACCAATTAAGAGATGACCAGCTAAACGTTGTTCAAATGACCAGTTAGCGGTCCTTCATGTGAATGCTCCCGCCTTTTCTACAATACACGCCCCTGTCAACGATTTCTGTTCAAGACCGTATAGGTTCAAGTAGTCGGGTCAACAATGTCCGCGAATTCCTCAGACACAATAGTACATTCAGTGTCCCATATGCCTACAGAGTTCTTAGGTACATTCAGTGCCCCCATATGCCTAAAGAGTTCTTAAGTACATTCAGTACACCCATATGCCCACAGAGTTCTTAGGTACAGTCAGTGCTTCCATATGCCCACAGAGTTCTTAGGTACTTCAGTGCTTCCATATGCCCACAGAGTTCTTAGGTACTTCAGTGCTTCCATATGCCCACATAGTTCTTAGGTACAGTCAGTGCTTCCATATGCCCCCAGAGTTCTTAGCTTTAATCGTCAGCATCTATTGTAACGCCCACCAGATTATAGGTTTCTTAATACAATCAAATCAATATGCATTAATATAAGCCGCAGTGGCCTCATTCAGATCTCAGTGGACATGACAGTCATTCAGATCTCAGTGGACATGACAGTCATTCAGATCTCAGTGGACATGACAGTCATTCAGATCTCAGTGGACATGACAGTCATTCAGATCTCAGTGGACATGACAGTCATTCAGAGCTCAGTGGACATGACAGTCATTCAGATCTCAGTGGACATGACAGTCATTCAGATCTCAGTGGACATGACAGTCATTCAGATCTCAGTGGACATGCCAGTCATTCAGATCTCAGTGGACATGACAGTCATTCAGATCTCAGTGGACATGACAGTCATTCAGATCTCAGTGGACATGACAGTCATTCAGATCTCAGGGGACATGACAGTCATTCAGATCTCAGTGGACATGACAGTCATTCAGATCTCAGTGGACATGACAGTCATTCAGATCGCAGTGGACATGACAGTCATTCAGATCGCAGTGGACATGTCAGTCATTCAGATCTCAGTGGACATGACAGTCATTCAGATCTCAGTGGACATGACAGTCATTCAGATCGCAGTGGACATGTCAGTCATTCAGATCTCAGTGGACATGACAGTCATTCAGATCTCATTGCTGGCCGATGTACTTTGCATCCATTTATTAAACTGCAATTATCTAATTACCCGGCCTGCCAGCGCCACGTGTGGAATTAATCAATGCGTCAATCTAAGGCTATGACGATTAAATGGAAGGAGGGGGGGGGGTTGGACAAGAGGTACCCGAACTTATGGACCCTAGGTGCCAAAAACTGGAGGACTAATATCATTATTAGTTCGATTTTTTCATAGTGTCCTTGTTGGAATTTGACAAGTCGCCTTGAGAAAAACTGGATGGCCCCGTGACTTAAAGAAATTTGGGGAACCTCTGAGATCTGGGGTAGTTGTTGTTCTTAGCATTCCGTATTATGCAAATTGGCAACCGTTTTCATGCAAATATTTTGAGCCCTTGTTAATTATCCTTCGTTTGAAAAGGCCGTGCAATGTTGCCTTCTGGGTAGTTCAAGGACGGGCGGTTAAACAGGAGAGGCCTCTGAAGAGATATTTGGTTTGAAAGAGAAAAAAGGGGGGGGGGGGGGGGGAAGCCATTCAGGACGGTTGGAGATTAAATCAAGCCACTGGTCAGTTTAAATCACTGTGTTGGTCTTATACATGTAGAATGAGTATCACGAATGAAATGAATTTTAAACCGCTGCCGTGCAGTTCACTTGAGATTTGAGTTAGCACAGCTAGATGAAAGATGGATTTTTAGTTTTGTGACGGAGACCCGAGGAGTGAGGGATTTGGTGGCCGGGGCAGATGTGGGGATTATGGGGATTACTGGGCTCAAAACTAACACGGATCATTTAGTTGAGTAGATCTTTGTTAACGTCAATTGTAACACTTGATGTTAGACTCTTTCTGGACCAGAGATGTAGACTCTGTCTAGGCCAGGGGTGTAGACTCTGTCTAGGCCAGGGGTGTAGACTCTGTCTAGGCCAGGGGTGTAGACTCTGTCTATGCCGGGGTGTAGACTCTGTCTAGGCCAGGGGTGTAGACTCTGTCTAGGCCAGGGGTGTCGACTCTGTCTAGGCCAGGGGTGTAGACTCTGTCTAGGCCAGGGGTGTCGACTCTGTCTAGGCCAGGGGTGTAGACTCTGTCTAGGCCAGGGGTGTAGACTCTGTCTAGGCCAGGGGTGTAGACTCTGTCTAGGCCAGGGGTGTAGACTCTGTCTAGGCCAGGGGTGTAGACTCTGTCTAGTCAAGGGTGTAGACTCTGTCTAGGCCAGGGGTGTAGACTCAGAGCTCAGCATGGAAATTAATTGTTTTTTCGCAGGCCTCTTGAAATGTTTCTAGGGATCTTGAGTTCAGGTCAATAAATTGAACACAATTTAAACACATTAATTAAATAAACAACCCCTACAAACATAGTTGTTGGTATTAATCCTTTACAAAAGTGTAATAGCGAACAATTGGGAAAGGTGGGGGGCTTAAAATTTCACTAAACATGCATACAAGTAACGCACTTTATAAGAATCCCAATTAATGCCCCCCCCCTTTTCTCAAGACACACAACCACACATTTTTCACGCCCGGGGCCCATATTAATATTCCAATGACCCACCCGCCGTTACACCGCATATTTAGTTCACCAACTATTTTAGAAAAACGAAAGAAATTATTACGCACCAAACGCACTAATTTTCTATTTAAAAAAAAGAATCTCACTTTGCGCAGTTATCGGGAATTTCATTACATATTCCCCTTGAAAAACAGGAAAAACGGATTTTGGGGTTGCGAGTTGACTTGAGGTTGAAAACTTGACAGGATGTGTTTTCATGGACATCGAGTCTATGTGTCACGTTTCAGCTCGATAGTTTGACGGAAAGTTAATAAAAAATATATAAAGGTTTAATAAGCCTAGTGAGATTAAAAATAGTGTGCCGCATGTGGTCCACGGGCTGTAAGTTGTGCATTTGCACTTCGGGCCTAGACCACACAGTTGAATGAAAGACACGATTTAGACTCTAGACCTAAATGTTGAATGGCAAAACGGTATAGACTCTACATTTTTAGACCTAAAAGTTGAATGACAATTGCTATTGTCCACTTTGTTGCTGTTGTCCACTTTATTGTTATTGTCCACTTCGTTGCCACTGTCCACTTTGTTGCTATTGTCCACTAACTAACACACATATTCTGGTGAGGGCCTGAGATTACTCTCTTAAGGCCCCGGCTAGTAAATTGGCAATCAACTCCATCTGCTGAGCTGTGCCATACAACATTTTCCTCACATAGGGTTCCCCCTCCGCCCTGGCCTCCCCCGGAAGCTCCAGTGAGGGACATTCGGTCAACAGATGCGCCAGCGTTTCCGGGACCAGGTTGCAATGCCGGCAGGTGGGATCCCGATTGTTGTCTAGACGCCAGAAATACGTGCCTATGGGGCAATGCTCGGTGCGCATTTGCGTCACTAAACTCTGCTGCTTTCGGCCTAACCCCCACCATGGGTCTTGTTTGCTAGGAGTTTGCATGTTGGAATAGACGCCTCTTGCGGTCGTATTGTCCGCCCACTGCCTGTACCACTTTTTCCTAAAATGGTCCGCCAGCCAGTTCTTTATTCCCAATCCAGTCATTGGTGTTTCTGGCTGAGGCTGGGCGGCCCCGGTCTTCGCAAGAGTGTCCGCTTTCTCGTTGCCACTGATGTTGACGTGGCCAGGGATCCATTGCACTGTCACCGTGCCTCCTAGTTCACCGAGTTTGCATACGTCATCTAAGATGACGTCAACCATGTGTGTGTTACCCTGTCTCTTTCCCAAGATCTCGAGAGCAGATCTTGAGTCCGAGAACACGATCACGTCGAGCCCCGCAAGCTCGTTCTCTCTCATTGTGTGATACACACTCTCCAGTGCCCTGTGTATAGCCTCAAGCTCCGCATCAAAGTTTGATGCTGTAGTCCCACAGGGTCCGGAGAGTTCTTGACTTTCTGGCCCCCCCCGCTGGGTATAGTATGAGCGCACCATACCCAGCAGTGCTTTCTCTCAGATTGGCCGATCCGTCTGTGAACACTTTTACAGGTACTTCGGAGTACAAATCCATGGTCTCAAGGGCGGCCGCTCTCTGAACATGCTCAGGGCTCCTTTTTGTCACTGCCGTGTCGGTCAAGACCAGGTGTATGGAAGGACGTGAGGGTTCCGCGTACGGTGGATTAACTGGGATTCGGGTCAGCCTTTCTCTATTCTGGGGCAGATCGACGGTCCTCTCAAGCTCCACGACCTGGTGCATGAATGAGGATCTTTTTAGTCTTCTGCCCGCAACCCAGTTATTCTGCATTTGATACGACGGTTCTCTTTCTGTCAGCCGTCGGTACCTCTCTACGGTACTTAAAATAGCCTTCTCCCTCCTAATTTCTAGGCTATTGTCCACTATATTGTTAGTAACCACCATGTTTCATACAATAATATATTTCCTACGCAACTATCCACTCAGATGGACTCATAATAACATGTAGATAAAGACACGTATGACATGTAACGACATATTATGACCAATGCCATAGATTGACAGATGACTAATAAAACATTCGGACAGATAGTCACGGTATATATATATATATATATATACATATATAAATCTAAGAGAATATACAGACTGTTTTATAGTATAATAGGTAATACCACGAATGAACGCTGACTAATACCAAATATAGACATATAACTTATGGTATATACAGGTGTATAGCTAAGGGCAAGTATGGATAGTTAATGGCACACACAGATATGTAGCTAAGGGCACATACGGACATATAGCTATTAGCAGATACTGACAGATAGCTAATGTCGCGTACAGACATGTAGCACTTGGCACGTGCTGACAGATGGCTAATGGCTGCAATAGACGGATAGCCAATACGATTTACCCACGGAAAGTCATTTGAGTTGTCCCAGAGTACCGCCCCAGTCGTGGGCAAGCAATCACCAAGTATACACACACGACCATCAAGGGGGATCTGATCAACTAAACAAACAGTCGCAGAGTTGCTGAGAATTTTTAAGGTTGTCTTTCATTTCCCCCCCCCCCCCCTTTTTTTTAGCTTGTTTTTTTTGGAGATATTTAAACCAAAGGATACTTTTATAGAAGTTTGAGTCGGAGGGGAGATAAGTCGGGGTCTATTTGTATTGTGTTTTGTAGTGCGTCTGGAGGTTGACGAGATGGGGAGGGATTTATCAGGTCATTAAGGGAGACATGTTAGTTTAACTAGGCTTTTAAGTGGGAAAAAAATGATTTTTATATATTATTGAACTTCACTCAAGATATGCGCATAAAGCACGCAGAGCTCACATCAATTAGTTTAAAGAGTAATTCGCTTGGAATTGATAGCCAAAAAATTGGAATTGAAAAGAAAACACATTGGAATTGTCATCACATTGGAATTGAAATAGCATCATACTTTAATTGAAGATATATCATAAATGAAGTGAAGAGTCATATTATTGGAATTTTAGAGTAATTATATTTGAATTGTTGAGTCATCCCCACTGAACTGTAGAGTCATCTCATTGGAATTTCAGAGTCATCACATTTGAACTGTGACAGAACTGTGACCGAACTGTGACCGAACTGTGACAGAACTGTGACCGAACTGTGACAGAACTGTGACCGAACCGTGACAGAACTGTGACCGAACTGTGACAGAACTGTGACCGAACTGTGACAGAACTGTGACAGAACTGTGACCGAACTGTGACAGAACTGTGACAGAGCTGTGACAGAACTGTGACCGAACTGTGACCGAATTGTGACCGAACTGTGACAGAACTGCGACCGAACTGTGACCAAACTGTGACAGAACTGTGACAGAACTGTGACCGAACTGTGACAGAACTGTGACAGAACTGGGACAGAACTGGGACAGAACTGTGACCGAACTTTCTAAAGATGCTTGACGCATAACTTCTTTTGCCAAGGTTCCAGTTTCAGCTTGAAGCCGTATAATATATCGGTGCATGTTAGTAGATTCTCTGTCCCGCCTTGAATTTTTCTGTTTAGCTCACTCAGGTGTTCAAACAATTCAGCCATGTATTTAAGTGATAGAACTTTTTAAAAAAGAAAAAAATAAGCATTTCTAAAATGTCACGTGACATATCGTCACTAAGTCTTTCAAAAAATTTCTGATCATGTTCAAACTCTATACTTTTTGGAAATATTATGACCAAACATTAACTGAATGAATTTCATTGGCTTACACACTGGTCTCATAAGTGTGACACCATTAGCACGGGGTTTTAATGACGTGACTTCAATCTTGAAAATTTATAACCATCTCCTAAGGACTTTTCTGGAACTTTGAGAGATGATTTGATATGTGTCTTTGCTTAAAAGATTTCGACTTAAAAATTGGTGGAAAATGTGGTTCATCATTGATGGTGCGTTGTATACATGTTTTGTTGTTAGATGATGGATACATTTGCTAGGGACCGACACTTAGGTAGAAAGTCGTTCATTGCAAAATATACACTCAGGTTTCGGGTCCGGTACAGGACCAGATACATGACCAAATACAGGACCAGGTACAGGACCATCTACAGGATCAGATACAGGACTAATTACATGACCACATAAAGGCCCAGATACAGGACAAGATACAGGTTCAGACACTTGACCAGATACAGGACCAGATACAGGATCAGATACTGGACCAGATACAGGACCAGATACAGGACCAGATACAGGACCAGATACAGGACCGGCTGTGGAGGGAAAAGGGGGGGGGGTTGTTGAAAGGAAATACTGAAAAAATCCTCGTGCCCTTTTTATTCTTTAGCCGTGTAGAGATTAAGCCAGGGCCGTCAATAGCAGGGTATAAGGAGACCCCATCAATCCTTAACATCTAACCTTTGAATAACGTTATCACGGGACGTTCCTTCAATTAAAAGCCCCCTCCTCCCCTTTAATTATCCCAATACATCATCTTGAATGCCTGTCCAAAAAGAATGATCATTTACGCAAAACATTCCTAACATTCATCTATCATTATACCAAATGAAAGGTGTCCTTCATTCATCATTATATATCCAAGTGAAAATTGTCATTCATTCATCATTATAACAAATGAAAGGTGTCCTTCATTCATCATTAAACCAATTGAAAGGTGTCTTTCATCCATCATTATATCAATTGAAAGGTGTCTTTCATCCATCATTATACCAAATGAAAGGTGTCTTTCATCCATCATTATACCAATTGAAAGGTGTCTTTCATCCATCATTATACCAAATGAAATGTGTCTTTCATCCATCATTATACCAAATGAAAGGTGTCCTTCATACATCAATAAACCCGTGAAAGGTGTCCATACATCGGTACACTAATGCAGGTGTCATTTACCCCTCAAGACACCCTCACCCAGCGATACACCCTCGGACAGCCCCAGACACTCTCAGAAAGCCTCGTGGCTTGATTCAAGGGATGTCGTCCAATCGGCGACTCGAGAAGACGCTCTCGCGAGAAGAAATCAATAAAGAGACTTTCTCTACAAATTATATCAGCACAATCATGAACGGCTTTATGTGTTCATGTTGATACATCCATGACATCATTTTACAACGTCAATCTTAATCTCAGCCCCCGCCCCCTCTTACCAGCGCCCCCCCCACCAAACTCACACTTGTTACATAAAGTTCGCCCCTTAAGCTCGCTAGAGGCTGTGGAATAAATGCTGAGGCAAAGACTAATGAAATTTGTCCGCGCTGTTGGGCGAATGTCTGACTGTAACGTTATGGAAGGGGATTAGACTCTGTTTGGTTGGGGGGGGGGGGGTCCTGTGTATGAGAATATTTCAGATTTTTAGCTCAATTAGGGTTGATTTAGGGGGGGGGGGTATTTTGTTTTAGATTTTGGCGTATTTATGGTTGGGTGAGGGGCGAAGGGGGAGGTAATTTTAGTTTTCATTTTTTTTTAGGGTTTGGTGAGGTAAGAAAAAAAACGAACTTGTTCTCTAGGCGTCTGAGACAAGATTGAGCATTAGAAGGGTCTGGCGACACAGGTCTATGTCAAGGTCATGATCCGACGTGAGTA
This sequence comes from Omphiscola glabra, assembly GCA_964017045.1. Classification (NCBI taxonomy): domain Eukaryota; kingdom Metazoa; phylum Mollusca; class Gastropoda; family Lymnaeidae; genus Omphiscola; species Omphiscola glabra. The sequence continues at coordinate 6,488,138 of OZ024805.1, read as the reverse complement.
AGAGAAGATCTTAAGATATTGTAAGTCAGGGATGGGAGTAAAAAAAAAAAAAAAAAGACTAAAGAACACGCGAGTTCAAGCAGCAAAAACTCTAGAACACTCTGGGTTCAAACAAACAAGAACAATAGCTCATATGCGTCAAAGGCAGGGCGTGTAAACAGGGCGTGTAGTGGGGGCGTGTAGACAGGGCAGGTAGACAGGGCGTGTGGACGGGGCGTGTGGACGGGACGTGTGGACGGGGCGTGTAGACGGGGCGTGTGGACGGGGCGTGTGGACGGGGCTTGTAGACGGGGCGTGTAGACGGGGCGTGTAGACCGGGCGTGTAGACGGGGCGTGTGGACGGGGCGTGTGGACGGGACGTGTAGACGGGGCGTGTAGACAGGGCGTGTAGTACGTGCAAATGAATTTGCCCCCGTCCCCTCCAGACTACACCTGAAATAATTGTCAATTACGGAAGCTGTGGACAGCATGTCAGCAAGCCCGCTAACTCTTAATAACATTTTCTATAGACCCTGATCAAATCAATGGACATTCCGAATGTGCAATTACCTCCCATCTATCATAAAACGACAGCTATTTTTAGCGACGAGGCATTCCCGAAAGGTCCGACATGAACAATACCTTACGATGATTGTGGCCATTGCCAACTGATTGATTGCTGGGAAAGCAATAATGCTTAGTAAAAAAAAAATTAAACCTTAATCCAAACCCTAAACTTAACCTTAACCATAACCTTTACCCTAACACTAAACAAAATTGATCGGTTTTATTCATGTAAACCATCTGTGTTGTTAGGTTTGACATGAAGCTATTAAGCCACTCGAGGCTAATACACCCGAGGCTAATACATCCGAGGCTAATACACCCGAGGCTAAAACATCCGAGGCTAATACATCCGAGGCTAATACACCCGAGGCTAATACACCCGAGGCTAATACACCCGAGGCTAATACACCCGAGGCTAATACACCCGATGCTAATACACCCGAGGCTAAAACATCCGAGGCTAATACATCCGAGGCTAAAACATCCGAGGCTAAAACATCCGAGGCTAAAACATCCGAGGCTAAAACATCCGAGGCTAATACATCCGAGGCTAAAACATCCGAGGCTAAAACATCCGAGGCTAAAACATCCGAGGCTAAAACACCCGAGGCTAAAACATCCGAGGCTAAAACATCCGAGGCTAAAACACCCGAGGCTAAAACATCCGAGGCTAAAACATCCGAGGCTAAAACATCCGAGGCTAAAACATCCGAGGCTAAAACATCCGAGGCTAAAACATCCGAGGCTAAAACATCCGAGGCTAAAACATCCGAGGCTAATACATCCGAGGCTAAAACATCCGAGGCTAAAACATCCGAGGCTAAAACATCCGAGGCTAAAACATCCGAGGCTAAAACATCCGAGGCTAAAACATCCGAGGCTAAAACACCCGAGGCTAAAACATCCGAGGCTAAGACAGCCGAGATGTTTCTCTAATATGAAACGTTTACTACAGGGACATAAGTTAAAGTCTTATTCTATCAGCGACGTAGTCAGGGTTGGGAAAGTATGAGCCAGTAAAAAGAAATTTGTAGGTCATCATCTGAAATATTGGTTACTGGGGCTTAACCTGGTCCATTTTTTTTACACCGGGTCCGGGTATTTTGAGAACATATCCCGTGGGTCTAAGTGTTACAAAAGAAAGAGCGAACTTCTAATTTTCTGCAGTCCTACATCCTACCTGTCGTCCTTTAAACAATAGGCATACAGACATTCCTCAGGACAGTCCTACACCCTACAGGCATACAGACAGTCCTAGACCCTACCTGTCGGTCTTCAAACAATAGTCCTACAGACATTCCAACAGACATTCCTACAGACATTCTTACAGACATTCCTACAGATATTCAGCAGGACAGTCCTGCAGACATCCCACAGGACAGTCCTACACCCTACAGGCATACAGACAGTCCTACACCCCACAGGCATACAGTCAGTCCTACACCATACCTGTCGGCCTTCAAACAATAGATCTGCAGACATTCCTCCAGACATTCCTACAGACATTCCTCAGGACAGTCCTACACGAAACCCGTGGTTTTTTTATTGATTAAATTAAATAATCGCCCCCCCCCCCCCCACCAAGAAACTGCACATCTTTTTTTGTTTTTTTAAAGTTATATTCGTGAATTGAAACGCCATCACCATTTTTGTAAAAAGTGTATTTCCTCAAGCCAGAGGTTCCCAAACTGTGAGCCGCGAGAACCATGAAGAGCCAAAAAAACTTTTTAAAAATGTTATAAATAGTATTTCGTAACGTCTAGCAGACTCAGCAATAACTGTTTGCCTAAGCATGTACAAATGGTGGCTAGATGCAGACTCAGATAACTGTTTGCCTAAGCATGTCCAAATGGTGGCTAGATGCAGACTCAGATAACTGTTTGCCTAAGCATGTACAAATGGTGGCTAGATGCAGACTCAGCAATAACTGTTTGCCTAAGCATGTCCAAATGGTTGCTATATGCAGACTCAGTAATAACTGTTTGCCTAAGCATGTCCAAATGGTTGATAGGTGCAGACTCAGCAATAACTGTTTGCCTAAGCATGTCCAAATGGTTGCTATATGCAGACTCAGTCATAACTGTTTGCCTAAGCATGTACAAATGGTGGCTAGATGCAGACTCAGTAATAACTGTTTGCCTAAGCATGTCCAAATGGTGGCTAGATGCAGACTCAGCAATAACTGTTTGCCTAAGCATGTCCAAATGGTGGCTAGATGCAGACTCAGCAATAACTGTTTGCCTAAGCATGTCCAAATGATGGCTAGATGCAGACTCAGTAATAACTGTTTGCCTAAGCATGTACAAATGGTTGCCAGATGCAGACTCAGCAATAACTGTTTGCCTAAGCATGTCCAAATGGTTGCTATATGCAGACTCAGCAATAACTGTTTGCCTAAGCATGTCCAAATGGTTGCTAGATGCAGACTCAGCAATAACTGTTTGCCTAAGCATGTACAAATGGTGGCTATATGCAGACTCAGTAATAACTGTTTGCCTAAGCATGTCCAAATGGTGGCTAGATGCAGACTCAGATAACTGTTTCCCTAAGCATGTACAAATGGTGGCTATATGCAGACTCAGTAATAACTGTTTGCCTAAGCATGTCCAAATGGTGGCTAGATGCAGACTCAGATAACTGTTTGCCTAAGCATGTCCAAATGGTGGCTAGATGCAGACTCAGATAACTGTTTGCCTAAGCATGTACAAATGGTGGCTAGATGCAGACTCAGCAATAACTGTTTGCCTAAGCATGTACAAATGGTGGCTAGATGCAGACTCAGTAATAACTGTTTGCCTAAGCATGTCCAAATGGTGGCTAGATGCAGACTCAGATAACTGTTTGCCTAAGCATGTCCAAATGGTGGCTAGATGCAGACTCAGCAATAACTGTTTGCCTAAGCATGTCCAAATGATGGCTAGATGCAGACTCAGTAATAACTGTTTGCCTAAGCATGTACAAATGGTTGCCAGATGCAGACTCAGCAATAACTGTTTGCCTAAGCATGTCCAAATGGTTGCTATATGCAGACTCAGCAATAACTGTTTGCCTAAGCATGTCCAAATGGTTGCTAGATGCAGACTCAGCAATAACTGTTTGCCTAAGCATGTCCAAATGGTTGATAGGTGCAGACTCAGCAATAACTGTTTGCCTAAGCATGTCCAAATGGTTGCTATATGCAGACTCAGTAATAACTGTTTGCCTAAGCATGTACAAATGGTGGCTAGATGCAGACTCAGTAATAACTGTTTGCCTAAGCATGTACAAATGGTTGCCAGATGCAGACTCAGCAATAACTGTTTGCCTAAGCATGTCCAAATGGTTGCTATATGCAGACTCAGCAATAACTGATTGCCTAAGCATGTCCAAATGGTTGCTAGATGCAGACTCAGCAATAACTGTTTGCCTAAGTATGTACAAATGGTGGCTATATGCAGACTCAGTAATAACTGTTTGCCTAAGCATGTACAAATGGTGGCTAGATGCAGACTCAGCAATAACTGTTTGCCTAAGCATGTACAAATGGTGGCTAGATGCAGACTCAGCAATAACTGTTTGCCTAAGCATGTACAAATGGTTGCTAGATGCAGACTCAGCAATAACTGTTTGCCTAAGCATGTACAAATGGTTGATAGGTGCAGACTCAGCAATAACTGTTTGCCTAAGCATGTACAAATGGTTGATAGGTGCAGACTCAGCAAAAACTGTTTGCCTAAGCATGTACAAATGGTTGATAGGTGCAGACTCAGCAATAACTGTTTGCCTAAGCATGTACAAATGGTTGATAGGTGCAGACTCAGCAATAACTGTTTGCCTAAGCATGTACAAATGGTTGATAGGTGCAGACTCAGTAATAACTGTTTGCCTAAGCATGTCCAAATGGTTGCTAGATGCAGACTCAGTAATAACTGTTTGCCTAAGCATGTACAAATGGTTGCTAGCTGTAGCACTAGGATAACTGTTTTCCTAAGCATGTACAAATGGTTGATAGGTGCAGACTCAGATAACTGTTTCCCTTAGCATGTACAAATGGTTGATAGATGCAGACTCAGTAATAACTGTTTCAATAAGCATGTACAAATGGTTGCTAGCTGTAGCACTAGGATAATTATGTTCATCGATAGATATACTAGCTTCTCGAACGTTTTTATTACCTTGTGTTCCTACGAGATGCTGTCCGATAGCTGTCCGTTTGGTGTTGTCTTAGTCTTAGGTTAGTTTCAGGTGATATCTTTTCATTTGCTCTTTCAAAAAAATGGACCACTTTCACTGAATGTGGAACAGCATTTTACTATGTAGCAGAACAGCGTTTCACTGTTTAGCAGAACAGCGTTTCACTGTTTAGCAGAACAGCGTTTCACTGTTTAGCAGAACAGCGTTTCACTTTTTAGCAGAACAGTTTTTCACTATATAGTAGAACAGCTTTTTCGCGGTTTAGCACAACAGATTTTCACTATGTACTAGTACAGCTTTTCGCAGTATAGTAGAACAGCTTTTCACTATATAGTAGAACAGCGTTTCACTGTACAGTAGAATCGATTTTCACCGTGTAGTAGAACATTTTTCACTACATAGTAGTACAGCTTTTCACTTTGTAGCAGAACAGCTTTTCACTATGCGCTAGAACAGCTTTTTCATTGTATAATAGAACAGCGTTTCACTATATAGTAGAACAGTTTTTCATGGTATAGTAGAACAGCTTTTTCATTGTATAGTAGAACAGCTTTTTCATTGTATAGTAGAACAGTTTTTCATTGTATAGTAGAACAGCGTTTCACTATGCCGTAGCGCTGCTTTTCACAACAAACGTTTGGGAACCTCTGCTGTAGCCAATGGACAAATCTATAATGTTTTGTTTATTTTTTCAAAAAAAAACCCAGCCCGTAAGAGTGCGGGCAGGTTGTGTGGACGCATCCTTGTGACGACCCATTCCAGGTAATAATAACTCCTCCATCTCCTACCATAAACTGTCTCCGTGGTTGCTTCCACTTATAGATGGAGCAAAGAAAAGAATACAAAAAATGCATCAATATCGAAACCAAAAGTACAAGGGCAATGGCCCTATTATAGTAATAATCATCTGACGTCAGAGAATCCCCCCCCCCCCCCCCCCCGTTTGTTTTATGGACGGTGGTTGAGAGAGCGTTGGAGGCTTCATAAAAAATGAGTGCTTGACCGGGTGCAGTTTTTGTTACACCGTGTCCGGGTATCTTTTAGAAATTACCCGGTGGGTCCGAGTGTTTAAACAAAAGGATTAGCGTCTCATTTTCTATTATATATGCCGGCTTTATATGAGGCCTTCACAGAGTCCTACACTGTACCTGCCGGCTTTATATGAGGCCTTCAGAGAGTCCTACACCGTACCTGCCGATTTAAATGAGGCCTTCAGACAGTCATACACCGTACCTGCCGGCTTTAAATGAGGCCTTTAGAGAGTCCTACACAGTACCTGCCGACTTAAAATGAGGCCTTCAGACAGTCCTACACCGTACCTGCCGGCTTTAAATGAGGCCTTCAGACAGTCCTACACCGTACCTGCCGGCTTTAAATGAGGCCTTCAGACAGTCCTACACCGTACCTGCCGGCTTTAAATGAGGCCTTCAGACAGTCCTACACCGTACCTGCCGGCTTTAAATGAGGCATTCAGACAGTCCTACACCGTACCTGCCGGCTTTAAATGAGGCCTTTATATACTTCTACACCCTACCTCCAGGCCCTAAATGAGGCCTTCATACAGTCTTACACTCTACCTTCCGGTCATTGGCAATAGACCTACAGGCAGTCCTTCACCATTACCGTGGCACTTTATTGATTCATGTAATAGTCGCCCTTCCCCCACCTTTCTAAAGAAAATAAATTACACGATTTACCTGAGTTCAACCGTCACTCATGACGTCACCCATGACGTCACCCATGGCGTCACCCATGACGTCGCTGAGCGACAGCCTTTTTTCACTCAGTCCTATAGTTTTAAAACATGTGGAGTTGGGGGAAGGACGATTTGGAAGAGAAAGAAGGAGACACCGGAAGCTAAATATTTGTATAAAAGATAATCCACGTTTTATTTTACACAAAAAAACAGACGCCATTTTGAAAGAAAGTCAAATGGTTTTTCAACTTTTACCGGACTGTTACGTGTTAAGGTATCGTTTATATTTTCAGAAATAATATAAAACAAAATTTGATTCCGACTTTGGACAAGAAAATAATATTCGATTACGATCTGCTTGCTGCTATTCAACAGTCGATGTTTTAGAAACGATCGTAAAGAGTAGTAATAAAGAGTAGTAATAAAGCTTCTTAAGTGGAATCCCCGGCTACAGGGTGGGGTTGGGGGGGGGGGGATTTTAGATGGGAGAGTCCATTTTTACAAGTGTTACCGGGCTAAGCGAAACCCCCGGACCCGGAAATGAGAAAACCTCCTAGCAGCATGGACGAGTAGATTCGACTATCCCCAAATATATTCGATTACACAAGTTATACTTTTTTAACCTTATTAACCTAACAGGAATAATGGAGGACAATAATAATTGACCAACAAATTTGAATTATTATACTTTTGTTCCAATTCCTTTGTTCCGATTGCTTTTTCCGATTTTTTTCCTATTGTTTTATTAAGGAGAATTAAACATTGTAAAATGGAAAGAAAAAAAAAGTTAAAGTAAGTAAAGAATTATTATGTCCCCATTATAATAGTTAAAGGGGTGGGGGGTGGGGATATTAAAAAACTTTATAAGTAGTTTCAAAGTGATGAGAAAAAGTAGACCTATTGGTACTTTAGGTGGGAAAAGTCGAATTTTAAGGCAGTGAGTCATGATGCTGTGTGCTTAACTACCTGTGGCTTTTGAACCTGTTATGTGCTCACTTAACCTTGGCTTAATGAGCAAATAATTTTGACTGATATGACATAAATTAGTGACAATTGACAAGACATGGGCCAGGCAGTGAGATATGCAAATATACTGGGCTTATTAATCAAGAACCTAACTGATATTTCATCTGATCTAGTTGTCCTAATTTTTTTATCTAAAATTTTTGACAACGTGAAGAAAATAGAACATACTATGGCGATGCAATGATCTCTGTCATACTATTGCAATGCTATGATCTTTGTCATAATACTATAGCGATGCAATGATCTCTGTCATACTATGGCGATGCAATGATCTATGTCATACTATGGCATTGATATGATATGTCATTCTATGGCCATGCAATGATCTCTGTCATATTATGGCGATGCAATGATCTCTGTCATACTATGGCAATGATGTGATATGCCATTCTATGGCGATGCAATGATCTCTGTCATTCTATGGCGATGATATGCTCTCTGTCATTCTATGGCGATGATGTGATATGTCATACTATGGCGATGATAGTCTCTATGTCATACTATGGCGATGATGTGATATGTCATACTATGGCGATGATATGCTATATGTCATACTATGGCGATGATATGCTCTATGTCATACTATGGCGATGATGTGATATGTTATACTATGGCGATGATATGCTCTATGTCATACTATGGCGATGATATGCTCTCTGTCATACTATGGCGATGATATGCTCTCTGTCATTCTATGGCGATGATATGCTCTCTGTCATACTATGGTGATGATGTGATATGTCATACTATGGCGATGATGTGATATGTCATACTATGGCGATGATATGCTCTATGTCATACTATGGCGATGATCTGACATGTCATACTATGGCGATGATATGCTCTATGTCATACTATGGCGATGATATGCTCTATGTCATACTATGGCGATGATGTGATATGTCATACTATGGCGATGATATGCTCTATGTCATACTATGGCGATGATATGCTCTCTGTCATACTATGGCGATGATATGCTCTCTGTCATTCTATGGCGATGATATGCTCTCTGTCATACTATGGTGATGATGTGATATGTCATACTATGGCGATGATATGATATGTCATACTATGGCGATGATATGCTCTCTGTCATTCTATGGCGATGATATGCTCTATGTCATACTATGGCGATGATATGCTCTATGTCATACTATGGCGATGCAATGATCTATGTCATACTATGGTAATGATGTGATATGTCATACTATGGCGATGATATGCTCTATGTCATACTATGGCGATGATATGCTCTATGTCATACTATTGCGATGATATGCTCTATGTCATACTATGGCGATGATATGCTCTATGTCATACTATGGCGATGATATGCTCTATGTCATACTATGGCGATGATATGCTCTATGTCATACTATGGCGATGATATGCTCTATGTCATACTATGGCGATGCAATGATCTATGTCATACTATGGCGATGATATGCTCTCTGTCATTCTATGGCGATGATATGCTCTATGTCATTCTATGGCGATGCAATGATCTATGTCATACTATGGCGATGATATGCTCTCTGTCATTCTATGGCGATGATATGCTCTATGTTATACTATGGCGATGCAATGATCTATGTCATACTATGGCGATGATATGCTCTATGTCATTCTATGGCGATGCAATGATCTATGTCATACTATGGTGATGATATGCTCTATGTCATACTATGGCGATGCAATGATCTATGTCATACTATGGTGATGATGTGATATGTCATACTATGGCGATGATATGCTCTATGTCATACTATGGCGATGATATGCTCTATGTCATACTATGGCGATGATATGCTCTATGTCATACTATGGCGATGATATGCTCTATGTCATACTATGGCGATGATATGCTCTATGTCATACTATGGCGATGCAATGATCTATGTCATACTATGGTGATGATGTGATATGTCATACTATGGCGATGATGTGATATGTCATACTATGGCGATGATATGCTCTATGTCATACTATGGCGATGATATGCTCTATGTCATACTATTGCGATGATATGCTCTATGTCATACTATGGCGATGATATGCTCTATGTCATACTATGGCGATGATATGCTCTATGTCATACTATGACGATGATATGCTCTATGTCATACTATGGCGATGATGTGATATGTCATACTATGGTGATGATATGCTCTATGTCATACTATTGCGATGATGTGATATGTCATACTATGGCGATGATGTAATATGTCATACTATGGCGATGATGTGATATGTCATACTATAGCGATGATGTGATATGTCATACTATGGCGATGATGTGATATGTCATACTATGGCGATGATGTGATATGTCATACTATGGCGATGATATGCTCTATGTCATACTATGGCGATGATGTGATATGTCATACTATGGCGATGATATGCTCTATGTCATACTATGGCGATGATGTGATATGTCATACTATGGTGATGATATGCTCTATGTCATACTATGGCGATGCAATGATCTATGTCATACTATGGCGATGATGTGATATGTCATACTATGGTGATGATGTGATATGTCATACTATGGTGATGATGTGATATGTCATACTATGGTGATGATATGCTCTCTGTCATTCTATGGCGATGCAATGATCTATGTCATACTATGGCGATGATGTGATATGTCATACTATGGTGATGATGTGATATGTCATACTATGGCGATGATGTGATATGTCATACTATGGCGATGATATGCTCTATGTCATACTATGGCGATGATGTGATATGTCATACTATGGCGATGATATGCTCTATGTCATACTATGGCGATGATGTGATATGTCATACTATGGTGATGATATGCTCTATGTCATACTATGGCGATGATGTGATATGTCATACTATGGCGATGATATGCTCTATGTCATACTATGGCGATGCAATGATCTATGTCATACTATGGTGATGATGTGATATGTCATACTATGTTGATGATGTGATATGTCATACTATGGCGATGATGTGATATGTCATACTATGGCGATGATATGCTCTATGTCATACTATGGTGATGATGTGATATGTCATACTATGGCGATGATGTGATATGTCATACTATGGCGATGATATGCTCTATGTCATACTGTGGCGATGATGTGATATGTCATACTATGGCGATGATATGCTCTATGTCATACTATCGCGATGATGTGATATGTCATACTATGGCGATGATGTGATATGTCATACTATGGCGATGATATGCTCTATGTCATACTATGGCGATGATATGCTCTATGTCATACTATGGCGATGATGTGATATGTCATACTATGGCGATGATGTGATATGTCATACTATGGCGATGATGTGATATGTCATACTATGGCGATGATATGCTCTATGTCATAGTATGGCGATGATGTGATATGTCATACTATGGCGATGATGTGATATGTCATACTATGGCGATGATATGCTCTATGTCATACTATGGCGATGATATGCTCTATGTCATACTATGGCGATGATGTGATATGTCATACTATGGCGATGATGTGCTCTATGTCATACTATGGCGATGATATGTTCTATGTCATACTATGGCGATGATATGTTCTATGTCATACTATGGCGATGATGTGATATGTCATACTATGGCGATGATATGCTCTATGTCATACTATGGCGATGATATGCTCTATGTCATACTATGGCGATGATATGCTCTATGTCATACATCGATATACTGAGCAAGAGCAAATAATGATTAACAATACATTAATTAACTGGTGTGCAAAATTCGATTGACATCCTCATATGCGATATAACTTGAGAACCCCTCATTTGGTCGATTTTTCTTTCAGGAACATTCTGCAGATAATTCGTTTGAGTTTTGTATAACAATTGGTGCCACATTTTTTATATGTCCCCAATTATCAACTCACTAATCGAGTGTCAGTTCAATTAATTGAAAGATCTTTTCAGCAACGTTCCAGCCAAATTATTTCGCCCTACTTATTTATTTGAATGTAAATCTGGGTGCAAACACTTACATTACAAACACTTACACTACAAACACTTACATTACAAACACTTACATTACAAACACTTACATTACAAACACTTACACTACAAACACTTACACTACAAACACTTACATTACAAACACTTACATTGCAAACACTTACATTACAAACACTTACACTACAAACACTTACACTACAAACACTTACATTACAAACACTTACATTACAAACACTTACATTACAAACACTTATACATTACAAACACTTACATTACAAACACTTACATTACAAACACTTACATTACAAACACTTACATTACAAACACTTACACTACAAACACTTACATTACAAACACTTACACTACAAACACTTACACTACAAACACTTACACTACAAACACTTACACTACAAACACTTACACTACAAACACTTACATTACAAACACTTACACTACAAACACTTACTTTACAAACGCACGCAATCTGAAACTGATTCTAACAAACTGAAAAAAAAAAAGATATTTAAACGATGTACGCCTATATCAATGTCACAAAATATAGATGTCAACAAAACTACAACAATAAATTAGACTATATATCAATTGGACTGACAAGCAAAAGTTTTATGAAGAAAAAAAAAAAAAAAATTTTTAAGCTCGTTTTAGCATCACGTGATCCATCGCCATTTTTTTATGACGTAGTCTTAGCGAAAGTAAATTCATGATTTTAAATGACCCTCCCTACAGTCCCTCCTAACACTTTCCTTCCCGTTACTCCTTCCCTGCATGCATACGACCGCCTCCTCCCCCGTAACGTCCGGTAAATTAACTTAATCACAGAACACGCCATCTGTGTGCTAACAATCTTAGAGATTCGTGCTGGGATGGTGTTAGAAAGGATGTGTGTGTGTGTGTGAGTTCATGGGAGGACGTGTGTGGGGAAAGTCTGGCGAGTGGTGTGTGTGTGCGTGAGTGGTGTGTGAGTTTATATTGCTTTGAGTGTGTGTTGCGTGTATGTGTGTGGGGGGGGTGTATACAATGATACGCTGTGGCTGTTTAAGTGTTGTTGTTGTTAGTTGTATGTCCAACGGCTCTTCTCCAGTCACGTTTAAGTCACCAGATCAGTGGTTCTCAAACTTTGTTTTCAGGATTTCTTGCGTGACGGTCTCTTTACATATATTTAGATGGCCCGCAGACCCTTTAAAATTAACTACAATTAACTCATTGGCTACTGTAATGAAAACACTTTTTTTGACAAACATTTATTTTTGAAGATCATGGCAAATCATAGTCCTCTAATGTACATGCAATGGGGTGAGTACATCTGCTTTGCATGAACCATTTCTTCTAGGCTTAGCTTTGTTTTGGCCAGTGCAACTGTCATGTCATTTGTCACGTCTAATCTGAATCGGAATTTTGTTTTTGATATCAAGCCGTGTGGAAAAAGCCGTCTCACACTCAGAGGGGATTGCAAATGGAATCAACACTCTTGGAGTCATCTTAGCACCATCGGTATAGGACTGCCCCAGTTCAATAAAAAAAAAAATGACTTCAATACATTTCATGGTTAACATGTTTTGCACCCCAACCACTAATCAAATCAATAAACTGTTATTGAATTAAAGTGTCCTCCAGAGGCAGATCACTAATGGGGGGGTACAAACAGGGTGTTGATAAATCAATAGTGTTTTTCGAATTCCTGTAGGTAAGGATATTGATACCTGAAAGTTGTTTGATCACATCGAGGATAGTGTCATCGATCTCAAGCTAATTGTTGTTATCAATATATGTGTTTAGCTGTGAATTTGGGGCTAATGTTTGAGCTTCATTTTGACAGCTGTCAATGTTTCATGACAATGAAGCACTGCGATCTCTTGTCCTAACAGCACCGAGATCTCCTGTCCTTGTAGCACTGAGATCTCCTGTCTTTGTAGCACTGAGATCTCCTGTCCTTGTAGCACTGAGATCTCCTGTCCTTGTAGCACTGCGATCTCTTTTCATTGTTGCACTGAGAACTCTTGTCCTTTTATCACTGAGATCTCTTGTTAATGTAGCACTGAGATACCTTGTCCTTGTAGCACTTAGATCTCTTGTCCTTGTAGTAGCACTATCTTTTGTCCTTATAGCCCCAAGTTGACGCAATTCATGGATTCAATTATGTCGAGGCCTTAATAGCAGCGATATAAGAAAACTGAATGTGAGAAATTTTGCGTTCATGTCTCGTTTAGCGTCTTGCACAAAAATATTGCTGCATTTCTTCACATAGTGTAAAAACTCTCTTCCGTTCTTTCCCTTTGGAAAGTCACTACACGTTGGAGTTCAACAAGAGACTTTCAATTCCCGAGCCGCTTTCTTTGCATAATTCCGAATACCAACGAGAGTTGAGTGGGTTCGCTTTAATAAAGTTATTGGCTTTGAGAGTAAGAGAGTATTTTCCACTCACCAGGCCAACCCTGCCAATGCTCACTAAACTACAATGTATTCCTCCACGTGACGTAGTGACCATTGGCGACAATAGCAAATATCACGAAATATCAATTAAGTGACGGTCCACCCGAGACCCCTTCACAGCCACCATGAAACTGCTTCGTGGTCTTCTTGAGGACCGCGGATCCCAGTTTGAGAACCACTGCACTAGATATTTGTTAAACTTATTTATTTATTTATTTACTTATTTATTAAACTTTAATAATACAAAGATTTGGGAGATTTGACACTATCACCTGTGTGTTTAGACGCTATCACATGTGTGTTTAGACACTATCACCTGTGTGTTCAGACACTATCACTTTTGTGTTTAGCCACTATCACCTGTGTGTTTGAACACTATCCCCTGTGTGTTTAGATGCTATCATTTGTGTGGTTAGACACTATCACCTGTGTGTTTAGACACTATTACCTGTTTGTCTAGTTACTATATCCTGTGTGTTTTGATACTATCACCTGTGTGTTTAGACCCTATCACTTGTGTGTCACTTGTGTGTCTATAGCAGATATTTAGCATTGAGTTTAAAAATGACCATGAAATATTCCGGGAGGTGACTTACATTGAAGTTGCGTCACATAAATAAGTCAGCCATTTCCCTACCAAGCCAGCCAATTCCCTACTAAGCCGGCAAATTCCCTGCTAAATTGTTAAAATACGCAAGGGCAAAGCGTCTTAAAGCTGGGTTTTAGCTTAGCAGTAATTCAGTACAAGAATTATGTAACGTTGTGCATTGATTTCAAATTAAACATCTAGAAACTACCCATGGCAAGGATGAAATGTTAAATGTGTGAACAACTGATGGGAGACAATGGATATAGTCAGAGGCGTAGCTAGAGTGTCTTGCGCCGGGGGACAAGATTCATTTTAAAGAACCTACCGTTCTTTTTTCAACTCTAAAACCTAACATTTTCATCAATAAGCTAATATCAAAGCTCATCTGGCGCACAGGGACATCTGTCCCCCCTGTACCCCCTTTGCTACGCCTCTGTGTATAGTAAATAGTCTATTTTTCCGTGCATAGTAACACAGTATTTGGACACATCTAGACTGACCAATCAGAGTGTTGGATTGGGTCATGTGGGAGCAACTGTTTAAGAGTTGGCAGCCGTGATTGTGTGCATAAGATTTTAAAGTGAATGGAGATGATTAGAAATTACCACAAGAACTTCAATTTGCGTGAATCTTATTTCTTTGAAATTATATATTTATTCTTTGGCTGTTGTGAAGGTTAAAATATAAACTAGTCACCGATTAGCCCCGGCAACGTGTCGACTATTATTTATAACAGTGACACCTAACCTATCGTTGCGTCATAAAAACATTAGTCCCATTCGACCAAAAAAGGATGCTAAATAATTGGCCTAAGCATCCCTTCACCCCTCATCTTTTTTTCTCTTTCTATCGCTCCCTTTTTCTCGCGTTAAAGGGACGTCCCAATATAGACTCTTTGTGTCTCTCGCCCACTTTCTCTCTATACCGGACATACCAACATGAACTGTCACTGTCTAACCGCGCCACAGGACATCCCAACACCAGCGCACACTGTCTGAACGTGCCAGAGGACATCACAGACTGTCACAATCTCATCGTGCCAGAGGACATGATAAACTGTCGCTGTCTCGCCGGGCCAAAGGATATCCCAACACCAAATGTCACAGTCTCACCGGGCCAGAGAACATCCCAACACCAACTGTCACAGTCTCACCGGGCCAGAGGACATTCCAACACCAACTGTCACAGTCTCACCGGGCCAGAGGACATCCCAACACCAACTGTCACAGTCTCACCAGGCCAGAGGACATCCCAACACCAACTGTCATAGTCTCATCGGGCCAGTTGAAGACAAGGTTAGAACAACAGCTTGTCCCCACAGCTCACGATCAATAACATCCCAGGCCGTGTAGACATTGGAAATGTCAGCCATTGTTATAGTGGAATAAAAAAAAAACTCAGGCGAGGTCAGTGCCATAATGACATTTGTCAGATATACTTAGAGAGAACAAGGGCACGCCTATTAATTCTGGCTTACGTCATTGAAAATGTGGAATTACTTTTTCCACATTTTATATATTTGTAAAGTTACAAATCCGCTTGCATGTTTGTCTCCGCTTGTATCAAGCGTCGAGTTAACGCCCCTTTTCGACAAGATGGACGCCAATGTCTCACATATCTGATGGGAACCGATAAGACATTACAAATAGGAAATAAAAGCGCAAGGAATGCACACTTATGCACAAAGAATTACAAGTAAATATATTTCAGTTTTAATTTAAAGTCTAACGTTGGTTTCCCTATTCAAAGATGTGGCACTCTTTGATATTTCCTAAAAATTAATGTGTGTTGAAATTTCTTTGAAATCAGAAATGATCCCTTACAAGCTAAAGTCCGTCTAACAACGGGGGCCCGCCATGCGTGAACCTCCCATCTACTAAATTTACAACAAAAGACATGCATTCAACTAGCCCAATCTTGTTTACCCTTGAACTATATTACTAGGTAAATTTTTAGAAAGATACCCGCGATTTTTACCATGGCCGCCATCTTGGTCGTTGTTTTTGATATAATGACGAATAAAAAGTTTTTAAAAATGAAAAAAATGATCTAAATCTATCCCTCACCCTAACCTGAACCCTAAATTCCTCCCTAACCCGGTTTTGACCCTCTCCCTAACAGGGTTTTGACCCTCTCCCTAACAGGGTTTTGACATCGCAAATGACGTCACGGGTACGCTCGTCAAAATCAGCCTATTACTATTCTATTATCACAGCACCATTTATACAGCAGATTTATGGCACCATATTTAATTTGAGAATATTTCATTGAATCAACAGAAAATATTATAAACCAAAAGCAATTGTGGTATTTTTAAAGATCTCTTTGAGCGCTGTCAAGGTCATGAAAACAGGACAGTGTGTGTGTGTGTCGATTTTGGGAGAAATGGGGTATGTGAGCGAGGTGAACGATTGTCATGTCACGGACGGGTGAATGGTTTGTTAGATCGTATAAAAGGGGAGTTAACTATTTTTGATCAGAGCGGGGCTGGATTTTGTTAGGTCACGGACGTGAGAGTGAACTATCTTGAGACTGCGAGAGATAACTTGGTTTTGAGAGCTCGTGTGGGATTTTAGCTCTGAAAACGGATTGACTGTGTGGTAGCTGATTGTGATTGCTAGCTGTGAATATCTACTTGTACATTTGATACTATGTCAAAGCAATACTATGAATTGTACAACCTCTGGAATAAAGTATTCGTACTTTGAACAGTGCTGCTTTATCTTATCAGAGAGAGAGACAGTTATTGTGAAGTGGAATAAAATAGACCAAGTGAAGGAATTGACATAATCAGAAGACCTTAGACAACCGAATATTCTGATATGAGCCAGAATGTTCATCATGAGCAAGAATGTTCATCATGAGCCAGAATGTTCATCATGAGCAAGAATGTTCATCATGAGCCAGAATGTTCATCTGAGCAAGAATACTTGACTAGCGCATTTATCGGGAAATTTATTTAACGCGCCTTAGTGACGGAAATTACTTTTTTTAAATTTTCACTTTTTTTTTGTTGTGTGGAGAAGTATAGGAATTACAAAATTTGCAGCTTGGTGAAACTCTAGTAGAGTGTTTTCCGAAGTGATCGTCCGTCCATCGGCACCTGTCTCCGGAATACTAGCGTTGCCGGCCGCATATCATGAGTCTAAAATACGCGTGTGTGTAAAAGAAAAGAGGGTGGGGTTAAATGATTTGTCTGCGTCTTGTGTCGAGATTATCGTGTCCATAAAATATGGCATGGACTTTTTCAATGTCTAAGTCTAAGTCCATTAAATAAGGCATTAACATTTTCAATGTCTAAGTCTAAGTCCATAAAAATGGCGTCAACCTTTTCAAAGTCTTAGATTAATTTCTTCAAATAGTTCTATCCTTAAATGTCATTTAATAATTATGTTATATGTATTTTGTATCAGCCTGTAAAAGACAACGCAGAATAGCAATGCATCAAATATCCATTGCTATTGGAGTCATGGCGAATTCGCTGATCGTGTGTGAAGAAAATTGATAACATCGTACCACATCTATAAGGTTAAATAAACAGTCAACAGGGTTTAGAATTTATTTTTCAATAATTAAGCGGAACCCAGCTAGTTTATTTTGAGAACCCGTCATTGGATCATTCTTAGCATTATGGGGAGAATATAATAATTAAAAAAAGGGGTTTGGGGGTGGGGGGGAGTGAAAATTTAGATGATCTTAGCTCATTATTTTGAGAACCCGTCATTGGGTCATTCTTAGCATTATGGGGAGAATATAATAATACAAAAAAGGGGTTTGGGGGTGGGGGGGAGTGAAAATTTAGATGATCTTAGCTCATTATTTTGAGAACCCGTCATTGGATCATTCTTAGCATTATGGGGAGAATATAATAATTAAAAAAAGGGGTTTGGGGGTGGGGGGAGTGAAAATTTATATGATCTTAGCTCATTATTTTGAGAACCGGTGATCATTCAACAGGGTACGATGTCTATGAGAAGATTAAGTGTCAATAATCAACAGCAGCACGCAAACGTGTGTGCTCACTGGCGGTATAAGGACCCTAATGGTCTGGATGCTAATGGTATGGACGCTAACATATTTAATCTACCGTCCAGGCTCTGGTGTTGATGTGAGGTAGCGTCATTGTATGATAGGGTCATGTTTGGGAGAGTCAGGTATTGTAGTGTCATGTATTGAAGGGTATTTATTTTAGGAGACATGTAAGGTTTAAGGTCGTGTATTGTAGGGTCATGTACTGTAGGATCGTTTATTGTAGGTTCATGTAATGTAGGGTCGTGTATTGTAGGGTCATGTATTGTAGGGTCATATGACAGACCAGGATGTGACATGACAGAATAGGTTTCGACAGAGCAGGGAGTTACTTGAGCAGGCAACTCTGAAAATGGAGAGGGTTGCACCATGGCTTTACCGCCCTGGGTACCACCAACCCTAGGTACGCTACTTACTCTATCATCTCGACCCCCCCCCCCCCCTTACTTTTGTCTTCATGTCCGACGGGCCCGGATATTAGCAAATATCACCAATGAGCGGAATTAATTTAGATATGAAAGAAGAGTTGATTCATTTGCTTTTATAAGATGACGTCATCTCCTAGCAAATGCAGATTGATTCTCTTGAAATCTGCAAATATTTCTGAATTTATCTAAGCCACGTCTGATGACTTATGGGTCAGCACGGAGAGAATGATCAGCAATGTTCCCTTTAAGCTGCGAAAAAATAAATTGGAACAGATAAGCTGCACTATGCAGCCGGATTTATACAGTTTTATAACATATACAGCCATGTTTTTAATTTGATTCAGATCCATAATTTTGTCTTCTACTTTTTACGTAGAACTATTGATTTACATACATACCGGCACAAGTAGCTAATTATTTTTAATAATGGTTTAACCGTTATGTCTAAACGTCAGCTAAGCGAACTGTAAGCGACATCGCTTGCTAAAAAAATGTCGATCACATTTTAAAACGGAATGGTTCAATGAATTGGTTGTATGATGCACAACCAGATGCGTCGTCAGAGCAGACTGTCAAGCTGGGTGATCAAGCAAAAAATACATACAGCGAATGCTTACAGAAAGTGTCGCTGATCGAAGCACGAGACAAGAATCAGCACAACGAAAAATTGCTGAGGAAGACCAGGTTACAATTTTGATTGACACAAAATCCTCTCGGCTATCAACATGAACACATCTATGACTGCGGTTCATTACATACACAACCATATGGCTAAGCATGCCACAGTTCCTGATATATGACGCACTATGAGTTATACTTTTGAGTTTGTTGATTCTGTCGATTCTATATAATGAAGGATGCTATAAATAGCAAACTTCTCAATGCAAAGTTCCACACATTAACAGTAGATGAGAGCGCTGATATATCACTGACAAAAATGTTGATCTTATACACAGCGTTTCGGCCATAGCCAGCTAATGTTTACAAGACAGTGTTTGTTGGAATTTTGTATATTTCGGCACGGGACAGCAAATCTGTGGTTCAGCAATAACTGAGTTTTATCAAGAGAATTCTTTGGACATGCAGAAAATGGTTATGTTTACCTCTGATGGTGCATCGGTTATGCTAGGCAAGAGCAATGCAGTTGCAGCAATTTCTTGCCGACGTATTCCACATCTACTGGAACAACATTGCGTTGCTCATCGTGAAGATTTAGACATCGACGTTGCTTGCAAACATAAGTATAATGACAGACATTGAAACACTCCTTAGGACAGTGTACACATTGTTCAGCTATAGGTCGACAGTACGGAAAGCCAAGGTTACCGTACTAGCTAAGATGCTGGAATGTGATTCCGTAGCCTTTAGACCTGTTATGAGGGATGATGTGTTTTGTTACACATATAGCCCGCCTTCCACGTGCATGACCCCTCGTGAACTCTCGTGACCGCCTTTGAAGTGTGGCTAACACAAACTTTCCCTTGTTGACAAAAAGCTTCGTTATTCAGAACCGTATAGAAGGATCTGGATAAAACGGGAAAGCAAAACAATGCATTAGACGGTTCTAGACATTAGTAGGAAATGCCTATAAAAAGGGCTGACCGATAGAGAGAGGGGGAGATATTGTTTTGATCACGAGATGTGCTGTGTCATACTTTGTTGTGTGTATAGTTTTCTATTTCCTCGTACAATTTTGTGCTCATTGTATTTGTATATACAGTACCGGTACAAGCAAATCTGTAACTTTATAATTTTAATCATATTTCTCTTGCTGTTAATCGAAGTTCACAAATTAAAAAAGTTATTAATTGTAATTAGCTCTGGCCTTGATTGTCGTTTTATTTGTTATTATTTTTAAATGTTGGTATCGTCCTTTATTATGGACTGTTTCTAGAACGAGCCATAGATTAAAATTAAGAGATTAAATTCTCAATTCATAACGGTCCGTAATAAGACCATTTAGGGAAATCAGATGGCTTTCGCGGCACTTTACTTTACGAACATTGCTGAGAAATATACAAGTGTTGGCTGAATACCGCGAGAAGCAGGTGAGCCTGTATAATGATCCAGTTCACAAGTCCCGTTTGAAGAAACTAAGGGATCCGCAGTTTCGAACTGCACTGATTATCTTTGGTGAAGTTGTTGGTGAACTTGCTGAATTATGCAAGCTGCTATGAAGAAAAACATCTTACGACCATCGAGGTATACCAGTTTGTAAAAGCAAGGATCGCTAAGCTGCATGCCCAGTACCTTGGTGAAAATGTGCACTGGTTCGAAGAGGTCGCTGAATCGCTTGCAAATGATGAGGATATAAACATGAGTTACATCCTAAAATTCGTTAAATTTTTATGTTTGAACCTGAACTCTCGTTTCTCTGAAAGTGAGTTGATGCAATCGCGAATCTTTGAGATATCAGCATTTTTCGACACTTTAGATTTTAATTTTGACCCAGAAGAACTTGCAGCACTGGTTTCTAGATATGAGGCCTTTCTGCAAAACTATGACGTCATTCTACCAAAAGTTAAGGATCAGTATCGTAACTTAAGATTTGTGCTTGCAGAAAAAAATGAAATGTGGGTTGATGCAGACTGTCGACGAGATGTTTCGATTTTTAATAAATGAGGAGCAACTTGGTGACATTGCCATTGTGTTGGATATTTGTACTACACTTTTTGCATCAAGCGCCGATTGTGAACGTGGATTCAGCCTAATGAATAATATACAAATAAAATCTAGAGAAATAAGCTGGAAGAGTTACATTTAGACATGCTTATGAGGATTAAATCGTATCAGAATGATGGACATCAGATCAACCTTGACCATGTGTATAAAAGATAGATATCGTTGGAAGACAGACGCCAGAGTACCTCCAGGAATGAGTCAATCAAATGACTAGCGGCCATTCGTATTGGCTTTGTTGGAATTTAGTTGCTTGACCCAACGACGGGGTAAATAATAGAAATAAATATAGCTTTGATTGAAATGTTGTGACATTTCTGATTATAATTATTTAATTATAGTTCCTTTATTTATTTATATAAATATTTTTGTATTTAAGTTCATTTATGTAATATCCTTGTATCTGTGTGTTTATGGGCTGTAAAATTTTGCACACAAAAAATTGCTACTGTAATAATTTTCACACAACTGTATGATCTTGCACACGAGCCAGCAAACCTAAGAGGGAACATTGAGCATCAGTCAAATTTTAAGTGTCAAACAGCTTCTAAAAGCGACTGACAAGCTCTCATTGTGAAAGTCAATCCAATTTCAGCTCTCATTCATCTGAAGTTGGCAATGAGTGAAACAATAAAGAGTAAAGCTAAAGGTTAAATTTTAACAAATCAACAAAACCGCAGTCACCAGCTGTTCTCGATGGTGAAGATTTCGTTAATTTGTAAGTGATCAAACTGGTGCAGTCGCACCTCTCTCTCTCTCTCTCTCTCTCTCTCTCTCTCTCTCTCTCTCTCTCTCTCTATCTCTCTCTGTCTCTCTTTCTGTCTCTCTCCCCCTCGCTCTATCTCTGTCTCTCTCTCTCTCTCTTCCTCAATCTCTCTCTCTGTCTCTCTCTCTTTCTCTCTCTTTCTCTCTCTCTTTCTCCCTCTCTCTATGTGTCTGTCCTTCTCTCTGTGTGTCTCTATCTCTGCTTCTCTGTCTCTGTCTCTCTCTCCTCTTGAAATTTATTGAAAACAAAGACATGCAAATACAATAAAATAATACAAGTTAGATTCGTCCAGTCAGCACGACAATGACCATCGCAGGCAACGCATTACTACACACTTTGCTCCATAACTATCAAATAAATATATTATTGTTTGAACACCCGGCATGGATAACAATATTCCCGGTATCACCGGACTGAATTTATTTCTTAATTATTCGTCCTGCTAAATTAAGTGTAGAAAACTATGTCTGCTGCGCCTCTTTAAAGTGCATTAAGTACTTTTGTAGATTGTATATTGATTTCTCCTTACTAAGTAGACATTTCTTGTGGTTAATAAAACCGTGCACTCTTTGACCGATGTCCTTCCATGACTTTTATTCAAGTCAGATAATGATCCCATACTCGCATATCTTTTTTTTTCTTCAAATTTGATTTAATTTTGTTTTTAAAACAATATCATCTGATACAATTCGCCAAAAGGCCACAGCAGCACCCCCCCCCCACCCCAGCCCCTAAATCTACGGAGCAATTCATAGCCCACTTTGAGAACCACTGATTTAATATCTCAACATGAACTATACACGGTGGCAAGTTACAAATCCGTTTGCTGCTCGTGACACTTGATTATGACACAGAAAACTTTTTTTATATTTATTATATTCGATTACGTTTTTGGGTTCTACAATTTAGCGATACCCATCTGTCAGGCAGACGAATGCGCTCGCTAAAGATGACATTTTCACGATGAAGGAGTTCAATACTTTATTAGTAATCGATCTCAGTAACTGAACTTCTTGATGGGTGCATTTTTATACACCATTTTAGTTTCTAAAGAAGTTTCGACGAACGCGACCGAGTGGGCTTTTAACAAAATTTCATTGCTCTTTTTAATGGCACAAAATGTCTTTGAGTACTGTGGGTACGCGAGGACCTTGTGATCCCAGTCTATAGCACTGCTGAAAAAATCTGTTTAAGCATCGCGAAAGCCGCTGGAGTTGAGATGAGAAAGGGGGTCAACTGGTTCATGTGGATCATAGTGTCGTATGAAGATCATTCAGAACATAGCAATTCTAATCGGACGTTGATTGTATGGATACATGGCGATTGTATGGAAACATGGCGATTGTATGGACACATATCGATTGTATGGATACATGACGATTGTATGGATACATGACGATTGTATGGATACATGGTGATTATATGGACACATGGAGATTGTATAGAGACATGGCAATTGTATGACTATGGATACATGGCGACTGTATGGAAATATTGCGATTGCATGGAGACATGGAGCTGTATGGACATATGGAGATTGCATGGACGCATGGTGATTGTATTGACATATGCTGATTGCACGGAGACGTGGAGATTGTTTGAACATATGGTGATTGTTTGGAGACATGATGATTGTGCAGAGATGAGTATTCACTCAGACACTGAGATTATACACTCGATTACAAAGTCTTCTCATTTTTCAGACCTTCTCCCTTCTCCTTCCGTCCAGCTCCTACAGGAAAACATTGTCTGAATAATATCAATGCTGACCTTTCAGCCATTCCCAAAACACAGATGACTTCCCCCCCCCCCCCCCCAGACCTCAGGAGACGTGTCGCCGAGCTTAATAGTCATTAAGGGAGCGCTGTTGTTGTGGTTATCTTCCCCTACCCCGGAGGCTACTCATTGATATATACGTAACTGTTTTACCTCCCCCTTTTTATTCTTATTACCTCCCTTTAATTCGCTCTATTTGCTCATGACTATGTTATGTTCATAATACATTTCTTTGTGTTTTTGTTACGTTTCGATAATTCCGTACCCTCTAAATTGATGAGTGTTTATACAATGCAACAAGTGACACCCTGGAAGGACTCACCACCCACCTCAACCCGTGTTTATCTATAATTATCTATACTGATGTAATTTTATCAATGTAATCTCTATGTTATTTATATAATTTCTATGTTATCCATGTTATCTCTATGTTATCCATGTAATCTTTATGTTATCCATGTAATCTCTAACTATAATATCAATCATTGTTTAGTTTATCATTTTTAGACGCTTTCCTTTGGGTTGCTTCAACAGTTTGTTTGTTTGTTTGTTTGTTTGTTTGTGGTGGATTGTTGAATCTCAATTTTGGCCCATTTCCTGTGGTCCAATTTATCTGGAATTGTGTGCACTTACCCATCCCCGCCCCTACAGGAAAACAAACTTTCATGACCTACAGTGACCCTAATGTGACCGATATATATCATCTCAATATGGACCCGATTCCTGGTGACCATTTGAGCTGAGAATTTGTACACTTAACCCCCCCCCCCCCCAATGACGACAATTATTATTATTATTATTATGGGTAGTTTTCTATAGCGTGGTACCCCAGCCTAGGGCTGGGCTCACCACGCTGTACATACAAATTAAAATGAACTTAAAAAATATAAATTAAAAACCAACCATTCCATATCAATTTACATGTAAAGCCATGGACGGCACTCCGCAGCATCGTTTAACTTTCAGAGGGGGAATCAGTCAGGATATTAAAGTTTAAAGAGGTGTGTTTTGGTGCAGTACAATACAACCCTTCATGATCAGTAGGTTATCAGTGACTTCCCATAATCCTTGTGTGACCTTTTGTGGATATCTCAGAAACTGACCTAATGTTAAATGAACATCGGGTTCCAAACACAGCGTTCCCTTGCTACATACCAACCCTAGCTACACCAACCCTAGCTGTCAAACCAACCCTGGCTACACACCAATCCTTATAGCTACAAACAAACCTTAACAATTTTAACACACTATCTCTAGCTACACACCAGCCCTAGCGGAACCAGCCCTAGCGGAACCAACCCTAGCTACACCAACCCTAGCTACACCAACTCTAGCTACACCAACCCTTTCTACACCAACACTAGCAACACCAACACTAACATCACCAACCCTATCTACACCAACCCTAGCTACACCAACCCTAGCTACACCCATCTTAGATATACCAGCTCTAGCCACACCAACCTTATCAACACCAACTCTTGCTACACCAACCCTAGCTTCACCGATACCTTTATTCCCACACGTACACTAAAAACCAGATATTTGAAGTAAAATACTGCTTGTAGCTATTCATGTGGTTCATGGGTATACGTACTGTTGAATACAGAATCATGCAAAACGCATTTAGAGTAAAACGACAAAGTTTTCGTATACATCCTTTATAAAGTAATTTGGGGGGGTGGGGGTGGCCCTCAAATTTTGACGAAACATGCCTACAAGAAACGCACCTTAATAGAATTCAAATTGGTATCCCCCCCCCCCCCCGGGTCAAGGTTAGCAAACGCACATTTTTTCCCGCACCTAACATATTTTTAGCGTCAGTTCACACGATCAAATTTCGCGTCAAATTGTTGTATGAACGCACTATTTTGTGCGTGGTTTCTTTTTTGGGGGAATTTGATCAAATAGTAATTTGAAAGCTGTGACAAGGCTTCACACACGAATTGCATCAAATGCTTGAAGGAAAATTTGATCGTGTGAACAGACCCTTATTCTAATGTCCCACAGGCTTGTACACCGCAGATTTATTTCACGAAGAGTTTCAGTAAAACAAAAGAACTTATCATGCACCAAAACGCACTTGTGATGCATGAGTTTGTCATGAGACGTCATAAGAAATGTCACGTGTTGAGTTTATAACCAAATCAATATTGGATGGCGTGTCATTAAGATCGATACTGGGAGAGAGCCAATAGTTAGAATTGCCCGGATCTCATGCGATCTTGACATGTTTGACCTTCAGGTCTAAATAATTAATGAATGTCACGTGACTTATGTCCTTAAAGAAAACAAATGGAAAGCTCGTACTGTTTGCCTTCTTTCTGCTCTATCTCTATCTATCTATCCCTCCCTCTCTCCCTCTCTCTCTATCTCTCTCTCTCTCTCTATCTCTCTCTCTCTCTCTTGGTTTTCTTCTTCTGCCTTTCTCTTTTTATCTCTTTCTCTCTTTCTTTAACTTTTATCCTCTGTCTATGTCTATCTCTCTTTGTATCTCTCTCTCTCTCTCCTTCCAATTTTTTTCTCTATCTCTCCCTTCCTCCCCCCTCTCTCTCTCTCTCCCTCTCTCTCTCTCTCTCTCTCTCTCTCTCTCACTGTCTGCCTGTCTCTCTCTACCTGTCTCTTGAACTTGGTCTATTTTTTGCTCTGTGTCTCTTTGTATCTCTCTCCCTCTACCTATATACCTTCTTACTCTCTCCGCCTCGCTCTCCTTCTCCCGCCTTCTCCTCTTTATCACTGTTCCCGCCCCCTCTCTCTCTTTTCCCCCTGTGTTTCCATCTGTCTCCCGCTCTCTCTCTTTCTCTCTCTATTTCTCTTTCTTTCACGTTATCACTTCATCGTTTCGTATTCCTTATCTGTAAACCTTTCCTTCCGTCTTCACATCCTCGTCAATATATACATTTGTACCTGTCCATTTTCATCTCCCTTTTGTTCCCAACACTGCTAATAACATATTTCTCTCTGCACACCTGTAACATCACTCATTACATTCTCTCTCACTAATCACATCGAACGCCGTGAATCAATTTAAAAAAAAAAAAAACGCACATAGCGAAGTTTTTACAAAGCAAACTGTCTCCTTACTCTAATGATTTCCCTCCAATGTCATCAACAGTTTTTTAAATAATTTTACATTTTTTGTTTTAGAAATTACTGGGCGGGCTTGTAATCACCTGTCAGGCATTGTAATCACCTGTCGGGTATTGAAATCAACTGTCTGGTATTGAAATCAACTGTCAGGTATTGAAATCAAATGTCGGGTATTGAAATCAACTGTCAGGTATTGAAATCAACTGTCAGGTATTGAAATCAACTGTCAGGTATTGAAATCAACTTTCATGTATTGAAATCAACTGTCAGGTATTGAAATCAACTGTCATGTAGTGAAATCAACTGTCAGGTATTGAAATCAACTGTCATGTAGTGAAATCAAATGTCAGGTATTGTAATCAACTGTCAGGTATTGAAATCAACTGTCATGTAGTGAAATCAAATGCCAGGTATTGTAATCAACTGTCAGGTATTGTAATCAACTGTCAGGTATTGAAACCAACTGTCGGGTATTGAAATCAACTATCGGGTATTGAAATCAACTGTCAGGTATTGAAATCAAATGTCGGGTATTGAAATCAACTGTCAGGTATTAAAATCAGCTGTCGTGTAGTGAAATCAAATGTCGGGTATTGAAATCAACTGTCAGGTATTGAAATCAGCTGTCGTGTATTGAAATCAACTGTCAGGTATTGAAATCAAATGTCAGGTATTGAAATCAGCTGTCAGGTATTGAAATCAGCTGTCGGGTATTGAAATCAAATGTCAGGTATTGAAATCAAATGTCAGGTATTCAAATCAGCTGTCGTGTAGTGAAATCAAATGTCGGGTATTGAAATCAACTGTCAGGTATTGAAATCAAATGTCGGGTATTGAACTCAACTGTCGTGTATTGAAATAAACTGTCAGGTATTGAAATCAACTGTCAGGTATTGAAATCAAATGTCAGGTATTGAAGTCAACTGTCAGGTATTGAAATCAACTGTCAGGTATTGAAATCAAATGTCAGGTATTGAAATCAACTGTTAGGTATTGACATCAACTGTCATGTATTGAAATCAACTGTCAGGTATTGAAATCAACTGTCATGTATTGAAATCAACTGTCAGGTATTGAAATCAACTGTCATGTATTGAAATCAACTGTCATGTATTGAAATCAACTGTCATGTATTGAAATCAACTGTCAGGTATTGAAACCAACTGTCAGATATTGAAATCAAATGTCATGTAGTGAAATCAAATGTCAGGTATTGGAATTAACTGTCAGGTATTGAAATCAACTGTCAGGTATTGAAATCAACGGTTAGGTATTGAAATCAACTTTCATGTATTGAAATCAACTGTCAGGTATTGAAATCAGCTGTCATGTATTGAAATCAACGGTCAGGTATTGAAATCAGCTGTCATGTTTTGAAATCAACGGTCGGGTATTGAAATCAGCTGTTATTTATTGAAATCAGCTGTCATGTATTGAAATCAAACTGTAATGTATTGAAATCAACTGTCAGGTATTGAAATTAACTGCCAGGTATTGAAATCAATTGGCAGGTATTGAAATCAACTGTCAGTTATTGAAACAATTGACAGGTATTGAAATCAACTGTCAGGTATTGAAATCAACTGTCAGGTAGTGAAATCAAATGTCAGGTAGTGAAATCAACTGCCAGGTATTAAAATGCAGATTTAGCTTGAGCACATTATATGGGCGAAAGGGTGGGGGGAAGAGGAAAAGAAGAAATGAACTAAAGAAGATGTCTGTTCTGTAAAGTACTCTTATTTAAGAGAACACATTCCTTTCATCGTCTACAAATTAAAAATGTTCGATTTTGTTCGCATGCGAATAATAACTAGACTATGTCTTAGTGATGAAAGAGATCTTAATGAAGAAAATTGCTAAAAGCCGGAAGTGAGATCTTAAAGGCTATGTATTTTATCAGCTTTCAAATGTTCGATTATCATATTGGTGAAATGATTTTAAAATACATTTTGAAAAAAAGTCTTAAATAATTAGCGGTTCTAAAATTCCTGTAGAATAATTTCAATCATGAGCAAATAAGTATATGATTGGGATTATATGATTGGGATTAATATAAGTTATGATGATTTAGGAGCATCGGGTTGTGTAAAATTCCCGTTGATATTTCACTGATGCGACCCTCCACTGAACTTACCAATAATGAAATAGATCTAATTTGTTTTAGAAACGTCTATGAGGCAACTCCTACTAACAGCACAGCCATCTTACGTCCCCTGAGTAACTACGTCATATTTATAATTCAACGACAGAGGGCGAAAATGGAACTATCCGTTTCATAGTCGTGTGACTAGTTAGCCCATTTCCTGTTACTGGAGGCTGATATTACATTATTGGTTGATAAATTTCCCAATGGATTTGCCACACGAATGTGTTTCAGTGTACACGTGTGTTGATGTGTTTCTGCGAATGTGTTTGTGTGGATGGGGAATGAAGTGATATGCATCCATCAATACAATTCGTAATAAAGTCCAAAGTTCGCAAATACTGATAATTTCCCATCATCCATCGAAGAAAACTAACTAGTTATAACCATTTTAAAAAAAATTGCACATATGATCAGAGGTTCTCAACTCTTCCTGTGTTTACCACCATTTGTGATATTGTTTGACAAAGCCCCCCCCCCCCCTTTTACATAAGCAAAAAGGATTTAAAATTGGAAAGTACTTGAGATGTGATCTGTTTTTTGAATGCCTTTTAATCCCACCCTTAAGGACACCAAAGAGATAAATATCTTTATACACGTTTTTTGAATCGACTTCAATAACTTGGATTTTTGTTGTTCTTTATCAGATAAATAGAGTGACAGTCTTTCAGTGACAGTCTCTCAGTGACAATCTTTCAGTGACAGTCTTTCAGTGAAAGTGTTTCAGTGACAGTCTCTCAGGGACAGTCCTTCAGTGACAGTCTCTCAGTGACAGTCTTTCAGTGACAGTCTTTCAGTGACAGTCTCTCAGTGACAGTCTTTCAGTGACACTCTTTCAGTGACAGTCTCTCAGTGACAGTCTTTCAGTGACAGTCTCTCAGTGACAGTCTTTCAGTGACAATCTTTCCGCGACAGTCTTTCAGTGACAGTCTCTCAGTGACAATCTTTCCGCGACAGTCTTTCAGTGACAGTCTCTCAGTGACAATCTTTCCGCGACAGTCTTTCAGTGACAGTCTCTCAGTGAGTCTTTCAAGGACATTCTTTTATCAGCTTTTAAACTGTGAAGGGCGGATGTGACGTATAAGGAAAACACAAACGTAACGAAAAAATGTTTTAAATCATTCAATATTGTTTAAAGCTCGCAGTTTAACTCTCCAACATTCCTGGTTCCCTGAGATCTTGTTCTCTCCCATTAGCTTACTTTTACAATCTGGCTGTTCGAATAGCCAAGAACATCGCAATAATAACACGTTATACATCATTGTGTTCAGATGTGAATAATCTGTTTGTGATAGCAATTATAAGATCACAGTTAATTATGGTTTTGATAAGAATAGGTTTTCAGTTCTCCTAAAAAAATTTTTTTTAAAAAAATGTCAACATACCACAAACAAACATATGGAAGAATAAAAAAATAAATCAATAAATATATTATAAATAAGCATTGAGACCTAAGCTAAACTATTTACTATATCCATCAATGGGATCCATATTTTGCAACGCATATTAACATTTCAAGAAATTTTACAAATCTTTGTATTAACAAAGATACTTTTGAATGCATTCGGCAATGTAAAAAACCGACAGTGAATTTATATATTTGTTGTTTCTTTGATTTAAAAGAAAATTCAAATAAAACAAGACAAAAGTTTCATGAGAGAAATAGTATTATTCCATTATACTCTTATACCATTATACCATTATACCTTATACCATTATACCATTATTATTATTACTATTATTATTTGTAGCGTGGTACCCCAGCCTAGGGCTTGGCTCACCACGCTGTACATACAATTTAACAAACATAATCATGAAATTAAAAATTAACTAACATTAATTAAAAAAACAAAACAAAACAAATGTATATTCGCCCAACCATTCCATAATTATTTACTTGTGAAGCCATGGACGGCACTCAGCAGCATCGTTTAACGGTCAGAGGGGGAATCAGTCAGGATAGTACAGTTTAAAGAGATGTGTTTTGAGTGCAGTTTTGAAGGCTGTGATGATTGGTATATTTCTGATGTGTAGTGGAAGAGAATTCCATTGTTTGGGGGCACAGTAAGAGAAAGATCGTTCACCGTATGTTTTTGTGCGAGTCTTGGGGACAGAAAGTATACACCCGTCTGCGGAGGAGCGAAGCTGTCGAAGGGGGTGAATAGACAGAAAGAAGTTCGGTTAGATAGGAAGGGCAGGAATTCAAGAAAATGTTGTGGCAGAGAACAGAGAGTTTATAGTCATTCCGTGCTTGTACAGGGCGCCAATGAAGTGAATGAAGTAGTGGTGTGACGTGATCACGTTTTTTTGCCTTTAAACCTAGCCAACAGCTGAGTTTTGAACCTGTTGTAGTTTTTCCAAGAAGTGTTTTGGTGAACCTGACAGAAGAGAGTTGCAATATTTAAGACGAGAGAGAACAAGAGCATAGACTAGGGTTTTTATTGCACTAACAGTGAGGTAGTGGCGAATGGAGCTGATCTGAAGGATAGCCTTGTATGCATAGCCAATATTCATAGTTGAGTATTTAAACTGTTTGTCTGAGTTACGAACTTGAAATGAATACCATTATATCTTATACCATTATTCCATTATACCATTATTCCATTGTACCATTATACCTTATACCATTATACCATTATACCATTATACCATTATTCTATTATACCATTATACCATTATACCTTATACCATTATACCATTATACCTTATACCATTATACCATTATACCTTATACCATTATACCATTATACCTTATACCTTATACCATTATACCTTATACCATTATACCATTATTCCATTATTCCATTATTCCATTATACCATTATTCCATTATTCCATTATTCCATTATACCATTATTCCATTATTCCATTATTCCATTATTTCATTATACCATTATACCATTATACCATTATTCCATTATTACACTATAATCCATTATATCATTACATCATTACACTTATACTATTATTATTAGCAAATGATATAAGTTCAAATAACTAATTTTAACATATTTATTTTTTTATCATAGCACATTGGTTACAAATTTAAAAAAACAACTATCGGTTGTGATATATGACTATGTCTATTTTACAAATAACTCATATATTTAACAATAGGAACACAATAAGTCTTAGACTTTTTTAAAAACGTATTTTATAAACTTTATAAAGATGTTCACATTTCATTTTTCCTGTAGTAGTCATTATATCTTTAACACTACGCTGATTATAGCTTTAACTTACGCTGATTATAGCTTTAACTTACGCTGATTATAGCTTTAACTTACGCTGATTATAGCTTTAACTTACGCTGATTATAGCTTTAACTTACGCTGATTATAGCTTTAACTTACGCTGATTATAGCTTTAACTTACGCTGATTATAGCTTTAACTTACGCTGATTATAGCTTTAACACTACGCTGATTATAGCTTTAACACTACGCTGATTATAGCTTTAACACTTAGCTGATTATAGCTTTAACACTACGTTGATTATAGCTTTAACACTTAGCTGATTATAGCTTTAACACTTAGCTGATTATAGCTTTAAAATTACGCTGATTATAGCTTTAACACTACGCTGATTATAGCTTAAACACTTAGCTGATTATAGCTTTAACACTACGCTGATTATAGCTTTAACACTACGCTGATTATAGCTTTAACACTACGCTGATTATAGCTTTAACACTACGCTGATTATAGCTTTAACACTTAGCTGATTATAGCTTTAACACTACGCTGATTATAGCTTTAACACTACGCTGATTATAGCTTTAACACTTAGCTGATTATAGCTTTAACACTACGCTGATTATAGCTTTAACACTTAGCTGATTACAGCTTTAACACTTAGCTGATTATAGCTTTAACTTACGCTGATTATAGCTTTAACACTTAGCTGATTATAGCTTTAACTTACGATGATTATAACTTTAACACTTAGCTGATTATAGCTTTAACACTTAGCTGATTATAGCTTTAACACTTAGCTGATTATAGCTTTAACTTACGCTGATTATAGCTTTAACACTTAGCTGATTATAGCTTTAACTTACGCTGATTATAGCTTTAATACTTAGCTGATTATAGCTTTAACTTACGCTGATTATAGCTTTAACACTTAGCTGATTATAGCTTTAACTTACGCTGATTATAGCTTTAACACTTAGCTGATTATAGCTTTAACTTACGCTAATTATAACTTTAACACTACGCTGATTATAGCTTTAACACTACGCTGATTATAGCTTTAACACTACGCTGATTATAGCTTTAACACTACGCTTATTATAGCTTTAACACTTAGCTGATTATAGCTTTAACACTACGCTGATTATAGCTTTAACACTACGCTGATTATAGCTTTAACACTTAGCTGATTATAGCTTTAACACTACGCTGATTATAGCTTTAACACTTAGCTGATTACAGCTTTAACACTTAGCTGATTATAGCTTTAACACTTAGCTGATTATAGCTTTAACTTACGCTGATTATAGCTTTAACACTTAGCTGATTATAGCTTTAACTTACGCTGATTATAACTTTAACACTTAGCTGATTATAGCTTTAACACTTAGCTGATTATAGCTTTAACACTTAGCTGATTATAGCTTTAACTTACGCTGATTATAGCTTTAACACTTAGCTGATTATAGCTTTACTTACGCTGATTATAGCTTTAACACTTAGCTGATTATAGCTTTAACTTACGCTGATTATAGCTTTAACACTTAGCTGATTATAGCTTTAACTTACGCTGATTATAGCTTTAACACTTAGCTGATTATAGCTTTAACTTACGCTAATTATAACTTTAACACTACGCTGATTATAGTTGTAACACTACGCTGAATTTTAATCCTTCCTATTGCTGCAGCTGTAATCTGAACGTTGTCAACAAACCTTGCCAACGCCTGATTCATTCTACTGTGGAACTAAAAACATTATACCTCCCAGATCTTTGTTATTCGTTATTCAAGACATGCATTTTGTTTTCTTCAGATTGAAAGAAATATGAATATTTCTAACACTAGAACTTTCATTTACATGAAAGAATACACTGCAATGCCATTTACGTGGGCTTTTTTAAACTTCTACGAACCACATCAGTGTCCGTATTATTTGCATTGATTCCAAAGCTGATATCTTTTTATCAAGTAATCGTATAATAATCCAACCAACTAGGCACCGTAGTTGCATTAAGCTTAAGCTAAAATAACAACAGAACCAGTTATACTGTTTAGATATTGTATCTTCAAGAAGCAATAATTCATTTACAGTTAAGTTGTGCCATACCGTTTTTGAGTAACATTTATGAAATGAGTATGTCCGATCCTCTTCTTCTTGATTAATTATTTTGGTTGCTCAAGGGACCATATTTGCATGCATATCATCTCCTGCTTCTCTTGATAATTCAATATGGTTGCTCCAGGGACCAAATTTGTATGCATGTCCTTTTCATCGGGCCCGGAAGCCCAGAAGAAATTGAACACTACCTGCTTATCAGCACTGTACTGTTTTTAAATATTTTTTTAGAAACTAAATGTCTCGGCCTGCATATATTGGCCTAAATAAAATAAATTTATGAATTCCATAATTCCGTAAATAAACTCATTTCATACAGTTCACAAAATTGAGGCTTGTAGGTAAGAAGTCCAATACATTTTTCACTTTTTGTTCATGAACTGGAATGTTCAGTTTAAAATTCAATTTGGCTTAGTTGCCATAATATTGCAGCTGCAATTGTTGTGTAGATTTGCAAATCATCACCAGCCTTGTTGATGTAAAGTACAGTTGACAGAAGGTCAAGGCACTCCTTATCTCGTCTTGTTTAGGGCGGGTTTCAGTTGGTAGCTCAGGTTTTAAGACAGGAGTAGAAGTGACATAATATTATTGGGTTGCCCAATTTCCTAGTCACCACTCTCATACTGTAAAATTATAATAGAATATAAGTATAGCATATAGGCTTATATCTTATGATCTTTAAAAAAATAAACAAAACTATTTCATATTTTTTTAAAATCTAAAATTAAAAGCTGTTTTTATTCCAGAATAAATTATATACCTAAAATGCATTGCCCCTTCTTTGCGTATCTGTTTTGTTTGCTTCACGCTTTCCCCGTGCATGAACTCTAGCATGCAACAAAGTCGAGACCGCTTTTAAGGTGTGGGTAGCTAAAAATAGTCTCCCTTTAACCTTTTTTTCAAATAATAAGTATTGTCCGTTTCCTTCTGAAATTTGTAGAAAAATCTGGATAAAACTGGAAAGGAAGACAATGCATAAGGCGGTTCTCGAAATATCAGTAAAACCGACTATAAAAGGAGAGGAGAGCTATTTTCTTTTTTATCATTGTACCGTTTTTTTGCTCATTACGTTTTATTAACATCGTACCGGTACAAGCCGAACAATATACAGTAAGTCAATAGTTTTAATTATATTTGTTTTGATTTGGTAATTTATTATAATTAACACATTAAAACGTATTAATTGTAATCGGCCCTGGTTTGAGTATCGTCTTCTTTGTTATTGTAACTTATCATTTGGTATCGTATTTTGTTATGTACTGTTCTTGGAACGAGCCATACACTTAAATAAGAGAATAATTTCTCCACATTGTTAACAGTACGCAGCGGTAACAATGTGAACTAAGGAAATTTCTAACTATGCCTACAGAAATAAGATAATAATAAATATATACTTAATAAGCTGGAATAAAATTATTATAAGTAAGCTTAAATACTTATTTATTTTTCTATTTTTATGAAGCCTGCTTTTGCTGTATATCAATGTAAATCTAGTTTTTATCCAGTCCAATGTTACAGTGTATCAATGTAAATCTAGTTCTGTTCCACTATTTCCACAAAAGCGAGTGCGTTTCGACCCATCGTAGCATAGAAAAATCTCTTACCTTCCCTAGCAAACATCCGATCAGGGGGCTGAAAGGCACACAATTGTTAACAGTTCTGCTTGTATTCAAATATGATATGCAACACTTTTTGAAGTTAAAGATGAGCCTTTTTTTTTTGTTTGTTTTTTTGGTATCTATTTGTGCTACCGGCTTTCAGTGAAGTTTGACAGGATGTGTAATATGGCAGACGATAATCATGTAACTGAGACACCTTGAACGGACTAAATTTTTTAAAAATTAAAAATCTCTTTTTACGCTTAAAACTCAAAATTAAAAAGTCAATAAAACGCATAACAGTAAAAAAATTGAATTAAATAAACTAACAATAATAATAACAATAGCAACAAGTTATTTAGTTATTTTTTTTTAAATTCCGTTTTTACTGTTGCGTGTTCGCCGATGAAGGCTTTATGCCGATTCGTTCGTTGTTTTGTTCTGTTCTTGTTTTTTTCAAGTTTTTATAACTTTGTTACGCCCATTTCCTTGTCAAGGAAAACAAAACAAACCAAGACAAAATTTCGTAATGTAAAATATTTCTAACAAACAGTTTTAGAACCACTAAGTACCCATCTGACAGGATACCCTCTATACGCACTGGATTGAAGAAACGTGGATGGTGGATAGGGTGGAATATTATAATTCATTTAAATGAAAACTTGATAATAAGTATGACCTCCTTGCATTTGCAACCCCGACCCCCCCCCCCCAACAATGAAAACACGACACGCTGACATGTCTCTTGTACCACGACACAGTGACATCTCTCTTGTACCACGACACACTGACATCTCTCTTGTACCACGACACACTGACATCTCTCTTGTACCACGATACATTGACATCTGTCTTGTACCACGACACGCTGACATCTCTCTTGCACCACGACACACTGATATCTCTCTTGTACCACGACACGCTGATATCTCTCTTGTACCACGACACACTGACATCTCTCTTGCACCACGACAGGCTGACATCTCTCTTGTACCACGACACGCTGACATCTCTCTTGTACCACGACACGCTGACATCTCTCTTGCACCACGACACACTGACATCTCTCTTGTACCACGACACACTGACATCTCTCTTGTACCACGACACACTGACATCTCTCTTGTACCACGACACATTGACATCTCTCTTGTACCACGACACGCTGACATCTCTCTTGTACCACGACACACTGACATCTCTCTTGTACCACGACACACTGACATCTCTCTTGTACCACGACACGCTGACATCTCTCTTGCACCACGACACACTGACATCTCTCTTGTACCACGACACACTGACATCTCTCTTGTACCACGACACATTGACATCTGTCTTGTACCACGACACGCTGACATCTCTCTTGCACCACGACACGCTGACATCTCTCTTGCACCACGACACACTGATATCTCTCTTGTACCACGACACACTGACATCTCTCTTGTACCACGACACACTGACATCTCTCTTGTACCACGACACGCTGACATCTCTCTTGTACCACGACACGCTGACATCTCTCTTGTACCACGACACACTGACATCTCTCTTGTACCACGACACACTGACATCTCTCTTGTACCACGACACACTGACATCTCTCTTGTACCACGACACACTGACATCTCTCTTGTACCACGACACACTGACATCTCTCTTGTACCACGACACACTGACATCTCTCTTGTAACACGACACACTGACATCTCTCTTGTACCACGACACACTGACATCTCTCTTGTACCACGACACACTGACATCTCTCTTGCACCACGACACACTGACATCTCTCTTGTACCATGACACACTGACATCTCTCTTGTACCACGACACACTGACATCTCTCTTGTACCACCGAAACATCAAGTGTCTTTCAAATCAGCGAGTTTTAGACGAGAAGCGATGTTCTCAATATTCAATGAAGAAAATAAAAAATATCACGACATTCGGTTACCTCGCCCAGTACCTCGCCCTTCCCTTCCCGCTAGGCCCTGAAAAGCTCTCCCCCCCCCCCCCCCCAAACCCGGGGGTGGGCAAGAAGCCTTCCGTCCCGTGTTTATACAGCCAACAACTCAAAAGTCCGGGAAGAGGGGATCCGATTGCCTTTTAGCAGGATCTAATCGTGGGGATCAGGATCGCGATCCCGTGTTTGGACAAGGGGGGACGTAATCGCAATTAGACCGAATGTACAAGTTGTCTTCCCTTGGAGTGCTTCCTTCCCGCTCATCCTCCTAGCTCCCCTACCCTCTTTTTTTTTTCTCAATCCAACCAATGATGTCAGGTATCGATTCGTGGTATCGGTGACCTGCTGGGTATTATTTATCCCGGATGAGAGAAGTTTTTTTGTGATTCTTTCCCGTTGTTCAAATTGTCGACCCTTGAGGACTATTACTTTACTAGTTGATATTTCTGCTAAAAATTGTGTGGAAATCTCGGAGTGAAATAAGATAAGGAGGAGGTAACTGTGTGGAAATCTCGGAGTGAAATAAGATAAAGAGGAGGTAACTGTGTGGAAATCTCGGAGTGAAATAAGATAAAGAGGAGGTAACTGTGTGGAAATCTCGGAGTGAAATAAGATAAGGAGGAGGTAACTGTGTGGAAATCTCGGAGTGAAATAAGATAAAGAGGAGGTAACTGTGTGGAAATCTCGGAGTGAAATAAGATAAGGAGGAGGTAACTGTGTGGAAATCTCGGAGTGAAATAAGATAAGGAGGAGGTAACTGTGTGGAAATCTCGGAGTGAAATAAGATAAGGAGGAGGTAACTGTGTGGAAATCTCGGAGTGAAATAAGATAAGGAGGAGGTAACTGTGTGGAAATCTCGGAGTGAAATAAGATAAGGAGGAGGTAACTGTGTGGAAATCTCGGAGTGAAACAAGATAAGGAGGAGGTAACTGTGTGGAAATCTCGGAGTGAAATAAGATAAGGAGGAGGTAACTGTGTGGAAATCTCGGAGTGAAATAAGATAAGGAGGAGGTAACTGTGTGGAAATCTCGGAGTGAAATAAGATAAGGAGGAGGTAACTGTGTGGAAATCTCGGAGTGAAATAAGATAAGGAGGAGGTAACTGTGTGGAAATCTCGGAGTGAAATAAGATAAGGAGGAGGTAACTGTGTGGAAATCTCGGAGTGAAATAAGATAAGGAGGAGGTAACTGTGTGGAAATCTCGGAGTGAAATAAGATAAAGAGGAGGTAACTGTGTGGAAATCTCGGAGTGAAATAAGATAAGGAGGAGGTAACTGTGTGGAAATCTCGGAGTGAAATAAGATAAGGAGGAGGTAACTGTGTGGAAATCTCGGAGTGAAACAAGATAAAGAGGAGGTAACTGTGTGGAAATCTCGGAGTGAAACAAGATAAGGAGGAGGTAACTGTGTGGAAATCTCGGAGTGAAATAAGATAAGGAGGAGGTAACTGTGTGGAAATCTCGGAGTGAAATAAGATAAGGAGGAGGTAACTGTGTGGAAATCTCGGAGTGAAACAAGATAAGGAGGAGGTAACTGTGTGGAAATCTCGGAGTGAAATAAGATAAGGAGGAGGTAACTGTGTGGAAATCTCGGAGTGAAATAAGATAAGGAGGAGGTAACTGTGTGGAAATCTCGGAGTGAAACAAGATAAGGAGGAGGTAACTGTGTGGAAATCTCGGAGTGAAATAAGATAAGGAGGAGGTAACTGTGTGGAAATCTCGGAGTGAAATAAGATAAGGAGGAGGTAACTGTGTGGAAATCTCGGAGTGAAATAAGATAAGGAGGAGGTAACTGTGTGGAAATCTCGGAGTGAAATAAGATAAGGAGGAGGTAACTGTGTGGAAATCTCGGAGTGAAACAAGATAAGGAGGAGGTAACTGTGTGGAAATCTCGGAGTGAAATAAGATAAGGAGGAGGTAACTGTGTGGAAATCTCGGAGTGAAATAAGATAAGGAGGAGGTAACTGTGTGGAAATCTCGGAGTGAAATAAGATAAGGAGGAGGTAACTGTGTGGAAATCTCGGAGTGAAATAAGATAAAGAGGAGGTAACTGTGTGGAAATCTCGGAGTGAAATAAGATAAGGAGGAGGTAACTGTGTGGAAATCTCGGAGTGAAATAAGATAAGGAGGAGGTAACTGTGTGGAAATCTCGGAGTGAAATAAGATAAGGAGGAGGTAACTGTGTGGAAATCTCGGAGTGAAACAAGATAAGGAGGAGGTAACTGTGTGGAAATCTCGGAGTGAAATAAGATAAGGAGGAGGTAACTGTGTGGAAATCTCGGAGTGAAATAAGATAAGGAGGAGGTAACTGTGTGGAAATCTCGGAGTGAAACAAGATAAGGAGGAGGTAACTGTGTGGAAATCTCGGAGTGAAATAAGATAAGGAGGAGGTAACTGTGTGGAAATCTCGGAGTGAAATAAGATAAGGAGGAGGTAACTGTGTGGAAATCTCGGAGTGAAACAAGATAAGGAGGAGGTAACTGTGTGGAAATCTCGGAGTGAAATAAGATAAGGAGGAGGTAACTGTGTGGAAATCTCGGAGTGAAATAAGATAAGGAGGAGGTAACTGTGTGGAAATCTCGGAGTGAAACAAGATAAGGAGGAGGTAACTGTGTGGAAATCTCGGAGTGAAATAAGATAAGGAGGAGGTAACTGTGTGGAAATCTCGGAGTGAAATAAGATAAGGAGGAGGTAACTGTGTGGAAATCTCGGAGTGAAATAAGATAAGGAGGAGGTAACTGTGTGGAAATCTCGGAGTGAAATAAGATAAAGAGGAGGTAACTGTGTGGAAATCTCGGAGTGAAATAAGATAAGGAGGAGGTAACTGTGTGGAAATCTCGGAGTGAAATAAGATAAGGAGGAGGTAACTGTGTGGAAATCTCGGAGTGAAATAAGATAAGGAGGAGGTAACTGTGTGGAAATCTCGGAGTGAAATAAGATAAGGAGGAGGTAACTGTGTGGAAATCTCGGAGTGAAATAAGATAAGGAGGAGGTAACTGTGTGGAAATCTCGGAGTGAAATAAGATAAGGAGGAGGTAACTGTGTGGAAATCTCGGAGTGAAATAAGATAAGGAGGAGGTAACTGTGTGGAAATCTCGGAGTGAAATAAGATAAGGAGGAGGTAACTGTGTGGAAATCTCGGAGTGAAATAAGATAAGGAGGAGGTAACTGTGTGGAAATCTCGGAGTGAAATAAGATAAGGAGGAGGTAACTGTGTGGAAATCTCGGAGTGAAATAAGATAAGGAGGAGGTAACTGTGTGGAAATCTCGGAGTGAAATAAGATAAGGAGGAGGTAACTGTGTGGAAATCTCGGAGTGAAATAAGATAAGGAGGAGGTAACTGTGTGGAAATCTCGGAGTGAAATAAGATAAGGAGGAGGTAACTGTGTGGAAATCTCGGAGTGAAATAAGATAAAGAGGAGGTAACTGTGTGGAAATCTCGGAGTGAAATAAGATAAGGAGGAGGTAACTGTGTGGAAATCTCGGAGTGAAATAAGATAAGGAGGAGGTAACTGTGTGGAAATCTCGGAGTGAAATAAGATAAGGAGGAGGTAACTGTGTGGAAATCTCGGAGTGAAATAAGATAAGGAGGAGGTAACTGTGTGGAAATCTCGGAGTGAAATAAGATAAGGAGGAGGTAACTGTGTGGAAATCTCGGAGTGAAATAAGATAAGGAGGAGGTAACTGTGTGGAAATCTCGGAGTGAAATAAGATAAGGAGGAGGTAACTGTGTGGAAATCTCGGAGTGAAACAAGATAAGGAGGAGGTAACTGTGTGGAAATCTCAGAGTGAAATAAGATAAGGAGGAGGTAACGATTACTCATAATTTTGATGGACAATTTAAAAGAAATTTATTCACAATCTTATTCACAATCTTGCGTGCGGGGCAAAACTGAAGTATTGTTAGACTTCTAGGATATCACAAATATCGATACAGCCAGTTTTTGCTAGAAGAGAAAATGTTGACATACCAGTACACTCCGTCAACGCACCACGTTAGTACACGTTGCTATACCAGTACACTCCGTCAACGCACCACCTTAGTACATGTTGCTATACCAGTACACTCTGTCAACGCACCACCACAGTTATTGTTTACATACCGGTACACCTTGTCTATTCACCACCTATAAGTCCAGTCTCACTTCCCAGCATCCTTATCAACACCTACTATTCCCTTCTCACCACCTAGCGTCCTCCTTCACCACCGCTAGTATCCCCATCTAAAAATAGCATCCCCATCTCAACACCTAGCCTTCCTAATCACCACCAGTAGCATCCCCATCTCACCACCTAGCATCCCCAATCACCACCTACAGCATCCCGTAGTACTACATAGCATCCCATCTCACCACCTTGTATCGTCCTTTACCACCTATAGTTTCCCCATCTAAACATAGCAACCCCATCTCATCACCTTGCCTCCCCATCTCACCATGTAGCCTCCCCAATCACCACTCATAGCAACCGCATCTCACCACCTAGCCACCCCATCACCATCTAGCCTCCCCAAATCACCACCCATAGCATCCCCGTCTATCAGCTGAATGAGCTCGATACATTGATTACCTATGGCCTCAACATTTGCCCTAGCCGGTCGAGGTTAGTGGACTAGTCATTGCCTCTTTCACGTCGGCTCTAATCAATGGGACTCCTAACTGGTGGTTGCAGGCTTAAAGCTATAGATTCCCTCTGGTAAAACAATGGTGGATGTTTCTAGGGAAATCTCGGTCGTTTAATAATGGGGATGTGGACACATTAAATAAGATAGGGATATAGTTTAATGTGGCGTGGCCTATTCTAGTGTGTTCAATTGTGTTCAGGTGTGTGTTCAACAGTGTTAAGGTGTCCTTGGATGCCTCAATTTCTTTTGAGCAGTACTCGTATTTGCACACTTTGCTCATGTGTGTCTAACCATTAGTGTTCATCTGTGGTAAGTCCTCTGTATTAAGTCTTAGGCTCTTGGTATGTCCTCTGTATTACGTCTTAAGCTCTTGGTATGGCCCCTGTATTAAGTCTTAGGGTCTTGGTTTGGCCCTTGTATTAAGTCTTAGACTCTTTGTATGGCCCTTGTATGAAGCCGTAAACTCTTGGCATGGCCCGTGTATTAAGTTTTAGACTCTTGCTATGTCCTCTGTATTAAGTTCTTGCCTCTTGGTATGTCCTCTGTATTAAGTTCTTGCCTCTTGGTATGTCCTCTGTATTAAGTCTGTGTCTCTTAGTACATCCTCTGTATTCAGTATTTGTCTCTTGGTATGTCCTCTGTATTCAGTTGTTGTCTCTTGGCATGTCCTCTGTATTAAGTCCTTGTTATTGGTACTTGATGAGTGACCATTTATATTATACGGGATGTTCTTAAGCAGGTGCTTATGACGTTCTGCATACTTTATGGGCGATGCTCGAACATCAAGACGAAACTTGGAGAACTACAGCAGACAACTTCACATGGTCAATCTAAATTAAAAAAAAGACAATAACTATTTGACAATATCGTGATAACCAGCCCCAGCATCTCTCAGTAGTTTCTATATTTCTCCCTTTTCAAAAAAGAAACGAAGCGGCTATGCGTACCCGGGGCCCTTTAGTCTAAATCCCATTCGGATGTCATGTGCGGTAGTTTATTTGAGTTAAATCGAAGAAGTAAGTTTACAAACGTATACTCAATATAGTCCGTTCAACAGTGGCGTAGTGAGGGGGGGGGGGGCAAATGGGGGCATCATGCCCTGGGCGCTACAAAGGGGCGCCAAATGGTATATTTAACTATAATATTGTATGGTTTTCGAATAGGGGGGGCGCTAAAAAGGTATTTGGGGGCGCTAAAAAGTTATTGTGCCCCGGGCGCGAGTTAAGCTCGCTACGCCACTGCTATTCAATTACCTTTCATTTGATACCTCATTTTGTCGTACAAACCCAGCAATAACTTTCAATTCGTTTTTTTAATACCAAACTCTCGCTTCTGATACCCGGGTGCGAATAGTCGCAGCCAAAAAAGAAATTCTAGGAGCTGCTTCCGGCTAAATAAATATGTGTGTTCATTTAATGCAGCACGCAAGGGGAGTGTTGACATAATTAGGTATGGTCTCGTGATTCGCAGAAATCTGGCATTACAAGGAATGCGACATGCCAGCCAGCACTCCCGTGGATAATTGGAAATAGCCGATATGCCAGTCAACATCTGGTGAATATTTGAAAATAACGGGTATTCCAAATGAAAAGGGTGCTATGCGAAAAAAGTAAAAAAAAAGTTTACGGGGAAAAGGGGGAAGTTAACTTTAAAAAAAATCCCTTGCAAATGGAACTTGACAGTGTTCATCAATGGTTCTCAATTTGGAATTAATGTTTTGTTAACAAACATTTGGTTAATATTGAAAGGTATTTCC
This sequence comes from Omphiscola glabra, assembly GCA_964017045.1. NCBI lineage: Eukaryota > Metazoa > Mollusca > Gastropoda > Lymnaeidae > Omphiscola > Omphiscola glabra. The sequence goes on along the minus strand of OZ024805.1, from coordinate 6,443,488 downwards.
ATCTCATTAATACGTGTTTTAGGATTTCTCATAAACCCGCGATAACGACGTAAACATTTTTGCAAACGAAACACTTCAACACACTTGGTGTTCCCCTAAACCTGATTTGGGAACCGCTTCATGCACCATCATGCGTATTCTCATCCTGGCTCTAATTGAATGCACGCACGGCAATTCATATGGATAACGACATTTGGAAAAGGTGAATTTGATTCAATTACCTGCCGCGGAGATATATGCAGGACGATGAATATTTCATCAAATGATGTCACGCACTCGTTCATTGATTACATTATCTTTCTTCTTTCTTTCTTTTTTTCTTTTTTTTTTATACCTTCTTCTTGATGAAATGTGGTACTCACATGGTTGGATGGCTCGGAAAAAAATGAGCAACAACACACACACAAAAAACAAATAAAAACACTGTGAAAACAATATTTTGTTTAGATCGTACGTACTTGTCAATACTTGGACTATTTGTAAACAGTTGTCTGATGAATATGATTCGAAACCATCACACTCACACACACACACACACACACACACACAGACCCACACGTGTGGCGGGGAATTGGACGTTTCCCGGAATTGTACCTGCGTGTTTAAATGACGATCTCAAGCAATGTACTTGTAAGACTAAGGAACTTCTCTGACAAAGACTCTCAATTCGTAGCCTAATATATCATCTCAAACATTATACATTGACTTGTGAATCTAATGAACTCGGACACGGCCTATCAATCCGTATTCTTATATATCTGTTGAACTTCTCGGACCATCACTTCCAATCCGTAGCCAAAGACATCGACAATCAATCCTCATATTACTGTTTTTTTTTGTTTGTTTTTTGTTTGGTTTCTCTAAAGAAGATTTAAAAAATGATAAACAAAGTTATTAAATGACTTTTTAACTCCAAGATCAGCGAAATCTCTAAATACCTATGACATGGGCGGCATTATTTGCAAAGATGTGGGAAGGCTACGTGAAAAGAATGACGACACAATATTTTGATTCATGACTGAGATTAGCGCTCTCTACTCTCTAATACCCGCGCCCCCCCCCCCCCCCACTCTTCGACACCAAAGTGATACGCCTCTTGCTGCCCTCTCGGATACTACATTACAGATACGTTTTATTTTTTAAATTTCTTTTATTTATTTATTTTTTATTTTATTTTTTTTTATTTTTTTTTTTGTTTGTTCACTGACGAAGGCTTCTTGCCGACATGTTCATTGTTTAGTTGCGTTCGTTTTTTTGGGGGTTTTCCCATACTTTCGTTCGCCCTTCCAAGGTTGCCATGACAGGCACTTGTATATTTAAGCCATGGATGTAATTATATCAAAGAGTTGTTTTTGGATATAAATCCATAAAACGTATTTATATGTTCTGCAGTACGACTAGTTGTGTTGTCTTCTGTGTGCTGCAGTACGAATAGTTGTGTTATCGTCTGTGTGCTGCACTACGACTAGTTGTGTTATCTTCTGGGACTCAAGTGCATGAAGGATAAAAGCGGGCGGGGCATTAACATATGAATATAGTTCTGGGGCGTGACTAAAATATGCAGTGGTTATACTTTGAAAAAAAAGGGAGGGTAGCATTAATTGGGTTTTATCAAATGTTTAGCCCCAACCATCCACCCACCCACCTATTGCTTGATATTAAATATTTTATAAATGATTTATACGAAAACTTAGTTTTTAAGGGTGGTTTACACCGATTTATGCTTTACTAATGTTTTATGATGGTTCATTCTGTTTGTGATATTAGCGATTTGGTTAAAGAGTTTAGAGCCACACAGCAAAGAAAACAAAACCCCAAGAAATGCTTATTGTCATCTGATCCAGATTGTGACGGACAATTTGAATGTGTGTGGTCTGGGTTACTGTTTAGTAACAACTGTTTCATATATATGTTGTTACTTATATTTCACATAACAACGGGGATCGTGTGGAATGAGTGAGGTAAGCAGCTTTGCTACACGGGATAAATCCCGTTAATTGGGACTGTACGATAATGTTTTTGCTTGTTAAATAAATGATCCCAGCGACCAGACACGGCACCATGTAATGAACATAACAGATTCAACGGCCTACTGGCAACTGACCATTAATATATCACCCCCCCCCCCAAAAAAAAAAATCCCCACAGACACTTACACATACAAACACACACACATACAAAAACACACATACTCATGGTCTGTCCTAAATTAAAATATCTGAATATTTATAGTTGATTATTGACAACTATGGTCAAGTGAAAGCGTGCCACCATAGGGACATAACTCTTCCTGGTCGGTGTTCCGAGGAGGGTTACTGACCCTGGGCTTAAAGTTTAGCGGAGGAATCGAATTTCTGAAATGGTAAATTAATTCAACGAACTTAACGACAATGTATAAATTAAAACTGTATGCACAATATAACACACTACGCACAATATAACACACTACGCACAATGTAACACACTGCGCACAATATAACACACTACGCACAATGTAACACACAGTGAAGGTGCTATCATATAAAAGATTTTTGCGTTAGATGGAAATTAAAAAATCCAAGCATATAGATCTCACAATTAAAAAAACCACATTACAGGGCGAGTAGAGACATATGCGTAATTTATGTAGCGTCACCATTAACAATAAGCCAACTGGGCAAGAACACGGCCAAATTAGTTTGAAAAAAGTTAACCAAAAAACGTTTCAATCTTTTTTAAAAAAATAACTGTACAGCTGTGGCGTAGACAGACAAGCTATTAACTTATTCTACATTGTAACAATGGGAAGCCAACTCATCTTCAGTACTAAGTTCTGGTTTGGGAATTCATCTTCTGACACAAAACGCCGATTGAACAGACACATCCAGAAAGATAGTGACATCGCACACACTAAACATGCTTCACGTTGAAGAACTATTTGACAAAGAATATGCGTTTAGGGCGAAGTCCTGCCACGAAAGTTTGAACCGAAAGATAGCATTATTGTTTAGTTCCTCGGTCTGTACGATTTTACCAGCCGTACAACCCCGTCGGTTACCAAATCTAAATTTTTAATGACTTAAGTCATTATTGTCATTAAAAGAGTTCATTGATGGCTGATTTCTACGCTAGAGAAATGCTTTACAGATGTCATGTGTTTAAATTGTTATAATTGTAAACTGCTGTCTTGGTTAACATATGTATGCATTTATGTGCTGAAAATGAGTATGTACAATGTAACCAAAAAAAAAAAATCCATTTTTTTGGATCAATAAAAGAATCTTATCTTATCATCTTATCTTATTATCTTATTATCATATGTAACCTCTTGTCTTATCTTATATATTGTCAATTTTATGAATTACCATGGATCGGCCCCCAAGAATCCCTGAACAGGCCAGTAATAATATTCACAAGAACCTAATTGATTCGCTTGTAATACATTACATTGAGGGAGAATATGATCCGCTTGTAATACATTACATTGAGGGAGAATATGATTCGCTTGTAATACATTACATTGAGGGAGAATATGATCCGCTTGTAATACATTACATTGAGGGAGAATATGATCCGCTTGTAATACATTACATTGAGGGAGAATATGATCCGCTTGTAATACATTACATTGAGGGAGAATATGATTCGCTTGTAATACATTACATTGAGGGAGAATATGATCCGCTTGTAATACATTACATTGAGGGAGAATATGATCCGCTTGTAATACATTACATTGAGGGAGAATATGATCCGCTTGTAATACATTACATTAAGGGAGAATATGATCCGCTTGTAATACATTACATTGAGGGAGAATATGATTCGCTTGTAATAAATTACATTGATGGAGAATATGATCCGCTTGTAATACATTACATTGAGGGAGAATATGATTCGCTTGTAATATATTACATTGAGGGAGAATATGATTCGCTTGTAATACATTACATTGAGGGAGAATATGATTCGCCTGTAATACATTACATTGAGTGAGAATATGATTCGCTTGTAATACATTACATTAAGGGAGAATATGATCCGCTTGTAATACATTACATTAAGGGAGAATATGATCCGCTTGTAATACATTACATTAAGGGAGAATATGATCCGCTTGTAATACATTACATTAAGGGAGAATATTATTCGCTTGTAATACATTACATTGAGGGAGAATATGATCCGCTTGTAATACATTACATTAAGGGAGAATATGATCCGCTTGTAATACATTACATTAAGGGAGAATATGATTCGCTTGTAATACATTACATTAAGGGAGAATATGATCCGCTTGTAATACATTACATTGAGTGAGAATATGATCGGCTTGTAATACATTACATTGAGGGAGAATATGATTCGCTTGTAATACATTACATTGAGGGAGAATATGATTCGCTTGTAATACATTACATTGAGGGAGAATATGATTCGCTTGTAATACATTACATTGAGGGAGAATAAAGCGCTGAGTAATGTGGCTAGTCTTTTGATCGTCCTTCGCGTCCGTCTGTTGTCTTAGTGATAAACTAGTCTGTGTTAGTGCCTGGTATGCCGTTTATACTAGTGTCTGTTAGTGCCTGGTTGGCCGTTTATACTAGTGTTTGTTAGTGCCTGGTATGCCGTTTATACTAGTGTTTGTAAGTGCCTGGTTGGCCGTTTATACTAGTGTTTGTTAGTGCCTGGTAGGCCATTTTTACTAGTGTTTGTAAGTGCCTGGTTGGCCGTTTATACTAGTGTTTGTTAGTGCCTGGTAGGCCTTTTATACTAGTCTTTGTTAGTGCCTGGTATGCCGTTTATACTAGTGTTTGTAAGTGCCTGGTTGGCCGTTTATACTAGTGTTTGTTAGTGCCTGGTAGGCCGTTTTTACTAGTGTTTGTAAGTGCCTGGTTGGCCTTTTATACTAGTGTTTGTTAGTGCCTGGTAGGCCGTTTATGCTAGTGTTTGTTAGTGCCTGGTATGCCGTTTATACTAGTGTTTGTAAGTGCCTGGTTCGCCGTTTATACTAGTGTTTGTTAGTGTCTGGTATGCCGTTTATACTAGTGTTTGTATGTGCCTAGTTGGCCGTTTGTACTAGTGTTTGTTAGTGCCTGGTTGGCCGTTTATACTAGTGTTTGTAAGTGCCTGGTAGGCCGTTTATAGAGAGGTTTAATGACTGCAAGAGATGGGATCTATAAATTTGGTCAGACATTGACATGGAATTTCATATGATTTTAAATTATTGTATGGCATGTCAGTGATATGTGGTTTCTAATGATTGTATGGCATTTCAGTGACATCTGATTTCTCACTATCGTACACATAGCTGTTGTTTTTATCGAGGAATACCTTGAAAGAGTATAGGGAAATTAGAGAGAGAGAGAGAGAGAGAGAGAGAGAGTAGGGGAAGAGAGAAGGGTAGGTTGGGGAATAATGAACAATTATACTAGAACGATAACAAAGGGATTAATTTAGTATAGAAAGAGAAACGGGAATTGAGTGACGTCATCTAATTGGAACTCAAAGAATGTAATCTATTGCAAGATGAAAGCATAGATTGACAGAAGGTGGCAAAAATTGCACAATATTATAATTACCGAAATCGTAGAGAAATTTATAACAAAGGTGGAGCCACATGGTGACATGTAGGAAAAGAGGTGGAAATACCCCCAAAAAAAGTTATGTAAGAAATATTTGACAGCTCCACTCACCAAACGGTTCAAAGTCCACACAACCCAGCGTTTGAACACTAGCAGCAAGAAATCCCACGTCACCCTGTTCCAATCGTTCTGTACGTAACTATGGACGCCAATAAACCGGGCCAGGCACGGCAGAACAAACAAGAACGTGATGCTGGGCTCACACAAACACCAGACTACTTACATCGCAGACGACAGGTTTTTTTGCCCCGTGTCCTCTCCTCCCCACAGCACCACGGTTCAATACAGTAGTAGACCGGCGCGGTAAAACCCCCTCACTCCCCTCCCCCCCACCCCGCCACCCCCAATCGACTTTCTCTTCTGTTTTCTTCTCTACCGGGGCATTTGATTGGTGGACCCTAACGAGACAAAGTTTCATCCTCCAATCGATCGCGTCCTTTTTCGGCGTCGCTCGTGCGTTTCTTCGGAGTCGGCAAACTTCGGGAAGCGTCCTGTATCTACAACATTAAGATGACCTCCCAACCCCCGCGTCCCCGCCCCCCCCCCCCCAAAACCTATACCCACTTTTAATATTGTTGACTCTCTTTTTTTAAAGTGTTTCCAATTCCTTAGGGTCGGTTCACACGATCAAATTTTCCTTCAAGCATTTGATGCAACTCGTGTATGAAGCCTTGTCACAACTTTCAAATTACTATTTGATCAAATTCCCCAAAGAAGAAACCACGCACAAAATAGTGCATTCATACAACAATTTGACGCTAAATTCGATCGTGTGAACTGACGCTTAGCCTATTACGTCATAACTATTTCAAGTCCGCTTAACGCTTAAAGATTTCTTTCTTTTTTTTTCTTGATTTCTAAATCCTTTAACTTCGCTCTTGGTGGCTGTCTGGCTGGCTGGCTTGGCTGGCTGGCTTGGCTGGCTGGCTTGGCTGGCTGGCTTGGCTGGCTGGCTTGGCTGGCTGGCTTGGCTGGCTGGCTTGGCTGGCTGGCTTGGCTGGCTGGCTTGGCTGGCTGGCTGGCTTGGCTGGCTGGCTTGGCTGGCTTGGCTGGCTGGCTTGGCTGGCTGGCTGGCTTGGCTGGCTGGCTGGCTTGGCTGGCTGGCTGGCTTGGCTGGCTGGCTGGCTTGGCTGGCTGGCTGGCTTGGCTGGCTGGCTGACTGACTTGGCTGGCTGGCTGGCTTGGCTGGCTGACTTGGCTGGCTGGCTGGCTTGGCTGGCTGGCTGGCTGGCTTGGCTGGCTGGCTTGGCTGGCTGGCTTGGCTGGCTGGCTTGGCTGGCTGGCTTGGCTGGCTGGCTGGCTTGGCTGGCTGGCTGGCTGGCTTGGCTGACTGGCTGGCTGGCTGACTGGCTGGCTTGGCTGGCTGGCTGACTTGGCTGGCTGACTTGGCTGGCTGGCTGACTGGCTGGCTTGGCTGGCTGGCTGACTGGCTGGCTTGGCTGACTGGCTGGCTGGCTGACTTGGCTGGCTGGCTGACTGGCTGGCTTGGCTGGCTGGCTGGCTGACTTGGCTGGCTTGGCTGACTGGCTGGCTTGGCTGGCTGGCTGGCTGACTTGGCTGGCTTGGCTGACTGGCTGGCTTGGCTGGCTGGCTGACTGGCTGGCTTGGCTGGCTGGCTGACTGGCTGGCTGGCTTGGCTGGCTGGCTGACTTGGCTGGCTGGCTGGCTTGGCTGGCTGGCTGGCTGGCTGACTTGTTGTCGGGTTGGCAGGCGAAGTCTTTGGACGGCTTATTTACCCACTTGTCGCCAAGCTATCGAGCTAAAACTCGGAAGACTGACTCGCTGACAACACATTATTTCAAATACAGTTTTGTCTTTTTTTTTTTTCAAAGAGGAAGATCAAAAAATTTCCCCGATAACTTCGCTAAATGAGATTTTTTTAAAAACAAATAGCGCAAGTGCGTTTGATGCGACATGTTTTGTTTTATTTTTTTGTAAAATTGTTGGTGAAATAAATCCGCAGTGTAAAAGCGGGGTGGGTCATTAGAATATTTAATATAGTTCAGATGCGTGAAACAAATGTGCGGTTGCGAGCCAAGGGAGGGGGGTGGGGCATTTATTCGGATTCTTATAAAGTGCGTTACCTGTATGCATGTTTTGTCAAATTTTCAGTCCCCGAACCCCCCCCCCCCCCCGCCCCCATATTGCTCGAAATTACATCTTATAAAAGATTTATACGAAAAACTTTGTTTCTATGGGTTGTTTAATGTAAACATTACTGTAGCGTTTATTTTTAGCAATGCTGTCATTTTCCGGAGACAAATGATGTTAGTGGCTGGTGATTAATCCGACAGCGCCACGACAGCGCCATGACGATTCGCCTTCTTATCTCTTGTAAATATTTTGGTTGCGGTGTGACTGCTTCCATTTCCGGAAAGCGCGCAAAATATAATTCCCGATAACAAAGTTAAATGATGCTTTTAATAACGCCACTGCATTTGGTGCGCCATTTTTTTATTTTTCGGAAAATGAAAGCGTCTCAATTTAATTAATAAGTGTGAAGCGATGTATCATGGGATAGAGTTAAAATTGGCATTCTTAAATGTGCATTACTTAAGTTCATGTTTTGTCAAGTAACTTTAGTAGATGAGAATTTCCACGCATTGCTGTCGCCAATGTTTGGCGAGCTATATCTGGTTATTATTATTTTTACTATGACACACCATTGCTAGTAATGACTGCTATCTATAATATATTTCAAAAGCTATAATGGAAAATGACTCTAGGTGACGTCACATTTTGGGAAAGCTATAAGAATATCCGTCCGAGTCTAATCGGCGCTAACATTTTAAGACCAAGATATGTGTCATGACATGTGTCGTAATATGTGTCAAGATATGTGTCATGCTATGTGTCAAGATCTGTGTCAAGCTATACCTCGTGGTTGAGGTGGGGCTCCATTACTAAATGAGGGACACTCTATTCACACGTCTATCAAAGTATTTCAATTTTTAAATGACAAGAATTCGTTTTATTTGCGGTGTCCTACTGTTTTTAGCATACATATCCATATAAATTAGTAGTGTGACCTTTGTGACCTGTGTGACCCATTCCACACAATATCAGTGCCGCTTACGGTTGTTCAGTATGGAAAAGCCACTGATAAGAAAAGTGGAAGAAGAGTTTTATCCCTTGCTTTTGAGCAGACGGCAATTTGCTTTTTTAAAAATAATTTTTAATTAAAGATCGTGTAGTTAATGACGTAGTTAATGACGTAAGTAATGACGTAAGCAATGAAGTGAGTAATAACGTAAGTAATGACGTAAGTAATAACGTAAGTAATGACGTAAGTAATAACGTAAGCAATGAAGTAAGTAATGACGTAAGTAATGACGTAAGTAATGACGTAAGTAATGACGTAAGTAATGACGTAAGTAATGACGTAAGTAATGACGTAAGCAGTGAAGTAAGTAATAACGTAAGTAATGACGTAAGCAATGAAGTAAGTAATAACGTAAGTAATGACCTAAGTAATGACGTAAGTAATGACGTAAGCAATTAAGTGAGTAATAACGTAAGTAATGACGTAAGTAATAACGTAAGTAATGACGTAAGTAATGACGTAAGCAATGAAGTAAGTAATAACGTAAGTAATGACGTAAGTAATGACGTAAGTAATGACCTAAGTAATGACCTAAGTAATGACCTAAGTAATGACCTAAGTAATGACGTAAGTAATGACCTAAGTAATGACCTAAGTAATGACCTAAGTAATGACCTAAGTAATGACCTAAGTAATGACCTAAGTAATGACGTAAGTAATGACGTAAGTAATGACGTAAGTAATGACGTAAGTAATGACGTAAGTAATGACCTAAGTAATGACGTAAGTAATGACCTAAGTAATGACCTAAGTAATGACCTAAGTAATGACGTAAGTAATGACGTAAGCAATGAAGTAAGTAATAACGTAAGTAATGACGTAAGTAATGACGTAAGTAATGACCTAAGTAATGACCTAAGTAATGACCTAAGTAATGACGTAAGTAATGACTTAAGTAATGACGTAAGTAATGACCTAAGTAATGACGTAAGTAATGACGTAAGTAATGACCTAAGTAATGACCTAAGTAATGACGATTGAATTTCAGTTTTCAATAGTTATGGAAACATTTATCTGGTGTCCATTTAAAAATATTACCTGTATACGTTTCATGCAGCTTCCCAAACTAAGGGTGTGATCTATCCACTGGTGCGACCTATCCACTGGTGCAACCTATCCACTGGTGCAACCTATGCACTGGTGCAACCTATCCACTGGTGCAACCTATCCACTGGTGCAACCTATCCACTGGTGTGATCTATCCACTGGTGTGATCTATTCACTAGTGCAACCTATCCACTGGTGTGACCGACACTTGACTTTTCACGTCCTAATCTTTCACCGGCTTACTTTTTAACAGTGCTTTTGATTGGGTCACGTTTTTGAAGACAAACTCATTGCAGTAATCAGCGGGCCGTGGTCTTATCATTTAACCAACAGAAAGGCACTGACGTCACCTCCACTGAGTTTCAAGTGAATAAAATGCCACTCGTCATAACGTTTCTATTGTAACATCATAAATGTGGCACCACACGGAAAGTCTTCTCATCTAAACATCCCACCACCACCCTTCCACACACTCACACTTTTCTTGGGGATAAGGTCTCTAACCACACAAAGATAAACCTCGGCGTCGCCTCGAAATAGACACAGAAGCCTCAAATCTCCTCGTGTACAGCGGAGCTAATTACCCATCTCACCCCGCGACGTGCCTAGAGTCACAGGCTCATTTGGCGAGCGCCACGAAATCGCCGTTAACGTTTCCGGTGTCCGAGTGACGTCATGCACCTGTTGCTTCTCTTCTCTTGCTTTCGTGTTTTCATCTCCACGGTCGGGGGGGAAAGAACACTACCCCTGGGATAGGGCGAGCGCGCCGAAGCTGTTTTACAAAATTATTTATCCATGGGGTTGTACGGGATTATCCAAGGGTTTGTTTGACACTGTCAATGGGGTTACTTGACATTGTCCAAGGGTTTGTTTGACACTGTCAATGGGGTTATTTGACATTGTCCAAGGGTTTATTTGACACTATCAATGGGACTGACCGACATTGTCCATGGGGTTATTTGACATTGTCCATGGGTTTGTTTGACATTGTCTAAGGGTTTGTTTGACATTGTCCTTGGGTTTGTTTGACATTGTCCATGGGTTTGTTTGACATTGTCCATGGGTTCGTTTGACATTGTCCATGGGTTTGTTTGACATTGTCCATGGGTTTGTTTGACATTGTCCAAGGGTTTGTTTGACATTGTCCAAGGGGCTGTTTGACTTTGTCCACGGGACTGACCGACATTGTCCAAGGGTTTGTTTGACTTTGTCCCTGGGAAATAGTAGGTTGTGAGATACAAAACTATTTCGTAAAACTTATTTGGATTTTAGAATAGTAATATAGTTCAGGGGCGGTGGCGTGGGGGTAGAACTAATTATGAATCTTATAAAGTTCGTAGCTTGAATGCATGTTTTGTCAAGTAACTACAAGATGGAAGGTTCTGGCACTGAGGCCGCCATCGTTTGTCATGTAATGTTGAACTCTCGGCTAATTAATAAATAAATTCACAATTTGATAATTGTATACAAGATTTGCAGATAAATAGCTGTCATAACTCAACCATCCCCCCCACCCTTGCTACCAGCCCCCACCCCATCGTTTTTCTGAATTCCAATATCCGGTTTCTTAATTTTCTGTGAAGCAATTAAAGGGAATCAATAAGGTTATTAAAAGAAGAGAACAAATGTCAGGAACATGTTTCTACTTATCTCCCCCTCCCCCCGGCTGCATCAGGAATATTGAGGTAGTTGCCCTTTGAACATAACAACTCCATGCACTCAGATAGTGACAAGAGACAATTGTCATCTCAGATAGTGACAAGAGACAATTGTCATCTCAGATAGTGACAAGAGACAATTTTCATCTCAGATAGTGACAAGAGACAATTGTCATCTCAGATAGTGACAAGGGACAATTGTCATCGACTTTCGAAGACGTTTATTTGTTTCGAAAACCGTGTTATTTCCCTTTATAAACTGTATATTTCTACACCACATATTACTACAATGAATATTTATTAACGGTATATTTGTATACTGACTATTTCTTCACTGACTATTTCTTCACTGACTATTTCTTCACTGACTATTTCTTCACTGACTATTTCTTCACTGACTATTTCTTCACTGACTATTTCTTCACTGACTATTTCCGAACGCATATTTTACTCTGTACGTTCCACAGTGTATATTTCTACACTGCATATTTCTACACTGTATATTTCTACACTGCATATTTCTATACTGTATATTTCTACACTGCATATTTCTATACTGTATATTTCTACACTGCATATTTCTATACTGTATATTTCTACACTGCATATTTCTATATTGTATATTTCTACACTGCATATTTCTATACTGTATATTTCTACACTGCATATTTCTATACTGTATATTTCTACACTGCATATTTCTATACTGTATATTTCTACACTGCATATTTCTATACTGTATATTTCTACACTGCATATTTCTATATTGTATATTTCTACACTGCATATTTCTATACTGTATATTTCTACACTGCATATTTCTACACTGCATATTTCTATACTTCATATTTCTACACTGCATATTTCTATACTGTATATTTCTATACTGTATATTTCTATACTGTATATTTCTACACTGCATATTTCTATACTGCATATTTCTATACTGTATATTTCTATACTGTATATGTCTATACTGCATATTTCTACACCGCATATTTCTACACTGCATATGTCTATACTGTATATTTCTATAATGTATATTTCTATACTGTATATTTCTATACTGTATATTTCTGAAATGTATATTGATAAAAAAATGAATAATTATAAATTGTATATTTCTAGACGGTATATTTCTGTGACTCAATGTATATTTCCAATATGCATATTTATACACTGTATATTTCTATACTGCATATTTCTACCCTGTTCATCTCCACACCATATTTACACAATGTATATTTCTACACTACAATTTCTTTTTTCTTTTGTGCTCAACAAACTTTACTATTTTTTTAATGCATTAAATGTCCAATTAGCGGCACATATCGTGTATATATATACGATAAAGTTCATTTTAAAAAATACACGCTTCCTTCCTAAGTATGCTCGAAGCGCTACAAGGTAAAAAAACACGCAACAATACAAAATCTGGCTATCTCTTCCGAAGTCCGATCCCAAATTATTATAAATGAAAAAAATTGCAATGCAACAGTGTGTATTGTTAGAAAACAGCATAAATATCAGTCATTGCTTTAGCCAAAAAAAAACTGTCACTTCATGTTGAGACCCGCTGGTCCTCACTTGTGTGAGACCCGCTGGCTCACACAACCTACCGGTCACTTGTCAGTCGCTTGTCACGTGATCGACTCAATTAGGCCAGTACTGATGATAATAATGACTCATAGTCAGAAACAATGGAAGTTCCCGGTCAACCAGAAAACTGGTCAGCGTGCGACCAAGCTTGTGACCTAGGGTCAGCTGGTGAACCATTGGTTGACCAGACGAAAAATTAGCATATAGTATATTAATCATATGTATGACCCAGAGGTCACCGTTAACTGGACTTAGGTCAGCGTTAGGCTGGATCCGAGTATATATAGAGTTGTAAGTCAGTTAGTCTCTCTCTCTCGTCCCTGTAATTACGGTAGTGTAATTGACAGACAAGTATGAGCCTGGCGTATGACTATTTGCTTTTTGGAGTGTGTCCAATCAAGTGTCGTAGGCCAGTTAGTAGTTAGTAGTTAGTTAGTACAGTTGAAGTAGTTAGTTTAGTAAGTTAATACAGTTAGTACGTTAGCTCAGTTCAGTCAGTTGAATGAGATTAGGCTCAGGGCTATAGAAGCATATGCCATAGCAGAGCTCAGTAGACTAGAACTCAGTACTGTATAAGACGTCAGCGGTTAACAGTTTAACCCTGACGCAGTAATTGCACAAGGCAGATAATAACGAGCGAGTAACGCACTAGAGAGATAAGGTCAGCAGACGACCCAAACAGAAGTGTTGTAGAGGTAGCAGAGCGTGGCGAGCAGTTCCTCCCCACCCCCTGCACAGCTGAGTGACCAGTGGCTTTGTTGTGTGCTGTAAGAGTCTAGCAGTGTGTATAGCAGACGAGAAGCAGGCAAGAGAGAGCAAGCCGAGACGAACGTTCCACCGAATGTCCAGCATCATAACCTTGTATTAGTAAAGCATTGTATTTGTATCGATATTAAGTATTACTATTTGTATGTTTCTATATGTATTTAGTATTTTAAATAATTAAAATAATTATTTGTGGCTGAACCACTGATGTTTTTAAGTAATAGTAACGTTATTGTTATAACTGTTGATTGTAGTAATCATTCCCTAGACAGAGTCATAGTAATACTAATCAACGTATCGCTAGGGACCTTTATCTATATATATATCCCCTGTTCTGAAAGTAATTATTCGTGGTTCGACATTTTGGGGACCAGAAATATATAGATAAGAATAGAATTTTCGACACTTCACAAGCCAGTCAGTAAATACTAAATGTTGTAATTGGCGCATAGCATTTGCAAATAGCAGCCGAAAACGTCCTGCTTGTGACTTTTGCGTCACTGAAAGGTCCCCAAGTGGCTGGCAAACAGACCGCGACTTGTACCACGCTGAAGTGGAGTTTACGTATCGCTTGCATCCAAAGTCCTTCAATAGTTTCTGTGTGAATGTCCTGGTCTAATGAATCAACAAAGTCCTTCAATAGTTTCTGTGTGAATGTCCTGGTCTACAGAATCAACAAAGTCCTTCAATAGTTTATGTGTGAATGTCCTGGTCTAATGAATCAACAAAGTCCATCAATAGTTTCTGTGTGAATGTCCTCTTCTAATGAATCAACAATGTCCTTCAATAGTTTCTGTGTGAATGTCCTGGTCTAATGAATCAACAAAGTCCTTCAATAGTTTCTGTGTGAATGTCCTCGTCTAATGAATCAACAAAGTCCTTCAATAGTTTCTGTGTGAATGTCCTGGTCTAATGAATCAACAAAGTCCTTCAATAGTTTCTGTGTGAATGTCCTGGTCTAATGAATAAACACATTTACGCGCGTGCACCATGACAGCGTGAGCATAAATGCCGTTGTTGAGCTGAGCGACATTTTGATATCCTCGCCAAGCCTCTGTGACGATAGTTGTCCCTGGTAACACATGATTAATGATGATAAGCTCGAGTGTGATGTGCATCTCAACGGCCAACAACCTCCATACATCACCGTCTACTACCACGCTCAACCAAGCCGACAACCTCCACCCAGCATCGTCCACTACCACACTCAACCAAGCCGACAACCTCCACCCAGCATCGTCCACTACCACGCTCAACCAAGCCGACAACCTCCACCCAGCATCGTCCACTACCACACTCAACCAAGCCGACAACCTCCACCCAGCATCGTCCACTACCACACTCAACCAAGCCGACAACCTCCACCCAGCATCGTCCACTACCACGCTCAACCAAGCCGACAACCTCCACCCAGCATCGTCCACTACCACACTCAACCAAGCCGACAACCTCCACCCAACATCGTCCACTACATCGTTCAAAGGTACGGAAATGTATAAATTGTGAACTATTTCCATGGCTTATCATGACCAGTTTTTATGATATATTATCATTACTTTTATGACGATTTTTTACCTGTTATCATTACATGTTATCATGACCTGTTATTATGACAATTACCTGTTGATCTCTATTATTCGTTGACGTCCTGTCAGTGATCTCCCTTATTCCTTGAAGTTCTGTCAGTGATCTCCCTTATTCGTTGACGTCCTGTCAGTGATCTCCCTTATTCCTTGACGTTCTGTCAATGATCTCCCTTATTCGTTGACGTACTGTCAGTGATCATGGGGCTTAGAATAGAGTTCAAAAAAATAAAAAGTTGTTCAGTCCTAGATGTGGTCAGATTCTAGTTTGAGCGCATCTGGAGATGTGGTCAAATTATAGTCGGAGCGTATCTTGAGATGTGGTCAGATTCTAGTCCGGGCGTATCTTGAGATGTGGTCAGATTCTAGTCTGAGCGTATCTTGAGATGTGGTCAGATTCTAGTCCGGGTGTATATTGAGATGTGGTCAGATTCTAGTCCGGGCGTATCTTGAGATGTTGTCAGATTCTAGTCCGGGCGTATCTTGAGATGTGGTTAGATTCTAGTTTGAGCGTATCTTGAGATGTGGTTAGATTCTAGTTTGAGCGTATCTTGACACGACCTGGTACCCTCAATGCAATATTAGTTAAGGTACTGTGTGTGTGTGTGGGGGAGGGGGTTGTTTGTGGAGGGATGATTTCAAATAACCTGTTCAGTGAGCTTGACACGAACCCAAACATTACGATAATTGGGTCAACTAATGGGTGCTCTCTGCTCGGGGCGCCATCTCTATACCAAACTATAAATAGTTAATTGCAGACACCAGCCTGAACCCCATTCTTTCGCCCCCCACCCCCTCGCTGTTGACACTCAATTAGCTGATTATATTTGTTGTCCACCCTTCCAATCACATATGTCTACGTTACACCAATCTGTCCAAAGCACTGCAGTGCTCGAGTGCCACAGCGACCTTATTACATTATAGTTTTGTAGTTTCTGTAAATAACTCGTTTTCTTTAAATTGTATTTGACGAAAGTGCCGTTACCTCCAGGTCTTATGAGTCTGATTAAGTGATGCCATGGTTTCGGGCTACAAACAGATTTGTGTATACCTCTTAATTTACATTGCCCTCTGACCCCTTTCTTCCATTGGTTGAGTTTTAAGATGAGTTTTCACGTCGACCCCAAGATCGTGATGGCCTTGACCGCCCTATCATTCTGCCTCATTGTCAAAATGAGGAGACGAGTCTCGTTGAATTCTCGATTCCCTTTACATTTTGGTGTTGATGCACGAGCGCCACCATTCCAACCTAATAGGTGCACATGCACCACCATTCCAACCTAATAGGTGCACATGCACCACCATTCCAACCTAATAGGTGCACATGCACCACCATTCCGACATTACAGATGTACATGCGATATCATTCAACCCTAACAGGTGCACATGTGCCGACATTCCACCCTAACAGGTCGTTTCAGTAGAACTGTAGATTTTTTTAATCGCTGTGAAAGTTCACAAAAAATTATCACAATAAAACCAAAATTTCTAAACAGACTTGTTTAATGATAAGTGAAACAAGAGTGAAAAATTAGTTGTAGTTATTTTTTTAGTGGGGGGGGGGGGGGGGGTGGCGGTGGGGATGGGATGCTCTGTATCTCCGATTTTGTTTTTTTTTAAGTGTAAATTTTCCTGGTTTTGGGCTTGGTGGGTGGGGATGAGGGTATGTTATCGCCTTTAACTTTCATTAGCAGTGTTCACGCAATAGTTGTCTTAATGTCCTTGCAGAGGAACGAGCGCCAACATGTTGTTAACTGTCCGTTAAATCATAGTGGATAAGGGGGGAGGGTTTCGATGAGGACGCTGAGCGGAGGAACTGAATAGAAATAGAGGTGAAGGTCACACCTTCAATCCATCGCAAAAATTATCTCACAGGTGATCTGGGCAGGGAGTCTGATTCAATATTTTTTGAAAACTCGTGCATTGAACGAAAGTACCAGATTCCGGCTATTGTTAAACTCTTGCAAGATATCAAAGTATCAGATCCCAGCTATTGTTAAACTCTTGCACGATATCAAAGTATCAGATCCCGGCTATTGTTAAACTCTTGCACGATATCAAAGTATCAGATCCCGGCTATTGTTAAACTGTCGTAAAGCAAATGTGAAGTTAATTAACACATTTTTTATGTCCTATCTGAGCTACCCCGGTTGAATTCACTTAAGATTAATTTAGCCACTCCGGAGAGAAAGCTCTCTGTAAAAACAAGATAATTTCAGCTGAGATGCCATGAGATATCTGTTAGGTGAAAAATAAAATTTCAACTATGAAAATGGCCGCATTCATTCATTGAAGGAACTACCGGATGAAAACAGTGTCTTTTTGTTTATAGAGACTTGCTTGGATCTCTCTGAGGTTTAACATGTTTTGGGGGTTATGGTTGATGTTAGAGTTATGGTTAGTGTTAGAGTTAGGGTTAAGGTTAGAGTTAGGGTTAGGGCTAAGGTAGGGTTACGGGTAGAGTTAGAGTTAGGGTTAAATTTAGAGTTAGGGTTAGGGCTAGGGTTGGGGTTAAGGGTAGAGTTAGAGTTAGGGTTATTGTTAGAGTTATGGTTATTTTTAGAGTTAGGTTTAAGGTTAGAGTTAGGGTTAGGGTTAAGGGTAGAGTTATGTTTACGGTTAGAGTTAGGGTTATTGTTAGAGTTAGGTTTAAGGTTAGAGTTAGGGTTAGGGCTAGGGTTAGGGTTAAGGGTAGAGTTATGTTTAAGGTTAGGGTTAGGTTGAGTGCTCGAATTTGGTTTAGGTTAGGGTTAGAGTTAGTGCCAAAGTAAGGGTCAACAATAACACTGGGTTCAAACCGTAGCCAGGGTTTGAAGTGTAGCGCGGGGATGGTGTGGGGGGGGGAGGAGGGACCCTCCTGGAAAACTAGGTTATAGGAAACTAGGAGCTATGGTGTTTGCTTCTGTTGGGTCGCTTCACGGGCAACGACAGTGTTTGGTCGGGTAGCGGTACGTTCGTTGGGGCCATCAAGAGCTCCGGTATATGGTACCGCCGTTGTCACTATGCAAATAAGATTATACTAGAAAGTCTAATCCGAACAATAAATGAGCAGTGTGACAACATGTCCTGTGCTGGTCCGTGCTGGTGTCAAGGTCATTCCTGCTTCATTTTTTGACGTGCCGTTCTTTATTGAAATATTCAGTTCTAAGAAATGAAACTATAAATAGTTTGATGGTATGGATTGAACGTGCGACGACCTACAAGAAAAGTACTAGATGAACGAATATTATTTTAAAATAATATTGATTTTTTTCTAAAACGTAGAGTCTGCTAAGATCATATGTACGGATGTGTAGAGTCTGATAAGATCATATGTGCGGATGTGTAGAGTTTGATAAAAAAAACGACTCACTGAAGCAGGAGTTGCTGTTTCAGCCCCAACCCAATATGACCCCCATATCACCCCACCCAAAAATCAGCCCTGTTTCCCCCAATATCAGCTCATATCACCCCTTATCACCCCATATCACTCCCATATCAACCGCCTATCACCCCCACCAATTATCAACCCCCAACTCCTCAACCCAATATCATCCCATATCACCCCCATATCCAACCCATATCAGCCCACCAATTATCATCCTCTATCTTACACCCAATATCATCGTCGTATCTACCCCCAATATCACCCCCATATCCACCGCATATCACCCCACCATATTAATCCCCTATCTCCCCACCCAATATCACCCCCAAGTAAACCCTTATCACCCCACCCAATATCTCCCCTTATCTTCCACCCAATACCTTCCTCATATCTCCCCACCCAATACCATTCTCATATTACCCCACCCAATATCTCCCCCTTTATTCCACCAATTACCATCCGCATATCGCCACACCGAGTATCTCCCCTTATCTTCCACCCAATACCATCCTCATATCTCCCCCTCCAATACCATCCTCAAATATCCCCCAATATCACTTCATTATATCACCCCCCCTATCACCCCAACCAATATCACCCCTATCTCTCGAACGCTACACTTTAAACTAAATTAAAACAAACCCAGCATTCCTCTTTTCATTTAGTCCCAGCGCCTATTTGCTGTCATTTCCTGTGAGATGTTCGGCACCAGAGAACCAGCCACGGCTCATGCTGACATAGTTTCCGGACAAACCTAGAATGTGAACTAAAGGGGCAGAATCGCAATGAAAATGATCGATTCTTTCAATGATGCCCCTTGATTTGAATTAAATTAATTTCATTTTGAATAATTTCTTAGAACCTCATTAGGGGTGGCGGTTAGGGATCAGGGTGAGGAGGTCAAGGGTTATGGTGTTGAATTTTATTTGTTTTCCAATAAAGGAATGGAACAATCTTCCAAAAACAACAGTTGCGGCGACTACACCTGACACATTTGCGGCTCTTGCCTCCTGTCTTGCAACCAGTGAATTATCCCCTTAAAAAACCACGCACATTAACATCGCGAACCCCTCTGAACCAAAGGAGCCATATTGATCAATGCATTGATCGTGGGCCCTGAAAGCATAGAAGTAGAAGAAGATTGGTAGTCATTATTGCTTTTTAAATGCTTCAACCATATGTAAGTGAAACAAATATGCGGAATAATCATGAATCACTTATACATATTTTTGCTTCTGGTATGTCCTAGGTCTTGCCGAAATCAGCCCACCTCCAATTACATATGTTTTATATTAAGAGTGCAGAGTGTACAAAAATTTCTTCCGTGGGCAGCAACTATTATCTCTATAAATAAAGTGCCACGGGTATTGTGTAGTATTGTCTGTAGGACAGTCTGTAGGTCTATTGTTAAAAGGCCGGAATCTATATATATATAAATAAAATGTATGTATGTATGTATGTATGTATGTATGTATGTATGTATGTATGTTTGTATGTATGTATGATGTATGTATATATGTATGTGTACCATATGCGCTCCTACACCATTCATGCGATTGCGATAAAACTTTGGTGATTTGTTGGCCACATACCCGGACATTTTTCTAAGTCATTACAACACTTTTAATAAATTCCGTTTTTGGCCGTTGACCCTAAATTCCTTTTTTTTTCTGATATGATCTTTGTAAACTATAATTTCCATATGCGCTCCTATACCATCTATGCGATTGCGATAAAACATTGTTGAGGTGTTGTGCGCACGCCCGCAAAATTTCTGTATTATTACAACCATTTTAAAATATTCCGTTTTGAGCCAGAGACCCTATGTTCGTTTTTTTCTTATATGAGCTTTATAAATATATTTTCAAACCGTATGCACCCCTACACCATCGATGCGATTGCAATAAAACTTTGGTGAGTTGTTGTGCGCACGCCCATAAAGGTTTATGAATTATTAAAACAAGTTTAAAATATTTCATTTTGAGCCCATGGACCCTAAATTCGTTTTTTCTGATATGATCTTTTATAAATATAATTAATTTCGAACATATCTAATGCATGGGTTAAATTTTGTGTGTGGCATAATAAGTAGGACTCTGAAGTAATACAACCATTCTACAATATTCCGTTTGTGGCCGGGGGCCCAAAATTCGTTTTTTCTTTTATATTTAGATAAATAAATATAATTTCCGTATGCGTTCATATACCATTCATCCGATTGCGATAAAACTTCGGGGAATTGACATGCTCCCACCCGCAAAGGTTTCTAAGTTATTACCACCATTTTAAAACATTCCGTTTCGGGCCGGCAGCCCTTTCATCTTTTTTTCTTATATGAGCTATATAAACATAATTTCAAAAATAACTAATGCACTGCTGGATGGAATTTTAATCATATACAAATAGCGACATTTCAATTTTGTGTGACATAATAATTAGGTTTCTAAATTAATATAACCATTTTACAATATTCCTTTTGTGATTGGGGGCCCTAATTTTGTTTTTTTTAATTATATGAGCTATACAAATATAATTTTAAACAGAGATAATGCACGAGTGGATGGAATTTAATCAAATACAAACAGCGATATTTCCGTTTGTGTGTGGCATAATTTAGTAGGTTTCTGAATTTGTACAACCATTTTGCAATAATCAGTTTTGGATAGGGGCCCTATAGTAGTTTTTTTTTTATAATGTGAGCTATTTAAATATAATTTCCGTATGCGTTGCTATACCATTCATGCGTTGAAACTTTGGTGAGTTGTTTGTAATATGTTTCCAAATAAGTACAACCATTAGGTTTCTAAATTAATATAACCATTTTACAATATTCCTTTTGTGATTGGGGGCCCTAATTTTGTTTTTTTTAATTATATGAGCTATACAAATATAATTTTAAACAGAGATAATGCACGAGTGGATGGAATTTAATCAAATACAAACAGCGATATTTCCGTTTGTGTGTGGCATAATTTAGTAGGTTTCTGAATTTGTACAACCATTTTGCAATAATCAGTTTTGGATAGGGGCCCTATAGTAGTTTTTTTTTTATAATGTGAGCTATTTAAATATAATTTCCGTATGCGTTGCTATACCATTCATGCGTTGAAACTTTGGTGAGTTGTTTGTAATATGTTTCCAAATAAGTACAACCATTTTACAATATTCCGTTTGGGGCCGGGGCGGGGGAGCCTTGAATTCGTTTTTTTTTTCTAAATTGAGCTATGTAAATATAATTTCAAACAGAGCTATGACATGAGTGGATGGAATTGAATCAAATACAAACTGCGACATTTTAGTTTGTATATGACATAATAAGTTGGTTTCTGAATTAGTACATCTATTTTACAACATTCCGTTTGGGGCCGGCCCTAAATTTGATTATATGTAATAAATGAGCCATATAAATATAATTTCAAACATAGCTATTGCATGCGTGGATCAATCGCTACAAGTGTGTGTACAAAATTTTGAAAATCCATGCTTCTCACATGGACAGCTGTCTGTGGCCTGCTCACACTCCGAAAAACCTTCTAATTAATTCGAATACGCACCAGACAGTAAACAAAAAATAAAAAATGTGTATATAAAATTACTTACAAAAACATTATTAAAACACAAACACTTTATTTTTTTTGAGTGGCATTGCAACGCATGCCGGGTACTTGCTAGTATATTATAAAACATGAGAAGTTAACTCTTTTTGTAACACTTGTACTCATAGTGTATTTTCTCAAAATACTCGGACCCGGTGAAAAAATATGTGTGATGGTTCACCATTAAAGTTTAGAAGGCCAACCAATTAGCTTTCCAACTTATTGGATGTCCAACCGATTAGAAGGCCATCCATTTAGCTTTCCAACTTATTGGATGTCCAACCGATTAGATGGCCAGTCATAAGAATACCAACCTCTTAGACGGCGAACCGATCAGATGGCCAAGCAATTAGATGGCAAACCTTTTAGATGGCCAACCGTCGCTATGGCCAACCTATTAGATGGCCAGCCATTTAGATTGCCACAGTAAGGAAGACTTATTTGTGGGCAAGGATTTTTGTTGTATGCGATTTTCAAAAAAATAAACCACCAAAAAAAAACACGATAACACATGCACCAATAAATCACAAGCACTCCTCGTGTGGCAATTAACCGGACCCGGGTGTAATTAGCCGGCAGCCGGGCGCAAATATTAGCCTATTATTTCGATGTGTACATTAATCTTTGGTGAAATGGTAGGGGATATTTGTGGGTTGGATGGCATGATAGGGAGACGCTGTATTGATTTCACGGTTAGGAGGTAAGGGGAGATCATTAGTAACCGGAGACAGAAGCGGAGTGATCTTGTCGGACATTTTCTTACGTAACACTGTTTAGGTGTTCCTCGGCCTTTTGTTGTGTGGGCTGAAGGGGTTTAATTTGTTGGGGGGTTTGCCTTAAGGAGGCTGTTTAATTAAACCGACTATCACTACACGTAGAGCAGGGGCTCTAAGTCATCGGTGCCCGCACCACCAGAGGAGTCAATTTAAAGGGATGCAGGAAGACCAAGAAAATCACTTGTATTTTTATTTTTATTACAAACTTTCAGGGGGGGGTAAGGCTTGCCTAAATTCGTTGTCTACCTTGCTTAAGGATCCTATTTGATAATTTACCCTCATCCCCGTCTTTTAATAAAAAAAAAAAAATTATAGTTTCTTTTTTCGAAAATATATTTGGTTTAGTCAACACATTGATTACATTGAGCATATCCAGCAATTTAGCACAAAGACAACATTGAGCGCGTTGAGCTGATTAAGACCAATGACAACTTTTAGCACGTCATGTACTTTGAGTGAATTGAGTACATAGAGTATAATGAGTAATGATAATGAATACACAATTTTTACTATGAGAAGATAATAAGTAAGTCCAAAGGGAGATAACAATTTATTTTGATCATTCTGAAACAACAAAAGGAACCAGTTACAATAGCAACCCCTTCCCAAACAAATTATTATTTTTTAAACTTTGGCAAGCAATGCCTTGGACATATACTTTTTTTCAAAATATATTTCCTTAACAAATTTTATTCTCAATGTGTATTTTTCTGTTCGCAGACGACGGATTCTTGCCGATACCATCGCATTTTTCCGGTCACCCCTACCCCTAAATCATCCATATTAACCAATCAGTGACAATATCTTATGCTTACATTAACCAATCAGTGACAATATCGTATCCCAACATTACCCAATTAGTGACAATATCTTATCCCTACATTACCCAATCTGTGACATAATCCTATTCCTACATTACCCAATCAGTGACAATATCTATCCCTACATTACCTTATCAATGACAATTTCTTATCCCTACATTACCCAATCTGTGACATAATATTATCCCCACATTACCCAATCATTGACAATATCATAACTTTCCATACCCAATCAGTGACAATATCTTATCCCTACATTACCCAATCAGTGACAATTTCTCATCCCTGCATTAACCAATCAGTGAAAATATCTTATCCCTACATTACCCAATCAGTGACTAATACCATTCACTATATAACCCTTTCATTGACAAGAACCATTCATAGTATCATATCAGAAGCTGACTGAATAGTTGAGTTAGAAATAATGTTCTCATCCATTAACCACCAACGAGACAATCAGGCACCCAGACAACCTGGCACTCAGACAAACAGGCACCCAGACAACCAGGCACCCAGACAAGCAGGCACCCAGACAACCAAGCTTCCAGACAACCTGGCACCCAGACAACCAGGCACCCAGACAACCAGGCACCCAGACAAGTAGGCACCCAGACAATTAGTCACCCAGACAACCAGGTACCCAGAAAACCAGGCTTCCAGACAACCACGATTACAGACAACTAGGCTTCCAGACAACCAGGCACCCAGACAACCTGGCACCCAGACAACTAGGCACCCAGACAACCAGACATGAAAATGCTGACATATTGCAAACGTGTCAACGAGAGAATAAAATCACAGAAATTATAATCAGACCCTCCAAAACCCCATCCCTTCTGTCTAGCCAGCACCGTCGACGATTAGGTTGGCCGCCTGGGCAATGGCCAACATGCAGGCAGACTTGGTGAGGCCGTGACTCGCCCAGAACCGGAACACGGACGTGGGGCCGTTGAGCGAATCGTGGCCGACCTCTACCTTGAGACCAAAACGAGGCTCGGCGAGTTCCTTCTCGTAGACGTCTTTCGGGACGTGACCTTTGACCCCAAATCTCAGCGTGTTGACGGGACTTGTGACGTTGATGGACTTCCCGTCACGTGTCGTGATGGTGTTTGATGGGAACCAGGCCGGCAAGGTCTGAGCAAGGGGACAGAGCAAGATGAACAATGAAATAGCAAAGAACCGAGTGTTTGTTTGGAAGCAATCTTATGGGAAAGTTTGTTTTTAATATTAAATAAAAACATTTGATGCGTTAAAATGGCGTGCTGCGACCACATTAGATTGTGTACAAAATTTGAGATTTCTGGAACATTGACAAAAATATTGAAAACATACAGACAAATATGGCACTCAGAAGAAGACATTGAGGTAATGTTGGCTACAAATTAAGAACATGGGAATCTCATACAGATTACCAAAATGCACATACAGAAATCTATATTAGTACAATTGGGATCAAAACAATAAATATATATATAGTTCGTCCCTAACGTGCGGGGATGGCTAGGACTTCGACTTGAGTAGTAACCTTGACTTCAGCTGTATTTTGTTTAAAGTGAGGGAGAGTTGCTCAGTTAGGCAGCCTCACTCTCTCGTCCTTGTCTGTTTCAACCAATGGCGAGACTTAGTCAAAACGACTGGAAATAGACCGGGATGCAGTAGATGACCAGAAGTGTGTCTTCTATTTTGCTGTGCACTTATGCGTTCACGATGCAGGGGTTGTCGCGATTTTCATTATGTCAATGTCATAGCGCCTACGGGTATCTCCTGGTAGGATTTCGGAGAATGTCTTCTCTTAGACTGCAATCCAAGATTAACAGTCCCATCCACCCGGGACTAATCCCATCCAACGGGGACTAATCCCATCCACCCGGGACTAATCCCATCCACCCGGGACTAATCCCATCCACCCGGGACTAATCCAATCCCCGGGACTAATCCCATCCACAGGGACTAATCCCATCCACCCGGGACTAATCCCATCCACCCGGGACTAATCCAATCCACCCGGGACTAATCCCATCCACCCGGGACTAATCCCATCCACCCTAGTCATAGTTCTCTGCATTACCAAAGTCTCCCTTCTGTCATCAGCCCGTAATGCAAATCTGGTGCTATAAATAGAACTCACCTTACAATTTTTGACCTGCTCACTCATGTAAGCATTCTCGTGAGGGGTGGTGCTATCCCCTAAAGCAGTGATGACGTAGTTGACCAGGCCGTTGACGGCTATCTTAACAGAGTCATCTGTACCTGATTGTGAAAATCTATTATGTAAGGTGAAGTACGTCTAAGACAACATATTTGAACTTGAGACAAGTAAGGAGCAATTACAACTTTGTTTGTTTGTTGGTTTGTTTGTTTGTTTGTTTGTTTGTTTGTTTGTTGGTTGGTTTGTTTGTTTGTTTGTTTGTTTGTTGGTTCTTGTTTATTTTTTTTTATTTCAAAGGATGATGTCAATCATTACAAAACCAACTCACAGTCAGTAACAAGGTGATAATACCTGGTTGTGCAGTTACATTTAAAAATGGTTAAATTAGTATATGAAGGAAGCCCAGGTGACTGAAAGGCGTAGTAATTTAGGTAATCAGGCAGTATAAATGAGATCCTAGGTAGTAGGTGGATAGAACATGTTAGACAAACACAGATTGTTCGCTGAGTCTGCTATACAGATTGTTCGCTGAGTCTGCTATACAGATTGTTCGCTGAGTCTGCTATACAGATTGTTCGCTGAGTCTGCTATACAGATTGTTCGCTGAGTCTGCTATACAGATTGTTCGCTGAGTCTGCTAGCGAAACAAAGAAAGTTTATAGGAGAAACAATGTTTAAGTAAAGGGCGGTAATTTGATTCTAAATCTATTTCTCTCGCAGAAGACGCAATTGAGATCAAACTGTGTTGGCCTGTGCAGAGTATTTGACTCAAAGACTTTAACAACACGGCCTGCTGATGGTCACCATCAATACACAATAGCACCAACAAACAGCGGAGCTATTGATGTTTTCTGGTACAGAGTTAAACAAAGAGAGAGTGCCATAATGACTTATTACAGTAAACGAGGGGTCTCAAATGGAGTCTATCATTAGGAGGTCTCCAAGCTCGGAGTCTTCCTGTAGGATGTATCTTAACACAGCCCCCTGATAATCACACACATTCCCAGACCTTCACATGCTACTATGGAGCTAGTGAGTGTGGGTTGAAAATGTTTCTTTTTTAAATGACAATCGGTAGCTTATTTAGCAAAAGCGCTTTCGATATTTAAAGGTCTTTAGTAGCTTCCACTAGCATGGCTACAATTGGACCACGTTATGCCGTATATGTCTGCTATAGCTTCCACTAGCATGGCAACATTTGGGCCACATTATGCGTATATGTCTGTTAGAGACCGACAGAAATTCGGTTTCGTCTTCGGTGCCAAAACTTGCCAGTGCATGGCACCAATTGGATCACATTACGTCAGATTGGTCTGCCGTAGCTCTCACTAGCATGGCCCATGTTATGTACACAGCCAACTTGAAAAGTGTTTGACACGTTGGTCCTCTTAATTCTGCCACTGTAGATTTGTGTTAGAAAAGAAATTTCCAAGTTAAGGTTTGACCATTGACAGAGACTGACACTTACTTTCAATAAATTTGAGTGACCTTTCCTTCCCCTGGACTGTCCATGTAGCAAGAGACTGACACTTACTTTCAATAAATTTGAGTGACCCTTCCTTCCCCTGGACTGTCCATGTAGCAAGAGACTGACACTTACTTTCAATAAATTTTAGTGACCCTTCCTTCCCCTGGACTGTCCATGTAGCAAGAAACTGACACTTACTTTCAATAACTTTGAGTGACCCTTCCTTCCCCTGGACTGTCCATGTAGCAAGAGACTGACACTTACTTTCAATAAATTTGAGTGACCCTTCCTTCCCCTGGACTGTCCATGTCGCCAGAAGAGAGTTCACTGCCATGGCGGATGTGAATAACCGGTCATCGCCGGACACCTAAAAAAAAAGATTAAGATAAAATGTAAAACTAACTAGTATATTCAACTTCATTTGATTGAAATATATTTCAATTAAATTATACACACTGTGGGTTTCACTAGACATGGCTCACATATTCAAAGCTTGGCACAGTTCCCTCACGTCTCTTAACTCCATCAAAATTTTGCGGTCATTTAAAAATAATAAATTCTAATTGTCGTCTTGGGAATAGACTCAAGAAGTTTCTAAATCTGTTAATTTGGAAAATCAGACCTACTTTTAAGATTGGCGAATACAAATCATACATTGGGAGGTTCAGACTCTTAACTTTAAAATTTTCAAGAAAATTAAAATCATATTATTTGGAGGATTCATATTGTCTTACTTAGCCAAGTAATGGGCATCATAGACATGAATTATTTTAAAAAGTCCGGGATCAAGATAGATTATCAAAATAATATTAATGGTTGTGTTCACAATACCTTTTTAGCTCCCTTGCCATCCAAATCCGCAACTCCAATAAAATCGTCGATGTACACACGGGTTACTCCGTCTGATCCCAGTCCGCCGTCCACAATGCTTTGCAGTATGTCGTACGTCATATCCTTTCGAAGTGACGTCAGAAATGACGCAGCGACATTTCCTGTAAACTGATAAAGGATTAATTGAGACAATTACAAATACAACTTTTGTGAAAACGCGTTTGATGTATGTAGCCTCATGAAATTGTAAGAGAAAGAGATAGGCAGGTGAGGGGAGAGGGGGGCGTGAGGGAGATATATAATTAAAGAGAAAAGGTTAATATATAATATTGTTGAAATGAAGAAAAATATCGTGTGAAAATTGGGGGAGGAGGGTCTGTAAATGTATGAAAGTATACAAATGGTCCAGAAGTTAGAAGAAATCTATCATAAACTTGAGAGACATGAGTAGATTAAGTGAACGAAATGTGGAATGAATACATGGATAACATGGTCATAACATTGTCTAAAGTAAACTAAAGTGTGACCAGTAAACAAACTCGTACCATATGGGCTTTCAACGTGTCCACTTACATTGGACAAACTTTAAGCCAGTGGTCAGTCGCAATGTCCACTTACGTTTAGCAAACTTTAAGCCAGTGGTCAGGCAAAAGTCCACTTACATCAAACTTTAAGCTAGTGGTCAGTTACAATGTCCACTTGCATCAAACTTTAAGCCAGTGGTCAGTCATAATGTCCACTTACATTAAACTTTAAGCCAGTTGTTAGTCACAATGTCCACTTACATCAAACTTTAAGCCAGTGGTCAGTTACCATGTCCACTTGCATCAAACTTTAAGCCAGTGGTCAGTCACAATGTCCACTTACATCAAACTTTAAGCCAGTGGTCAGTTCCCATGTCCACTTGAATCAAACCTTAAACCAATGGTCGGTCACATTGTCTACTTACATCAAACTTTAATCCAGTGGTCAGTTACCATGCCCACATACATCAAACGTTAAGCCAGTGGTCAGTTACCATGTCCACTTATATCAAACTTTAGGCCAGTAGTCAGCCACATTGTCTACTTGCATCAAACTTTCAGCCAGTGATTATCCACATTGTCTACTGACATCAAACTTTAAGCCAGTGGTCAGCCACATTGTCTACGTACGTCAAACTTTAAGCCAGTGGTCAGCCACATTGTCTACTTACATTAAACAAACGTTTAGCCGTGTCTGATGACAGCTGAAAGGCGACTCGAGAGACTGACCAGTACAACATTGACCTTGACGGGAAACTGGACAACGTCACAAAGGTCGCAAGGTCGTGTGGGTGTGTCAAATACCAAGTGAGCAATCGCAGCGATGACGTCACAATATTCTACAAATTATAATCGACAATGTCTTCATTGAAAGAAATAATAACACCATTAAAACTTTAAAGATACTTGATACGTGTTTATTTTTAATTTTGTTTTTTTTGATTTTGTAGTTTGGTGGAGAGTTGGGAGAAATGTTTATCATTGTATAGAGTTCATGACATGAGAGCACGTTGAACATGCTAAAATAGCATGGACACGAGCGTGGAATCATCGTTATCGTGTATTCATCCATGTC
The DNA here is from genome assembly GCA_964017045.1 of Omphiscola glabra. Lineage (NCBI taxonomy): Eukaryota > Metazoa > Mollusca > Gastropoda > Lymnaeidae > Omphiscola > Omphiscola glabra. Next base: position 6,413,499 of record OZ024805.1, on the reverse strand, counting down.
GAAAGTCGATAAGGTGATAGATTCAAGTTGGGTATAACAACAACAAAAAAACCCCCCAAAAAAACAAATTCTTTAAGAAAACTTTGAAGTGTGAGAAAACATAAAGTAATACGAAGATTCAACAGGGATCAATACACGTTTAAATACACGTTTAAATACACGTTTAAATACACGTTTAAATACACGTTTAAATACACGTTTAAATACACGTTTAAATACACGTTTAAATACACGTTTAAATACACGTTTAAATACACGTTTAAATACACGTTTAAATACACGTTTAAATACACGTTTAAATACACGTTTAAATACACGTTTAAATACACGTTTAAATACACGTTTAAATACACGTTTAAATACACGTTTAAATACACGTTACAAGCTATTTTTTAAAAAAATATATAAGATAGGATTTATTTTACTGATCCAATTAAATGGAGAATGTCCCTTGACTACGAACTTAACATGTTCATTTCTTGCACACACACATTAATATGCAATCTTCTCTAATGGTGACCATTCCATTTCTTGATCTATGAAATTCATAAAATCAATTCACTCAATGAACTATCTTGCCAGTCTAGTAAATAAGTCTATGAGATTTCAGCTTTCAAACACGTAGATTCTTAAATAAAAAAATCTTACCTTGAAGACGTTCGTGAAAGACTATTCACACAATCAAGCATTGTTCAGATTTGCATGTGGACGTGTCCACCAAATAGAAGACAGCTACATCTGACCCCCCCTTCCCCCCCCCCCCAGCCCCCTTTAAAAAAACAACAAACCCTAAGCAAACTATTATTTTTATAATTTTTTTTTCGTTTCTAAACAGCAACGTTAAATTAGAGCTCAAACTATTTACGCCCAGGGGAAACCACTAGCAAAATAACGAAATACTAGCTTTTATTGAGTTCATTCCCTTTAAACGCTTCCTCAAAAGAAAAGTTTGGATGCAGCGGTTGTCCGGCCGATTTGGGATGAAGTAAGTGTAAAAAATGACGTCACCTGTAGCTGGTCATCGCCGTTGATGTCCACCAGCCCGGTCGTGGCCGCCGTTACTAGAGCGTGAAGTACGGTGGCCGTAGTGGTCAGGTCTACGCTGTTGTACTGATGAAACATCTGACCGTTGTGGTGGACCTCACCAGGGCTGATGACGTCACTGCTGATCTCTGCGTCATCGGATATCTGAGGATGGTCATGAGAGCGTTAAGATCATTTGAGCGACACTCACTCAATCACTCACTCACTCATTCACTCACTCACTAATTCACTCTTTCACTCACTCGCTCACTCACTCACTCATTCACTCTTTCACTCTTACTTGCTCACGCACTCTCTCACTTCCTCACTCATTCTTTCACTCACTCCCTCACTCACTCGCTGACTCGACTAGCCTTTAACGTTACAAGTTGCACCTAAGATTTCTTTTAAGTGTCTCTTTTTGCAGCCCGCCAGTGAGATCCGATATGTTTAGCCGAGCTTTTCTGGACATTTGAATAAGAAATACTTTAATCGAAGATGTGCACACCCCCGACCACACCCACAAAAAGAAATAAAAACAATCCCTAAAAGAAAAGTTTTTCGCATAAATCCTCTATATGCTTTTTTCAATTATTTTATTTCATATTACTATTCTAATGACCCACCCTCTTTTTACACAGCAGAATTATTTCACCAATTATTTCACCAAATATTTCACCAACTATTTCACCAACTATTTCACCATTATTTCAACAATTATTTCACCAACTATTTCACCAATTATTTCACCAACTATTTCACCAATTATTTCACTAATTATTTCAATAATTATTTCACGAACTATTTCACCAATTATTTCACAAACTATTTCACCAATTGTTTCACCAATTATTTCACCAACTATTTCACCAATTATTTCACCAACTATTTCACCAATTATTTCACCAATTATTTCACCAATTATTTCACCAATTATTTCACCAATTATTTCACCAATTATTTCACCAACTATTTCACCAATTATTTCACCAATTATTTCACCAATTATTTCACTAATTATTTCACCAATTATTTCACCAATTATTTCACCAATTATTTCACCAATTATTTCACCAATTATTTCACCAATTATTTCACCAATTATTTCACCAACTATTTCACCAATATTTCACCAATATTTCACCAACTATTTCACCAATTATTTCACCAACTATTTCACCAACTATTTCACCAACTATTTCACCAATTATTTCACCAACTATTTCACCAATTATTTCACCAATTATTTCACCAACTATTTCATCAACTATTTCACCAACTATTTCACCAACTATTTCACCAACTATTTCACCAACTATTTCACCAACTATTTCACCAACTATTTCACCAACTATTTCACCAACTATTTCACCAATTATTTCACCAAATATTTCACCAACTATTTCACCAATTGTTTCACCAACTATTTCAGAGAAAGAAAAGAAAATACAACGCACCAAACGCACTGGTAACTTTAAAAAAAAAAAAAAAAAGATTCTCAATTAGCGCAGAGTTATCGGGAATTTTATTTCTTGAAATCAGTGTCATCATAGTTCCGTCACCTTCCCCCTTAAAAAAACAGATTTTTTGAGTTTGTGTTTTGGGGTGAAGCTGAAAATGTGAAAAACAGAGTGTGTTGTCATCGTCAACGAGTCCATATGCAAAATTTTGAGCTCGATATGTTGACGGAAAGTGTGTCAATAAGCCGTCTGAAGAGTTTGCCCTAATCAAACGAGAGCGAAGTCAATATAAAAGTATTTTTTAAAAAAAAAGGAAATGAAAAATTGAACTTATCGAATGACAACAGGTCGGCCGTTGAAAAATTGAACTTATCGAATGACAACAGGTCGGCCTTTGAAAAATTGCACTTATCGAATGACAACAGGTCGGCTGTTTAATTATAGGCAGAGTTTACAGAGTTGTCGGCAGAGAAACTAATTTTGAAAAGATAAAAACTACCGTGTAACACGTGCTTAAAAGATGGCATTTAATAGTTGAACAAGTTATGTTTAGAATTAAAAAAAAAATATACAGGACAACTAAACGTGGTCACAATTAAATCAGCAAGATGCCTTCTTCAGCAGATAACACCAAAAAAAAAAAAAAGAAATGTAAAGAAAACATAAATTTTAATTTTAAAAAAAACATAATGTTTTTAGAAGATCGAAGCAGAAAGCGCTCATAGTTATTGTTAGAAACTGACGTTGGGGAAACAAAGGCGAATTATTAGACCGGGAGAACAAGGCCAACACGAGCCTCTCACATAATTCTTTGCTGCTTACTGTTAACGTAAAGAATTTAAGTAGTATTAAATATTTTAAATAAGAATAGAAATGGCGAGAACTTGATGACCAATGGGGAGAGAGTATCTGATTGGATCTATTTTGGTGATTTGGTGCCAAAAATTTTAACTAATTTGTTGTCATTCTCCTCTCCCGCTGTTGTATTGGTGCAGGAAATTATTGAAGTAATGAATACATCTGGTGTGCCCCTGTGTTCACCTCCATTGAAATGGGGTGCTACGTGGGATGGCTGGTTTCATATTCAATGTTCCGAAGGCAGTGCCCTAAATATATTATCGATTTTTTTTTTCTTTACTTTTTTTCCGGTCCCTGACAAAACTTGTTCACCGGTCAGCAAAACTTCAAAGTTTTTGAAACCCTGTTCAAGATAGGGGCCTTCTATTTAATTGGCGAATGTGTTCTACAGAAAAATTGAAGGGGACGATAAAAATATTAACAAACCAACAAACCATTAAACCAACAAACCATTAAACCAACAAACCATTAAACCAACGAACCATTAAACTAACAAACAATTAAACAGTAGGCGTAAAAATTATGAAACCAACAAAGTGGGCGGGTGCTGTGCTTGCAAACTGTGTCCCAATTACATATACAACAATGAATGGCGTGATCACGTTTCAAGTTTGCCCGCTGCTACATGTACCTGCGTTTGTAGCCACGGTATATTCATTTCAATATTTACTCCCGGTGCATGAGCGACTTAGTGATCATCGATTTCCTTGTGCTTCACAAAATGAAAGATATTCCTTGAACTAGGTTTCCTAATTGTCAACAATACTGTCTGTAAATAGTTTGGAGTGAAGCATTTGACGTGAATTTATCGCAAGATCTCATTAAGCCTACGTGTTTATTTGACTGGTTTAAATATATATTAAACTTTTTGTTGCAATCCGCCCACATGACATGCACATCTGTTACTCGACGCAATCCACAAAACATAGAAAACAAAGTTCATTATAACACTTCAAGTTACTTTTATTTCACTAACTCTCCACGGCGATGGTTTAAACCAGGCCTGCACAACATACGGCCCACCGGCACCCACTTGGTGGCCATCGATGTAGCGAAATATTCTTTATTATTATTATTTTCTTAATAGCCTCCCCCACCTGTCCTATTTTCTTTCGGCCCGCACCAGTTTTTCATAAAGTATTACAGCCCGCCTGACATTTTGATTTGTTCAGACCTGGGTTTAAACCTTGTATATCACGGTCAGTGTCATCCAAATCTTTGGCATGTTATTGTTTCATTATGACGCCAGTCTATTCACTGGGATACGCCCTTGTAGTGGCGTAGCTAGGGTTTGGTGCCGACCGCTCCGCATTGTTTGGCCGAAAATGCCGCCCCACAATACAAAGAAAAACATGCTACAGATCGGACCGCCCTCTGCGCGCCCCAATTCTATGTCACTGGGTGGTAATCTGTTGTCGCTTTGTGAAGATAACAAAATTTGTATGCATCACGACTTTTAGAAATATAATAGGCAGTTTAGTTCACGATATATATATATATATATGATAATATAAACTAAATATATATTAAACAATATTGCCGATTTTATCTAGATAATAATGGCAGGCACTTTGTGATAATTTCCACCTGCCATCGCAAAGACTCATCACATTTAAATATTGTAAAAAGAAGTTTCTATGTAATGATGTTGGCGTTTCTAACATCATCAAAAAGTTTATTATCCTGCTGTATATTATACGCCTACCACACCCATTTTTATGCCCTTCAACCACATTTTTAAAAATAAACGTGACCTAACATGACCAAATCTAAATGATCACTACTTAAAACATTATTGTCACTAAAGGTGTTCATTGATGGCTGATTTCTACACTAGAGAAATACTTTGGATGTCTTGTGTTTTTAAATTGTTCAATGTTGGGCATACCCTACTACATTTCGTGCCCCTAAACTAAATGTTAATTTCTCTAAAAAATTTGAAAACTTAATTTTAAATTAACAACAAAACTTTACATATCGTTTACATTAATTTCATATTAGAAGAATCTGATATACTGATTTCTTCATTAAAAATGTAACCAAACTTTTTGGTAAAACAAAGAATTCCTTTATCTAAATCAGAATCTCTTAACCTTTTTCACGTCTGTAACAGACTTAAGTATCTTTTTTTTTACAGAAGTGTTATTAATCGCATAAACAAAATACAACCATTTTACTTTTCGCAAATAAAAAACAAAAATATATTTTAATTTGTTGAAAGAAAGTCTTAATCCATCTCCATTTTTCAAAATTAAATTTTCACATTCGTAAAGTATTTAGGAACATGTATGGACAGTCAGCATTTGTGGAAGAACAATCTCCAACCTACGCTTTGCTGATGATTCATATGGACTGGCTGGGAACGAAGAAGGGCTAGCCAACCTAGTAAAGAGTCTCGACAAGACTTCATCGTCCTTCGGCATGCAAATCCGTGCAGAAAAGACAAAATTGATGACGAATAACACCACCGGCATCGCCACTGAAATTAAGGTCGGGGAGGAAAGATTAGAGACAGTAGGCAGCTTCAAGTACCTTGGAGCAATAGTCTCGGAAGAAAGCTCCGAGCCCGAATTGATGGCCAGGATTTCGCAGACCACAACAGCACTAAGGAGGCTGCAGAAAATATAGCTCCCAGCACCAAACTCGGGCTGATGCGCTCATTAATCCTCTCCAATTTCTTATATACTTATGAATCCTGGACATTAACAGCAGTACTTGAAAGAAAATAAGGCGATGGAGATGAGATGTTTCAGGAGAATTGTTTGCATTTTCTATAGAGACCATATCACCAATGAACAAGTGAAATAAAGGATTCGTCAAGCAACTGGGCAGTAAGATGACCTCCTGGTGACTGTAAAAAAGCACAAACTGGAATGGTATGGCCACGTGACCAGAAAACAAGGCCTCGCCAAAAGAAATCTTGCAGGGCACAACTAGAGGAGGAAGAAGAAGAGGAAGACAGAGAAAAAGATGAGAAGAAAACATCAAAGAATGGACGGGACCCAAATTAGGCAATGCTATGAGTAGTACAGAAAACATAGACGAATGGAGAAGGATAGTTTTCATGTCATCTGTGGCGCCCCATCGGTCCGAAGACTAAGGGACATTATGATGATTATGATGAAAGTGATTGGGTTTTTATATTCATGGGTACACTTATGTAAATGTACCCACGTTTTGTTAACGCCATTGATTTTCTTAATAGTTGAACACACGTTTGTTTGTAAAAAGAGAATGTAACATCTCTTTTTTACAGCTGTCATAGAATAGGGTTTGTAGATATTGTCATCTACGTACAAATGTACACACCCAATTTCCTACCCCCGATATATATGTAAATAAGAAGGTTAATTATTTATCAAATTCATTCTGAGGCGTATCTTATGCTGCCTTGGGCAAAGTGAATTGCGTGCAAACGTACATTTTGTGCACTTCATATGGTTTGTTCTTATTTGGATGAGTGATAAGTGCATTATAGAATGCTGTTTGGCTATGGAATTTCGCTGCACCGATTCACCTAATGGCACTTTCGTATTAAAAGTATATTTAAAATGAAGTTTTTATTACCTTATAAAGTTAATAAAAGTTTAGTTTTGGAATAAAAAAAAAAAGTAAAACCTTATTAAAAGCTAAAAAATGCAAAGTTTTTTTTTAATGGTGTTTTATTGAAAGTTTACTTTTTAGAAGGGGAAAATACATTATCAGTTTTGTCATGCGCGGTTATTAAATCAAAGAAACTTAGAGCCATCACCGTAAAATAATAGAAAATAACCATGATTGCTTTTGAGAATCCGAACGTATTTAAATCTTTTCAATTCTTTGGCATTACGGTCAGCCTAGCTCATATTTATATATATATATATATATAGCAACTAGTTCCCGCATTGGAACACCAAACATATTTTCTCAACATCTACTTGTATTCATTTATTCCTAAAAGCTGCGCTTATGTAAATATAAGTTTGACTTAATGTTTTATCAACGAGGCAATTAGTCTGAAATTTTTAAAACCTCATTAGATTAAATAACACAAGGTACGCAATGGATCTTACCCACAACGGTATCAGAATAACATCAACTCCTTTGTCGATTGCGTCATCCAGGTAGCGCCTGAGACCAAAGTACGACACGGAGTCAACGGTTGGAGTCTTTCGGGATGTGGCTGCATGTCCGGCACCGGTGTCCGCATGCGGTGTACTGCCGTTAATTGATGGAACCGTTGTGTTCGGGACGTTTTTCTTCGTTGTTACACCGATGGTAATTGGTGATGGTATGACATCAGACGTAGGCGCAAGTGTTGGTATGAATTTTGACGTGGGCGCAATCGTTGGTATGGTAGAAGACTTAGACGCCTCTGATGGTCCGGTAGTGGACACTAGGCTTGCTAAGATTTGAGAGCCAACTGTTGAAAGCTGACCACCATTCGGACTGGATGACGTCGCAGTAGTGTCAGCAGATGTTATCTCACTGTGGTCACCGTTCTCTGTCTTGCCTGATCTTCTAACCGACACGTTGCAATTTTTACAATCTTCTGGATTCAAATCAGCTTGGATTAAAATTTCTGCATTCGGAGAGATTTGATTGGCCGTTTCTTTGCTCTTTGCTTCAGCTGGATTAACGGAACCAAAAGTTGATGTAGTCGGGACTATTGAACTGATATTTGATGTAGTCGGGACTATTGAACTGATATTTGATGTAGTCGGGACTATTGAACTGATATTTGATACATTTGGGATATTAGAACTGGTATTTGATACAATTGGGGTAAGAGAACTGATATTTGACTCTTTCGGTATCCCGAAGCTGTTGATTGTTTCAGCGAAGGTAATGTTGACAGCTGAGGTAATGTTGACAGCTAAGGTAATGTTGACAGCTGTGGCCTGTGTTGATCTGGACTCGTTCTTCGACCTCGTCGTGGGGTACACAATGACCAGGTCCTTCAGCGTAGACACAAGTCTGGTGACGTCATTATTGATGGTTGACCACAGTTTCAGATCTGACTAAATGATGTTATAATCATTTAGTGTAAGCAGATTAGAGAATACGATGTAGAGAGATAGAGAGGGTGCAATACAGAGAGAGAGAGAGAGAGTATCTATATAGGTCATTGCTATCGAGATATAGAGAGAGTGCTATAGACAGTTAAAGTGCTATAGAGAGATGGAGAGAGTATTTGCTATAGAGAGAGTGTTATAGATATATAGAGAGAGTACTAGAGAGACAGACAGAATGCTTGATAAATAGAGAGAGAGAGAGAGAGAGAGAGAAAGAGGGGGTGGGGCTAGAATTAAAAAAAATTAGTTACCAAATTCAAAGCAGGCGAATGGGTAAAATCTTAAAAATTAATGTACAACATTTGGAAGTTTACGAACATTGTGCAGTCATAAGATATTGATTGACTAAATTAGTGTTTGACGGAAATTGAATGTTTGAAATTTTTCACCCATTCAAGTGATTGACAACTCTTACTTTGGCATGTGCGTCGCTTAACAGGAGACTGCCCAGAGCCAGGTTAAGGAAAGAGGTCATGAAGTCAGGAGGCGTGGCTACGTCATAGATCACGTCAGAAAAGGGAGTGTTATAGTAATCCTTGCACAATCTGAAATTATAGATAGATATAATTGATGTTACCTATAAATTAAGTCCATCTAAGAACAGATATTTTCTAATTCATTTTGAGTGAGAAATTCAGCTACATTCGAGTGATCATGAAGTGATCATAAAGTAATCATCAATTAATCATGAAGTAATCATGAAGTGGTAAAGGAAGTAACCATGAAGTGATCATGGAATAATCATGAAGTGATCATTAAGTAGTGGACATGTACGATGCTTGAAATTTATTCGCCTAAGACAGAGATATTTGCTTGTCAGAACATACAGTATAACTAAGGAATAAAAGATCTGTAAATACGGGTGTATGGCCTAACATAGTATTTGAGTAGCCAAACTTTACTACATATTAAAAACAACATTAGATTTGGAAACCCTGACATTTTTTGATTTCTCCAGTTCCCTGGACAAATGTATCAAAGATAACAACACATTTCAGATGATAGATGTGAAACGATCAATGGAGCTAGTTTGTATAATTCAACAAAAGAGCTAATTTGTATCATTCAACATTAGAGCTAGTTTGTATCATTCAACAATAGAGCTAGTTTGTATCATTCAACATTAGAGCTAGTTTGTATCATTCAACATTAGAGCTAGTTTGTATCATTCAACAATAGAGCTAGTTTGTATCATTCAACAATAGAGCTAGTTTGTATCATTCAACAATAGAGCTAGTTTGTATCATTCAACAATAGAGCTAGTTTGTATCATTCAACAATAGAGCTAGTTTGTATCATTCAACATTAGAGCTAGTTTATACCATTCAACATTAGAGCTAGTTTGTATCATTCAACATTAGAGCTAGTTTGTATCATTCAACATATAGAGCTACTTTGTACTATTCTACATTAGAGCTAATTTGTATCCTTCAACAGTAGAGCAAGTTAGTATCATTCAATATATAGAGCTACTTTGTACTATTCAACATTATAGCTAGTTTGTATCATTCAACATTAGAGCTAGTTTGTATCATTCAACATTAGAGCTAGTTTCTACCATGCAACATTAGAGCTAGTTTGTATCATTCAACAGTAGAGTTAATTTGTATCATTCAACATTAGAGCTATTTTGTATCATTCAACATTAGAGCTAGTGTGTACCATTCAACATTAGAGCTAGTTTGTACCATTCAACATTAGAGCTAGTTTTTATCATTTAACAGTAGAGTTAATTTGTATCATTCAACATTAGAGCTACTTTGTATCATTCAACATAAGAGCTAGTTTGTATCATTCAACATTAGAGTTAGTTTGTATCATTCAACAGTAGAGCTAGTTAGTAGCATTCAATATATAGAGCTACTTTGTACTATTCAACATTAGAGTTAGTTTGTATCATTCAACAGTAGAGCTAGTTAGTAGCATTCAATATATAGAGCTACTTTGTACTATTCAACATTAGAGTTAGTTTGTATCATTTAACATATATAGCTAGTTTGTACCATTCAACATTAGAGCTATTTTGTATCATTCAACAGTAGAGTTAATTTGTATCATTCAACATTAGAGCTAGTGTGTACCATTCAACATTAGAGCTAGTTTGTACCATTCAAAATTAGCGTTAGTTTGTATCATTTAACAGTAGAGTTAATTTGTATCATTCAACATTAGAGCTACTTTGTATCATTCAACATTAGAGCTAGTGTGTACCATTCAACATTAGAGCTAGTTTGTATTATTCAACATTAGAGCTAGTTTGTACCATTCAATATTAGAGCTATTTGTATCATTCAACAGTAGAGTTAATTTGTATCATTCAACATTAGAGCTGGTTTGTATCATTCAACATTAGAGCTAGTGTGTACCATTCAACATATAGAGCTACTTTGTACTATTCTACATTAGAGCTAATTTGTATCCTTCAACATTAGAGCTAGTTTGTATCATTCAACAAAAGAGCTAATTTGTATCATTCAACATTAGAGCTAGTTTGTATCATTCAACAATAGAGCTAGTTTGTATCATTCAACATTAGAGCTAGTTTGTATCATTCAACATTAGAGCTAGTTTGTATCATTCAACAATAGAGCTAGTTTGTATCATTCAACAATAGAGCTAGTTTGTATCATTCAACAATAGAGCTAGTTTGTATCATTCAACAATAGAGCTAGTTTGTATCATTCAACAATAGAGCTAGTTTGTATCATTCAACATTAGAGCTAGTTTATACCATTCAACATTAGAGCTAGTTTGTATCATTCAACATTAGAGCTAGTTTGTATCATTCAACATATAGAGCTACTTTGTACTATTCTACATTAGAGCTAATTTGTATCCTTCAACAGTAGAGCAAGTTAGTATCATTCAATATATAGAGCTACTTTGTACTATTCAACATTATAGCTAGTTTGTATCATTCAACATTAGAGCTAGTTTGTATCATTCAACATTAGAGCTAGTTTCTACCATGCAACATTAGAGCTAGTTTGTATCATTCAACAGTAGAGTTAATTTGTATCATTCAACATTAGAGCTATTTTGTATCATTCAACATTAGAGCTAGTGTGTACCATTCAACATTAGAGCTAGTTTGTACCATTCAACATTAGAGCTAGTTTTTATCATTTAACAGTAGAGTTAATTTGTATCATTCAACATTAGAGCTACTTTGTATCATTCAACATAAGAGCTAGTTTGTATCATTCAACATTAGAGTTAGTTTGTATCATTCAACAGTAGAGCTAGTTAGTAGCATTCAATATATAGAGCTACTTTGTACTATTCAACATTAGAGTTAGTTTGTATCATTCAACAGTAGAGCTAGTTAGTAGCATTCAATATATAGAGATACTTTGTACTATTCAACATTAGAGTTAGTTTGTATCATTTAACATATATAGCTAGTTTGTACCATTCAACATTAGAGCTATTTTGTATCATTCAACAGTAGAGTTAATTTGTATCATTCAACATTAGAGCTAGTGTGTACCATTCAACATTAGAGCTAGTTTGTACCATTCAAAATTAGCGTTAGTTTGTATCATTTAACAGTAGAGTTAATTTGTATCATTCAACATTAGAGCTACTTTGTATCATTCAACATTAGAGCTAGTGTGTACCATTCAACATTAGAGCTAGTTTGTATTATTCAACATTAGAGCTAGTTTGTACCATTCAATATTAGAGCTATTTGTATCATTCAACAGTAGAGTTAATTTGTATCATTCAACATTAGAGCTGGTTTGTATCATTCAACATTAGAGCTAGTGTGTACCATTCAACATATAGAGCTACTTTGTACTATTCTACATTAGAGCTAATTTGTATCCTTCAACATTAGAGCTAGTTTGTATCATTCAACATATAGAGCTACTTTGTACTATTCTACATTAGAGCTAATTTGTATCCTTCAACATTAGAGCTAGTTTGTATCATTCAACATATAGAGTTAGTCTGTACCATTCAAAATTAGAGTTAGTTTGTATCAATCAACATTAGAGCTAGTTTTAATCATTCAACATTAGAGCAAGTTTGTATCATTCAACATAAGAGCTAGTTTGTATCATTCAACATAAGAGCTAGTTTGTATCATTTAACAAAGAGCTAGTTTGTATCCTTCAACTTATAGAGCTAGTTTATTTCATTCAGCATTAGAGCTATTTTGTATCATTCAACATATAGAGCTAGTTTGTATCATTCAACATATAAGCTAGTTTGTATCATTTAACATATAGAGCTAGTTTGTATCATTCAACATATAAGCTAGTTTGTATCATTCAACATATAAGCTAGTTTTTATCATTCAAAATAGAGATAGTTTGTATCTTTCAACGTATAGAGCTAGTTTGTATCATTCAACAGGAAACTGGTTACTGTATTTGTTACTCGGCGCCCCTTTTATTGAAAGTTAATTTCCTTCAGAGCGGACATCATTGTGCACGTCAGGACAGCATTGTACACGTCATGACATCATTGTACATGTCAGGACATCATTGTACATGTCAGGACATCATTGTACATGTCAGGACATCATTTTACACGTCAGGACATTATTGTACATGTCAGGACATCATTGTACACGTCATGACATCATTGTACATGTCAGGACATCATTGTACACGTCAGGACATTATTGTACACGTCAGGCCATCATTGTACATATCAGGACATCGTTGTACACGTGAGAACATCATTGCACACGACAGGACATCTTTGTACATGGCAGGACATCATTGTACACGTCAGGACATCATTGTACATGACAGGACAGCATTGAACACGACAGGACAGCACTGAACACGTCAGGACAACACTGAACACAACAGGACAGCACTGAACACGGCAGGACAGCACTGAACACAGCAGGACAGCACTGAACACGGCAGCTGCTTGTGAAAACTTTCTGTTTGAATAGACTTATTTTACATGCGTGACACCGTACGATAATATCCACCTGTTGCTGATCAATAAACCTGACTATTGTCATGTCAAGTATTTTTGTTGTTCTTGTTGTCTTTTTGGTTCCTTCTTTTTTTCCCCACACATCCAACAATGTCGTCACCAGTTAACTCTGAATAATAATTATTTTAATGTATGTAAAGCTAGGAACATTACACAAAAATAACATCCTTCACTTGAAGAACTTTTTGAAGAAAGATGTTATAGTAAAACTAAACACATTTTGTATGATACATCCCACCCTCTTCATCGCAGATAATTAGGATCGGCCCGTTCGGGGCGAATTCTTTCCGTCAGGGCGAGGACTGAAAGATATAAAAATTCGTTTGTTTCCCAATCTGTACGAATTTACAAGCGTGCACCCCCTGATCTCACAAAATTTAATTAGAACAAATAAGTCACTGATAAGGCTTAGAGAATTCACCGAATGGCTGTTTTTTTTAACTAGTGAAATAATTTTGTATAAATGTCTTGTGTTCAAATTGTTTTATTTATGTGCTGAAAATGCAATGAAATAAAAAAAAAATTTGCATTTATTTAGATCAATAAAAGAATCTTATCTTATGTGTTCTGATGCAACTCAGTATTAATTGTTCCTTTCTATCAACCTTTCAGCATTAGGACTGTCTTTTTTATTTAGTTAACCTGACATACATTAAACACACATCAAACTATTATATCACAATTTCAAACAGTTTTTTTTGCCTAATTACATCACAATAGCAAAAATTTTTCCTATTACATCTCAATTCCAACATTTATCCAAAAAATAAAGAAAAACGTACAAGTTGTTACTGATGTCTTTAAATCCAGCCTTCGCCGGCTCGCAGTCACATGACTTTGCCAACGCCTGCAACTGGTTGTAAGTCGTGTTGTCCTTCACCCTGGTCTTGACGAGATTTTCCGGGAAGTTGACCCAGCCTTGTGCACCAGACAGGACCTTCTCTTGCCACAGTGTTAGAATTGAACTGTCAAAATAGAGGAATCGACAAGATGTGTTGGTGAGACGGAACACAAACCAGTGTGAAATCACGTCAAACCAGAGACAGTGGGACAAAAGTACGAACCAGAGAAATTAAAAAAAAAAAACAGACCAGAGACAGAATGACCACAGGACAAATGAGAGACAGTGTGACCACAGGACAAATGAGAGACAGTATGACTACAGGACAAATGAGAGACAGTGTGACCACAGGACAAATGAGAGACAGTATGACTACAGGACAAATGAGAGACAGTGTGACTACAGGACAAATGAGAGACAGTATGACCACAGGACAAATGAGAGACAGTATGACTACAGGACAAATGAGAGACAGTGTGACTACAGGACAAATGAGAGACAGTATGACTACAGGACAAATGAGAGACAGTATGACCACAGGGCAAATGAGAGACAGTATGACCACAGGGCAAATGAGAGACAGTATGACCACAGGGCAAATGAGAGACAGTATGACTACAGGACAAATGAGAGACAGTATGACCACAGGACAAATGAGAAACAGTGTGACTACAGGACAAATGAGAGACAGTATGACTACAGGACAAATGAGAGACAGTATGACTACAGGACAAATGAGAGACAGTATGACTACAGGACAAATGAGAGACAGTATGACTACAGGACAAATGAGAGACAGTATGACCACAGGACAAATGAGAGACAGTATGACCACAGGACAAATGAGAGACAGTATGACTACAGGACAAATGAGAGACAGTATGACTACAGGACAAATGAGAGACAGTATGACTACAGGACAAATGAGAGACAGTATGACTACAGGACAAATGAGAGACAGTTTGACCACAGGACAAATGAGAGACAGTACGACCACAGGACAAATGAGAGACAGTATGACCACAGGACAAATGAGAGACAGTAAAACGTATAACTACAGGACAAATGAGAGACAGTAAAGCGTATAACTACAGGACAAATGAGAGACAGTAAAACGTATAACTATAGGACAAATGAGAGACAGTAAAACGTATAACTACAGGACAAATGAGAGACAGTAAAACGTATAACTACAGGACAAATGAGAGACAGTAAAACGTATAACTACAGGACAAATGAGAGACAGTAAAACGTATAACTACAGGACAAATGAGAGACAGTAAAACGTATAACTACAGGACAAATGAGAGACAGTAAAACGTATAACTACAGGACAAATGAGAGACAAATGAGAGACAGAATGACTAAAGAAAAAGACCATGATAGAACCTTTTAACACATAATGTGGTTCGTGACAGGGGTCGCATAAGACCATAAGAAAACATATTTATGAAGTAGCAATGAAAATAATTGTATGGTTTGGGGTCACCACAACATGAGGAACTGTATTAAAGGGTCGCGGCTTAGGAAGGTTGAGAACCACTGTTTTAACAACCCATGTCCAGCTTCCCTATCCCTACCAAATGACACCTTTATCTTTCCTTGCCATTTGTCCAGCTTACCTCCCCTGCCAAATGTCCAACTCACCCCTCCCTACCAAATGACACGTTTATCTTTCCTTGCCATTTTTCAGCTTACCTCCCCTGCCAAATGTATAGCTTACGCCTCCCTACCAAATGACACGCTTATCTTTCCCTGCCATTTGTCCAGCTTACCTCCCCCTGCCAAATGTCCTGCTATGGTACGCCTCCAAAGCCTGGATCGCAATGCTCACGTTGGAGTCCGACTTGATCTTTGACACGCCATATACTTCGATTTCGGTCAAACAGTGCAGAACAAGCAGAGTGGACAGGGAGTTTGTGTCCGTCACGATCTGCCTCTGACGCAGACTGGACGCCAGGGGACTGCCGTGAAAGTTGGTTGTCACATTTGAAGGGAAAGTGCCCAACACCGTGCCCGGAAGTTGATCCTGGGCGCCAAACGGTTTCGTTATTTGAGACTGGAGATTCCACAGAGAAGCCTCGATTTCGTTTAATTTGTCCTTGACCTTGACCTTTAATGCGGCGTCAGCGGAAGCACCAACAACGAGGCCGGTGACCTTACTTGTCGATCGTCTGCTACGCCCATTTCCTTGTCGCCATTCTTTGGTCACCGTGTGGCCTTCTTGAAGTCTACGCTTGACCTGGGGCCTCGGCACACGATACAGAGTTTCTTCCTCCGATTCATTTTTCGCACCAAAGTAATCTGAAGGTGCATGGCTTGAGTGTGATGAGACTGTCTCATGCTTGTGATTGTGTAAATGGTGACCGGATAAGTGGTCGATGGGACTCGTCGTGGTCCATGGAGTGATGACATGGGATAATGGGTCTACCAACATAATAGAAAGAAAAAAATAATTGATATATTTAATTTACCAGAAATCATTTGCGTAATTTATTTTTTTGGTTAGTGTAATTTTTAAATTTCAATTTTGCTTGCATTTCTTAAAAGAGGATTATTTCACTGATTGTATGTTACTATTTTTTAAAAATGGGTAAACTTTTATTGATATTTTTTTAGTATTTTTAATAGGGGTATATTTTTATGATTATTTGTTAGTATTTCCAAAGGGGGTATATTTTGTTGATTATTTTGTTGAGTATTTTTAAAAGGGGGAATTATTTTAGTATGCTGGTGTTTTGTTTTGATATTGTTTAAAAAAAAGATTTATTATTATATGATTATAAGCCAGCACTCAAACCTTCAGTTGGGGTTCTTATAATTCTCTCAAACCTTCAGTTGGGGTTCTTAGAATACTCTCAAACCTTCAGTTGGGGTTCTTATAATTCTCTCAAACCTTCAGTTGGGGTTCTTATAATTCTCTCAAACCTTCAGTTGGGGTTCTTATAATTCTCTCAAACCTTCAGTTGGGGTTCTTATAATTCTCTCAAACCTTCAGTTGGGGTTCTTATAATTCTCTCAAACCTTCAGTTGGGGTTCTTATAATTCTCTCAAACCTTCAGTTGGGGTTCTTATAATTCTCTCAAACCTTCAGTTGGGGTTCTTATAATTCTCTCAAACCTTCAGTTGGGGTTCTTAGAATACTCTCAAACCTTCAGTTGGGGTTCTTATAATTCTCTCAAACCTTCAGTTGGGGTTCTTATAATTCTCTCAAACCTTCAGTTGGGGTTCTTATAATTCTCTCAAATCTTCAGTTGGGGTTCATAGAATTCTCTCAAACCTTCAGTTGGGGTTCTTAGAATACTCTCAAACCTTCAGTTGGGGTTCTTAGAATTCTCTCAAACCTTCAGTTGGGGTTCTTAGAATTCTCTCAAACCTTCAGTTGGGGTTCTTATAATTCTCTCAAACCTTCAGTTGGGGTTCTTAGAATTCTCTCAAACCTTCAGTTGGGGTTCTTAGAATACTCTCAAACCTTCAGTTGCGGTTCTTATAATTCTCTCAAACCTTCAGTTGGGATTCTTAGAATACTCTCAAACCTTCAGTTGGGGTTCTTAGAATACTCTCAAACCTTCAGTTGCGGTTTTTATAATTCTCTCAAACCTTCAGTTGGGGTTCTTAGAATTCTCTCAAACCTTCAGTTGGGGTTCTTATAATTCTCTCAAACCTTGAGTTGGGGTTCTTAGAATACTCTCAAACCTTCAGTTGCGGTTCTTATATTTCTCTCAAACCTTCAGTTGGGGTTCTTAGAATACTCTCAAACCTTCAGTTGGGGTTCTTAGAATACTCTCAAACCTTCAGTTGGGGTTCTTAGAATTCTCTCAAACCTTCAGTTGGGGTTCTTATAATTCTCTCAAACCTTCAGTTGGGGTTCTTATAATTCTCTCAAACCTTCAGTTGGGGTTCTTATAATTCTCTCAAACCTTCAGTTGGGGTTCTTATAATTCTCTCAAACCTTCAGTTGGGGTTCTTATAATTCTCTCAAACCTTCTGTTGGGGTTCTTATAATTCTCTCAAACCTTCAGTTGGGGTTCTTATAATTCTCTCAAACCTTCAGTTGGGGTTCTTATAATTCTCTCAAACCTTCAGTTGGGGTTCTTAGAATACTCTCAAACATTCAGTTTGGGTTCTTATAATTCTCTCAAACCTTCAGTTGGGGTTCTTAGAATACTCTCAAATCTTCAGTTGGGGTTCTTAGAATTCTCTCAAACCTTCAGTTGGGGTTCTTAGAATACTCTCAAACCTTCAGTTGGGGTTCTTAGAATTCTCTCAAACCTTCAGTTGGGGTTCTTATAATTCTCTCAAACCTTCAGTTGGGGTTCTTATAATTCTCTCAAACCTTCAGTTGGGGTTCTTAGAATACTCTCAAACCTTCAGTTGGGGTTCTTATAATTCTCTCAAACCTTCAGTTGGGGTTCTTAGAATACTCTCAAACCTTCAGTTGGGGTTCTTAGAATTCTCTCAAACCTTCAGTTGGGGTTCTTAGAATACTCTCAAACCTTCAGTTGCGGTTCTTATAATTCTCTCAAACCTTCAGTTGGGGTTCTTAGAATACTCTCAAACCTTCAGTTGGGGTTCTTAGAATACTCTCAAACCTTCAGTTGGGGTTCTTAGAATACTCTCAAACCTTCAGTTGGAGTTCTTAGAATTCTCTCAAACCTTCAGTTGGGGTTCTTATAATTCTCTCAAACTTTCAGGTGGGGTTCTTATAATTCTCTCAAACCTTCAGTTGGGGTTCTTAGAATTCTCTCAAACCTTCAGTTGGGGTTCTTATAATTCTCTCAAACCTTCAGTTGGGGTTCTTATAATTCTCTCAAACCTTCAGTTGGGGTTCTTATAATTCTCTCAAACCTTCAGTTGGGGTTCTTATAATTCTCTCAAACCTTCAGTTGGGGTTCTTAGAATTCTCTCAAACCTTCAGTTGGGGTTCTTATAATTCTCTCAAACCTTCAGTTGGGGTTCTTATAATTCTCTCAAACCTTCAGTTGGGGTTCTTAGAATACTCTCAAACCTTCAGTTGGGGTTCTTATAATTCTCTCAAACCTTCATTTGGGGTTCTTAGAATACTCTCAAACCTTCAGTTGGGGTTCTTAGAATTCTCTCAAACCTTCAGTTGGGGTTCTTAGAATACTCTCAAACCTTCAGTTGCGGTTCTTATAATTCTCTCAAACCTTCAGTTGGGGTTCTTACAATACTCTCAAACCTTCAGTTGGGGTTCTTAGAATACTCTCAAACCTTCAGTTGGGGTTCTTAGAATTCTCCCAAACCTTCAGTTGGGGTTCTTATAATTCTCTCAAACCTTCAGTTGGGGTTCTTAGAATACTCTCAAACCTTCAGTTGCGGTTCTTATAATTCTCTCAAACCTTTTGTTGGGGTTCTTAGAATACTCTCAAACCTTCAGTTGGGGTTCTTAGAATACTCTCAAACCTTCAGTTGGGGTTCTTAAAATTCTCTCAAACCTTCAGTTGGGGTTCTTATAATTCTCTCAAACCTTCAGTTGGGGTTCTTAGAATACTCTCAAACCTTAGTTGGGGTTCTAAGAATACTCTCAAACCTTCAGTTGGGGTTCTTAGAATACTCTCAAACCTTCAGTTGGGGTTCTTAGAATTCTCTCAAACCTTCAGTTGGGGTTCTTAGAATACTCTCAAACCTTCAGTTGGGGTTCTTATAATTCTCTCAAACCTTCAGTTGGGGTTCTTAGAATACTCTCAAACCTTCAGTCGGGGTTCTTACAATACTCTCAAACTTTCAGGTGGGGTTCTTAGAATTCTCTCAAACCTTCAGTTGGGGTTCTTAGAATACTCTCAAACCTTCAGTTGGGGTTCTTAGAATACTCTCAAACCTTCAGTTGGGGTTCTTAGAATACTCTCAAACCTTCAGTTGGGGTTCTTAGAATACTATCAAACCTTCAGTTGGGGTTCTTAGAATACTCTCAAACTTTAGAAAAAATTCTCTTAAAAAGTTTCAAGGTTGAAACTACTTTGCGATGCAAGGGTTCTCACGATGATAATGTCCAGTATCACAATGAAGCAATATGGTGACATACATGTGGTGATGATAGCCTGAATGACCAGGAAGAAATGTGTCCCTTGTTTCATGGGAGGCTGTTTGACGTCACCGTGGTCCAAAAGTCTGGCGAGGAACGACCACTCTAATTTAACGTGGCATGGTAATGGGATGACTTTCTAGAAATAGAATTTTTAAAAAAAATTAAACACGATAATGTGCATGGTAATAATTAAAAATATGAATTTCAATGAAAGTTAGAATGATGAATTTTATCAACAAAACATCACCCCAAACCTCCCACAACCTCCACCAACCTCCTCAATTTCTTCAAAATAAAGAAACCTATTTTTTCAGTGCAAATCACGAACTCGTTGTTTTAATTTCGGAAAACATAAAATCATTAGTATCAAATTGCAAAAAGAAAACAATCGAAAAGAAAAATAAGAAAATCAACAGAGAATAAGAGCGTTGTGCTTTTAACTTCTACCGGACTAATCTTTTTTTTTCCTCCACAAATATATAATATACCACAACATAATAGAACATTTTTTACAAGAATGCAATGAACTTTAAA
Organism: Omphiscola glabra; assembly: GCA_964017045.1. Classification (NCBI taxonomy): domain Eukaryota; kingdom Metazoa; phylum Mollusca; class Gastropoda; family Lymnaeidae; genus Omphiscola; species Omphiscola glabra. Next base: position 6,392,721 of record OZ024805.1, on the reverse strand, counting down.
TAATTCTTTTAAAAATCCTTCTAATGTGTCACGAGTGTGAAAACAACGTTTAGAACCCATCTAAGCTTCAGGTCATCTCACTAAAATGTATACGTAAGTGTGGGTGTGTGTGGGGGGGGCAGCGGGGCGGGGCATAGAGGGAAGAGAGAAGGGAGGAGATAGATGTACTTGGCAGCTGGTGTATTGAGTCAAATATCATCAACAACATCAAATGTAAACACGCACACACACACACAATGCGTACTCGTTAAAATCGACCAGCATTCGGCCAATTGGCCATCCTACATAGTGCAATCAAGTTGGTTTAAATGTAAGGTTCGTATAAATGTAGTCACTTGTACATATCGCTTTAACGAAAAACTTAAATTTTGAATGACAGTGTGTTGAAATGTAATGAATGCTTCGCTCTTTGGTCACAACGACCAGCCTGACTCTTGGTGACAAAGACCAGCATCACTCTTTGGTCACAAAGACCAGCCTGACTCTTGGTGACAAAGACCAGCATCACTCTTTGGTCACAAAGACCAGCCTGACTCTTGGTGACAAAGACCAGCATCACTCTTTGGTCACAAAGACCAGACTCGCTCTTATGGTCACAAAGACCAGCCTGACTCTTGGTGACAAAGACCAGCATCACTCTTTGGTCACAAAGACCAGACTCGCTCTTATGGTCACAAAGACCAGCCTCGCTCTTATGGTCACAAAGACCAGACTCGCTCTTATGGTCACAAAGACCAGCCTCGCTCTTATGGTCACAAAGACCAGACTCGCTCTTATGGTCACAAAGACCAGACTCGCTCTTATGGTCACAAAGACCAGACTCGCTCTTATGGTCACAAAGACCAGACTCGCTCTTATGGTCACAAAGACCAGACTCGCTCTTATGGTCACAAAGACCAGCCTCGCTCTTATGGTCACAAAGACCAGCCTCGCTCTTATGGTCACAAAGACCAGACTCGCTCTTATGGTCACAAAGACCAGACTCGCTCTTATGGTCACAAAGACCAGACTCGCTCTTATGGTCACAAAGACCAGCCTCGCTCTTATGGTCACAAAGACCAGACTCGCTCTTATGGTCACAAAGACCAGACTCGCTCTTATGGTCACAAAGACCAGCCTCGCTCTTATGGTCACGCGAAGAAGCTCTAAAGCTGTTATGTTGTTGTTTAACTCAATATTGACGGTTTATATACATATATATTTAAAGTCCCAGACATCACAAGGCAACATCCCCCCACACCAGAGGAGTAGCTAAGTGGGGCAGGGGGGACAGATGTACCTGGGCGCCAGACTAATTAGGGTCGCCAAAAAGTGGTTTGATATTATTTAATTGATTAAAAAATAATGGGTTTGAGAGTTGAAAGAAGAAAGGGAGACTCTATAAAAATAATCGTTACCACGGGCGCCAAACACTTGATGTTAACACAATATTCCGTCACAGTTCTCCGATGTTAACAAAATATTCCGCCACAGTTCTCTGATGTTAACACAAGATTCAGCTATTCCTACTTCGGTGTCACACTGATCATGGTTTTTTCACGTTATAAAAACGTACTTAACAAATTAACAAAAACTAAAAACGCAATTAGAAACTTCAGTTACCAATAGGAAATATTAACAAATGTAATTGTTTAGACAATATAAGATGAGATAACGTAATATGATAAGATAAAATGATAAGATAAGATGATAGACAAGATGATAAGATACGATGATAAGATAAGATGATAAGATAAGACGATAAGATAAGTTGAGATAGATTAATAGAATAAGATAAGATTATGTGTTCGTACTTTATCATCTGATGTTTAACTCCTATATCAACAGCTCACGGTAGAAGTCATAGTATATCAACGTGATATCCCAAATTAAAATCGAAATGCCTCCCTGCCCACCCCCACCCCCACCCAAAAAAACCCCCCCACCAACAACAAAGAAAACAACTAAATATTTCAATTTAAAATGCAAGAATTCCACCTACCTCGACTGGTGGGCAACATACTCCGCTAACGACAGGTCCACTCCAGCAGCACCTGTCATCAGGCCATCACATTGATAATGACAACACACCTGACTTGTATAGTGGGTCCGTGTGTTGAACTGAGCGTTTATCGACCGCACCGACAACGGAAAGACAACGTGTTTCATGAGGGCGTTTGTGGTCATATATTAGACATGGTGTTGTGGGTGGTTTGGAAGGTGTTACTTTGACTAGACATGGTGTTGTGGGTGGTTTGGAAGGTGTTACTTGGACTAGACATGGTGTTGTGGAAGGTTTGGAAGTTGTTACTTGGACTAGACATGGTGTTGTGGATGGTTTGGAAGGTGTTATTGTGATAGACATGGTGTTGTGGGTGGTTTGGAAGTTGTTACTTGGACTAGACATGGTGTTGTGGAAGGTTTGGAAGTTGTTACTTGGACTAGACATGGTGTTGTGGAAGGTTTGGAAGTTGTTACTTGGACTAGACATGGTGTTGTGGGTGGGTTGTAAGGTGTTACTTTGAGTTGACAGGGTGTTGAGCATGGGTTGGATGGTGTTCATTTGAATTGACATGGTGCTGTGGTTTAACTAAAGGCAGTGCTGCTCACACTTGCTAACTTATTTAATAAAAAATATCTTTACAACTCTTTTATGCGCATGGAAATATCCGATAGAAAAATACTGTTACCACTCAAACGACTCAGTTGGACGCACTTACTGGTGTCATCATCATCATCCGGTCCCGTAGTCCTTCGACCGTTGGGGCGCCACAGATGACATGTACACTATTCTTCTCCATTCCTCTTGGTCTTCTGCCCTACGCATAGCATCGCCTAGTTGTAATCCCGTCCATTCTTTGATATTATCTTCCCATCTTTTTCTTTGTCTTCCTCTTCTTCTCCCTCCTCTAGTAGTGCCCTGCAAGATCTCTTTGGCGATTTACTTACTGGTATATTGCTTTTAAAAAAGAGCTTTCTTGAGTGTGTACAAATAACATCTCCCCAAATGAGTTAATTAGCAACCGTTTCGTCCAAGCCACTATCTCACTAGTGCTAGATGCCACGCGCGGTAGTTTTGTATAAGCCGCGAGTTACAGGCTGGAGGTAAAATATGAGCTGAAAAGTAGAATAAATGACGGTTTATTAACATTGACTTTATGGAAAAGTGTATTTCTAGCCTCAAAGACTTTAATTTGGTTTGTTTTTACTCAACGCAAAAACTAAAAATAGAACTGAAATAGTCAGAAAACCTTTCTCTTCCAGCAAATTTCGACGAGTTGTTTCTTGTAATCATTAATCTTTGATAAAGATTAATTTCCTCTTGTATTTTATACATATAAAAGTCTACGAAAAGTTGTTTTTTTTCATCCACATATTGATGTAGTCCACCCACATATTGATGTAGTCCATCCACTTATTGATGTGGTCCATCCACATATTGATGTGGTCCATTCATATATTGATGTAGTCCATCCACATATTGATGTGGTCAATCCACATATTGATGTGGTCAATCCACATATTGATGTGGTCAATCCACATATTGATGTGGTCAATCCACATATTGATGTGGTCAATCCATATATTGATGTGGTCAACCCACATATTGATGTGGTCCATCCACATATTGATGTGGTCCATTCATATATTGATGTAGTCCATCCACATATTGATGTGGTCAATCCACATATTGATGTGGTCAATCCACATATTGATGTGTTCCACCCACATATTGTGTGATCCATCCACAAATTGATGTGGTCCATCTACATATTAATGTTATACATTTAAATACTGACATGGTCCATCTACATATTGATGTGGTCCATTCATATATTGATGTGGTCCATCCACATATTGATGTGGTCCACCCACATATTTATGTGGTCCATCCACATATTGATGTGGTCCACCCACATATTTATGTGGTCCACCCACATATTGATGGGGTCCACCCACATAATAAGCACTTTTTAATCACACCTACTGTCTCCCTGCAAACAATTAAGATAATTGCGCTCAATTTCGGTTATCAAATTATGGTCCATTGAACCTGGCATTTTACTGAATCTATATCAGTGGTGCTCAACCTTCTTAATACTGCGACCCTTTAACACAGTTCCTCGTGTTGTGGTGACCGCCAACCATAAAATTATTTTCGTTGCTACTTCATAAATGTGTGTTTTCCGGTGGTCTTAGGCGACCCTTGTGTTAGGGTCGTTCAACCCCAAAAGGGGGTCGCGACTCACAGGCTGAGAACCGCTGCTCTGTGTGATTGTCACTGAACTGCAATCCCACCTGTTTGCAAAATACATGCATTGAGGTGTTAGATTTCGCAATATCTGTTGCCGAATTCACATGAATAGAATCATTGCACACTCCCATCTCGTGCAGTTCCTTTTCTAAATATTGCTCATGTGTTAAACATACAGAAATATGTTAATGTATTGTAACTAATCAACATACTTGCTCCCGAACAGCTGTTGTGTAGTTTGTCTTGTCTAGGAAACTAACACAATCATTTGCGACCGGTGGAGGTGGGGCGCTGTTGGGGCGCTACTGGGGCGTTAGGAAAAGATGTGGGGTTGGGGCGTTAGGCAGCAGGTAGGTCAACATAAGCAAGTTATGGGGGTGTGTGTGTATATGGGACAGTTACGAGGCATGTTATAAACACATACCGCGACACCACATACTTGGTTGAAAAAAAACATGATGAAGGTTGGGTAACCAAATTTGTAAGTGACATGCAAATGTTGTAATGACCGACATACGACAAGACATAGGGTCATCATATGTCATTAACTAGGGTAATTATACGTCATGAACTAGTGTTATCATACGCCATGAACTAGGGTTATCATACGTCATGTACTAGCGTTATCAAACGTCATTTACCAGGGTCATCAAGTGCCACGCGTACTTGCGACAAAACGCGAAATGTTCTAGGGTCATCACGCGACTTGTATTTGGGTCATCACGTGAAGTATGAGTGGTGAGATAGGTCTGTTCCAACACGGTATTGTAAAGCATATGTAAACTAGAACAACTGCTTGTGCAACAGGCGCGTAATCCTGACACCTAGAGGCCCCCTGCCACTTTCCGCTACTTACCCCTACCTTTTTCATTCAAAATTAACGTTTTTTCAATTTGGTTTATAGTTTTCGGCCCCTTATATAATTTAGGATCCCCCCCCCCAAACCACTAATCTCATTTGCAATCGCAAGGGGTAGAAGGGTGCCGTGACGACTCTAGTGTGATACATTAGTTAGAGTTAGGGTTAGGGTGCCGTGACGACTCTTGTGTGATACATTAGTTAGAGTTAGGGTTAGGGCGCCATGACGACTCTTGTGTGATACATTAGTTAGAGTTAGGGTTAGGGTGCCGTGACGACTCTTGTGTGATACATTAGTTAGAGTTAGGGTTAGGGCGCCGTGACGACCCTTGTGTGATACATTAGTTAGAGTTAGGGATAGGGCGCCGTGACGACTCTTGTGTGATACATTAGTTAGAGTTAGGGATAGGGCGCCGTGACGACTCTTGTGTGATACATTAGTTAGAGTTAGGGATAGGGCGCCATGACGACTCTTGTGTGATACATTAGTTAGAGTTAGGGATAGGGCGCCGTGACGACTCTTGTGTGATACATTAGTTAGAGTTAGGGTTAGGGCGCCGTGACGACTCTTGTGTGATACATTAGTTAGAGTTAGGGTTAGGGCGCCGTGACGACTCTTGTGTGGTACATTAGTTAGGGTTAGGGTTAGGGCGCCGTGACAGCTCGTGTCTGGTACATTAGTCAAACTAAATAAATAAAGCTAGTTTCGTGTTTAAACGGTAGGAGTCCTATTGTTGGACTCCAATTATTTAAGTGCAACTGTTGGATTGAAATGGTTGGAGCCAGTTTTTAGTGTCCATTTTTGGAGTCCATTTTTTTAAGACCAACACTTCAGTTGCTGGCGTTAAGAGTCCAATTTTTACATGTGTGTGAAACTGCTGGCGTTATAGTGCCTGTCGTCATGAAATAATAGGATAATGGGGAATGGAAGGGGAGATTGAGGAAGGAGATGTAGGGAGAGATCGATGGGGGAGATGGAGGGGAAATTGGAGGAAAAACAAATGGGAGCATTAGTCAAAATATACACGGACACGCAGCGCCCCCTTTCGGACCGGGACACATTAAACTCAATGCTATTCGGATGTCATTTGTAGTAGTTTATTTTAGTTCAAATGAAGAATTAAGATTTCAAACGTATAGTACATTCAATTATCTTTCATTTGATAACTCATTTGGTCTTACAAACCCAAAAAAAATATTTTAAATCGTTTTTTAATCCCAACCTCTCAATTCTGGTACCCGGGTACCAATAGCCACTTCGTAGATTTAATTGAATAAGGCAGAGGAGGCAAGGGGTGGTGGGGAAGATAGATGAAAAGGTGGAAAGAAGAATACAGATAGAATGGTAACTTTCTTTAGTATACAGTGGTACCTCGACATACGAGTGCCCTGACATACGAGTGCCCTGACATACGAGTGCCCTGACATATCACAAAGTTTTTAGAGATATGATTTTATATTATTATTATAAACCTATCTTTTTAACCAGAAAATACAAAAGCAAGTGCTTGAGAGAATCGCTCTTAAGTCTGATTTCAACACAAAAAATGTTTGGTTACCTAAAAGAACTACTTAGGTTGACCCCAATAAAAACATGACTACAAAGAATTGGGGAAACGATTCTTTATGTGAGTCACCGCCTGTCACGCCTGTAACCATAGATAAGTAAATAATAATAAAAATAATAATTTGAAAAATATTGCCCATCCCATCAAAAGCCCAACGTCTGGCGGGAGGAGTGGGGTGGGGCGCCGTCTTTAATCCTGTCGTCTGCCGCCATCCATCTTGCCGCTTGTACTCGCTGACAAAAATCCCACCTTCCTGCCCCCCCCCCCTATTTTTTTATTCAATCAAGTGAGCGGCGTCAACGTAGCGACATCTCGCTCCTCACATAACCGCAGATCACACGCATGAGTCAGCCAGACCTTTTCAGCCTGCCTCCCAACCATCTGAGCCTCACGCTTGGCTTGGCCAGCTACTAAAGGCGCCAGAGGTCGACCGGGCGAAATTTCATTTTGGTACCTAATATCGGGAACGAGCGGCCCGCCTTTGACTCGGGGAGTGGATCAGGAATCGCGTAATATTAAGGTCTGCTGGACCGGAAACTGGTACGGGTGAATTTATGGCGTCCATTTTGGCGGAGCTGGTCTTGGTCGGTGAAGCTTTCATTTTTATTAATCTTTTCATTACGGTATTACAATTATGCGTTAGCTTACAACATTTAGCATCGGTCCCATTTTGGTAACGAAAAAAAAACCCCGCTTCTTCTTATTGAAACATTGACCTACTTTAGGGTGGAATATATATTTCAAATTTTGTGTTCACGTCGGGAGATCCTAGTATTAAAGTGAGCTGTCGTTAGCTGTTTGATACAACGAGATGGTTCGGTTCAGAAGGTTTTGAACATCAGTTATATCATGAAACACCATCTTTAAAAAAATAAAAATATTTTTGGACACGCCTTTTAATCTTTAACTAAAATATCGTCCGTTTTACTGAAACACACACACACACATACAAACACAAATACACTAACACACACGCAATCATGGTGGCTTCACTTTTAAAAATTGAAACCCTCTTTATGAAGCTACTGTATTTATGGGGCAACTGTCTTTATGAAATACTGTCATTATGAAGGAGCTTTCTTTATGAAGCAGCTGTCTTTATGAAGGAACTGTCATTTTGAACCAACGCTCTTTATGGGCCAATGCGGTGCCGGCTAAAGGTACCGGGAAGCAGCTCAGTTGCCCGGGATGCCCCGTGATTAAGGCGCAACCCAACGATCTTTCAAAATATGAAAAAGCACTGCATGTGGGCGCCAACGGAGGAAAAAAGAAAGTGCAAATAAAATGTTAGCTGATCTAAAGGATAGAAAATAACATGTCATCGGTATGCTGATTATTCAGACTGACCAAATGCAAGTTAAGAAAAAATATTATTATTGTTCCTAGTTTGTTAGAAAATAAACCTAGGTAAAAAAAAACAAAAAAACACAACTAAAAAAACCTCATTATCTAACCCCTAGATTTTTCCCTTGCAAAAAAGTGTATGATTCTTCTTAAAATGGGCGCCAAAGTTAAGCTTGCCCGGGGGTTCAGAAACCGTAGGGCCAGCCGGGAGAACAATGCTATAATTGAAGGATCCCCCTTTTAAGCTGCATTTCTTCGATACCTTTCAAACGAGCAACACAAAGATAAATTAGCTCGGCTGTTTCGGATACTGCTCCATCAGCATGACGGGAGTATATAATCGCTTCAATGTTCTTAGTTGCGCCTTTCTCTGAAAGCGTTCCGACTACTGTGTACTTCAGTGGAAGCAGCTTAGGTAGAACTATATGCTCCAGGGGTGCGAGCATTATGACACTCCGCTGCCACAGAAAAAAAACTTTCCGAAAATGCCACACTTTCCCCCTATAAAATTCCCACCTGGGGTGGACCATCCCTCCCCCATCGAAAGCCTTTCCTACGCCACTGCTCAAGTAGAGACCGACTGAATTTCGGCTTCGGCTTCGGTTTCGGCGCCTAAATTTGCCATTTGATCACTTTCGGCCTAGCTGAGGTTTCGGCCGAAATTGAAAAGTTAACTTTCAGTTTAATTTCGGTTTAGGCGGAAAGCAAATGTTAACAGTTTTGTGGAAGAAAAACTCTAATATTTATGTCATTATTTTTGGTAGAATTTTCTGAAAAATAAATGTGTGATTTTTCATTTATCATTATTACGCTCATCAATGTTATCATAGGCAAAGGTGAATAACATTGAATAATCCTTGGGAATGGTCATATTTCCATTATTATGTTTATTTAATTATTATTTTTTTAAGCAAGAAAACTTATTCTTTTTCAATTCATTCATTTCTTGAAATTCATCATTATCCTTCTCATAAACATTATTATTTCTTTTTACGTTTAAAATTGTAAAAGCCAAAGAATTCTTTAGATGTTGATTTATTAATCTTAACGGTGACCTAATTTTTATCAAAATAACGTTAATGGGGGTGTGTGTGTATATGGGACAGTTACGAGGCATGTTATAAACACATACCGCGACACCACATACTTGGTTGAAAAAAAACATGATGAAGGTTGGGTAACCAAATTTGTAAGTGACATGCAAATGTTGTAATGACCGACATACGACAAGACATAGGGTCATCATATGTCATTAACTAGGGTAATTATACGTCATGAACTAGTGTTATCATACGCCATGAACTAGGGTTATCATACGTCATGTACTAGCGTTATCAAACGTCATTTACCAGGGTCATCAAGTGCCACGCGTACTTGCGACAAAACGCGAAATGTTCTAGGGTCATCACGCGACTTGTATTTGGGTCATCACGTGAAGTATGAGTGGTGAGATAGGTCTGTTCCAACACGGTATTGTAAAGCATATGTAAACTAGAACAACTGCTTGTGCAACAGGCGCGTAATCCTGACACCTAGAGGCCCCCTGCCACTTTCCGCTACTTACCCCTACCTTTTTCATTCAAAATTAACGTTTTTTCAATTTGGTTTATAGTTTTCGGCCCCTTATATAATTTAGGATCCCCCCCCCCAAACCACTAATCTCATTTGCAATCGCAAGGGGTAGAAGGGTGCCGTGACGACTCTAGTGTGATACATTAGTTAGAGTTAGGGTTAGGGTGCCGTGACGACTCTTGTGTGATACATTAGTTAGAGTTAGGGTTAGGGCGCCATGACGACTCTTGTGTGATACATTAGTTAGAGTTAGGGTTAGGGTGCCGTGACGACTCTTGTGTGATACATTAGTTAGAGTTAGGGTTAGGGCGCCGTGACGACCCTTGTGTGATACATTAGTTAGAGTTAGGGATAGGGCGCCGTGACGACTCTTGTGTGATACATTAGTTAGAGTTAGGGATAGGGCGCCGTGACGACTCTTGTGTGATACATTAGTTAGAGTTAGGGATAGGGCGCCATGACGACTCTTGTGTGATACATTAGTTAGAGTTAGGGATAGGGCGCCGTGACGACTCTTGTGTGATACATTAGTTAGAGTTAGGGTTAGGGCGCCGTGACGACTCTTGTGTGATACATTAGTTAGAGTTAGGGTTAGGGCGCCGTGACGACTCTTGTGTGGTACATTAGTTAGGGTTAGGGTTAGGGCGCCGTGACAGCTCGTGTCTGGTACATTAGTCAAACTAAATAAATAAAGCTAGTTTCGTGTTTAAACGGTAGGAGTCCTATTGTTGGACTCCAATTATTTAAGTGCAACTGTTGGATTGAAATGGTTGGAGCCAGTTTTTAGTGTCCATTTTTGGAGTCCATTTTTTTAAGACCAACACTTCAGTTGCTGGCGTTAAGAGTCCAATTTTTACATGTGTGTGAAACTGCTGGCGTTATAGTGCCTGTCGTCATGAAATAATAGGATAATGGGGAATGGAAGGGGAGATTGAGGAAGGAGATGTAGGGAGAGATCGATGGGGGAGATGGAGGGGAAATTGGAGGAAAAACAAATGGGAGCATTAGTCAAAATATACACGGACACGCAGCGCCCCCTTTCGGACCGGGACACATTAAACTCAATGCTATTCGGATGTCATTTGTAGTAGTTTATTTTAGTTCAAATGAAGAATTAAGATTTCAAACGTATAGTACATTCAATTATCTTTCATTTGATAACTCATTTGGTCTTACAAACCCAAAAAAAATATTTTAAATCGTTTTTTAATCCCAACCTCTCAATTCTGGTACCCGGGTACCAATAGCCACTTCGTAGATTTAATTGAATAAGGCAGAGGAGGCAAGGGGTGGTGGGGAAGATAGATGAAAAGGTGGAAAGAAGAATACAGATAGAATGGTAACTTTCTTTAGTATACAGTGGTACCTCGACATACGAGTGCCCTGACATACGAGTGCCCTGACATACGAGTGCCCTGACATATCACAAAGTTTTTAGAGATATGATTTTATATTATTATTATAAACCTATCTTTTTAACCAGAAAATACAAAAGCAAGTGCTTGAGAGAATCGCTCTTAAGTCTGATTTCAACACAAAAAATGTTTGGTTACCTAAAAGAACTACTTAGGTTGACCCCAATAAAAACATGACTACAAAGAATTGGGGAAACGATTCTTTATGTGAGTCACCGCCTGTCACGCCTGTAACCATAGATAAGTAAATAATAATAAAAATAATAATTTGAAAAATATTGCCCATCCCATCAAAAGCCCAACGTCTGGCGGGAGGAGTGGGGTGGGGCGCCGTCTTTAATCCTGTCGTCTGCCGCCATCCATCTTGCCGCTTGTACTCGCTGACAAAAATCCCACCTTCCTGCCCCCCCCCCTATTTTTTTATTCAATCAAGTGAGCGGCGTCAACGTAGCGACATCTCGCTCCTCACATAACCGCAGATCACACGCATGAGTCAGCCAGACCTTTTCAGCCTGCCTCCCAACCATCTGAGCCTCACGCTTGGCTTGGCCAGCTACTAAAGGCGCCAGAGGTCGACCGGGCGAAATTTCATTTTGGTACCTAATATCGGGAACGAGCGGCCCGCCTTTGACTCGGGGAGTGGATCAGGAATCGCGTAATATTAAGGTCTGCTGGACCGGAAACTGGTACGGGTGAATTTATGGCGTCCATTTTGGCGGAGCTGGTCTTGGTCGGTGAAGCTTTCATTTTTATTAATCTTTTCATTACGGTATTACAATTATGCGTTAGCTTACAACATTTAGCATCGGTCCCATTTTGGTAACGAAAAAAAAACCCCGCTTCTTCTTATTGAAACATTGACCTACTTTAGGGTGGAATATATATTTCAAATTTTGTGTTCACGTCGGGAGATCCTAGTATTAAAGTGAGCTGTCGTTAGCTGTTTGATACAACGAGATGGTTCGGTTCAGAAGGTTTTGAACATCAGTTATATCATGAAACACCATCTTTAAAAAAATAAAAATATTTTTGGACACGCCTTTTAATCTTTAACTAAAATATCGTCCGTTTTACTGAAACACACACACACACATACAAACACAAATACACTAACACACACGCAATCATGGTGGCTTCACTTTTAAAAATTGAAACCCTCTTTATGAAGCTACTGTATTTATGGGGCAACTGTCTTTATGAAATACTGTCATTATGAAGGAGCTTTCTTTATGAAGCAGCTGTCTTTATGAAGGAACTGTCATTTTGAACCAACGCTCTTTATGGGCCAATGCGGTGCCGGCTAAAGGTACCGGGAAGCAGCTCAGTTGCCCGGGATGCCCCGTGATTAAGGCGCAACCCAACGATCTTTCAAAATATGAAAAAGCACTGCATGTGGGCGCCAACGGAGGAAAAAAGAAAGTGCAAATAAAATGTTAGCTGATCTAAAGGATAGAAAATAACATGTCATCGGTATGCTGATTATTCAGACTGACCAAATGCAAGTTAAGAAAAAATATTATTATTGTTCCTAGTTTGTTAGAAAATAAACCTAGGTAAAAAAAAACAAAAAAACACAACTAAAAAAACCTCATTATCTAACCCCTAGATTTTTCCCTTGCAAAAAAGTGTATGATTCTTCTTAAAATGGGCGCCAAAGTTAAGCTTGCCCGGGGGTTCAGAAACCGTAGGGCCAGCCGGGAGAACAATGCTATAATTGAAGGATCCCCCTTTTAAGCTGCATTTCTTCGATACCTTTCAAACGAGCAACACAAAGATAAATTAGCTCGGCTGTTTCGGATACTGCTCCATCAGCATGACGGGAGTATATAATCGCTTCAATGTTCTTAGTTGCGCCTTTCTCTGAAAGCGTTCCGACTACTGTGTACTTCAGTGGAAGCAGCTTAGGTAGAACTATATGCTCCAGGGGTGCGAGCATTATGACACTCCGCTGCCACAGAAAAAAAACTTTCCGAAAATGCCACACTTTCCCCCTATAAAATTCCCACCTGGGGTGGACCATCCCTCCCCCATCGAAAGCCTTTCCTACGCCACTGCTCAAGTAGAGACCGACTGAATTTCGGCTTCGGCTTCGGTTTCGGCGCCTAAATTTGCCATTTGATCACTTTCGGCCTAGCTGAGGTTTCGGCCGAAATTGAAAAGTTAACTTTCAGTTTAATTTCGGTTTAGGCGGAAAGCAAATGTTAACAGTTTTGTGGAAGAAAAACTCTAATATTTATGTCATTATTTTTGGTAGAATTTTCTGAAAAATAAATGTGTGATTTTTCATTTATCATTATTACGCTCATCAATGTTATCATAGGCAAAGGTGAATAACATTGAATAATCCTTGGGAATGGTCATATTTCCATTATTATGTTTATTTAATTATTATTTTTTTAAGCAAGAAAACTTATTCTTTTTCAATTCATTCATTTCTTGAAATTCATCATTATCCTTCTCATAAACATTATTATTTCTTTTTACGTTTAAAATTGTAAAAGCCAAAGAATTCTTTAGATGTTGATTTATTAATCTTAACGGTGACCTAATTTTTATCAAAATAACGTTAATTTTGAAATTTTCCCCCATTGATTTACGCAGAATGGACGCATCTATGAATTTCATAGTATCTAAATATTTCGGTTTTGGCTTCGGTTCCGGCCGAAAGTCACTTTAAGGTTTTGGTTGCTGCTTGGGTTTCGGCTGAACGTCATTTTTTAACTTTCGGCCGAATTCAGAAAATCACTTTCGGTCGGTCTCTAATCTTAAGTATTCGTTCAGTCCTGGTGCAGAACGAGGCTCAAGTAGGACTCTGGTTAAGGGTAACAAATACAGCTTCCGCAAAGGGATTGGAATTGTGGGGACTGGCTACACATCAGCTATAATATTTCTAAACTCTATCGAAAATATTGTTCAAAGACTGTCGTTTCTTTCCCGCATCAGTGGTGCCAGTATTAGAGGTCAGCCTCTACTCTAATGTGGTTATATTAGTCATTTCAGTAACCGGTATTTTGTATGTGAGTAACCCATACAATCTGACAGATTATTCAAATGTTTGGTACGTTGACTGCATACGGTGTTAATCAATTCACCATGTTACATAGCTGCAATGTCTTTTCCTTGTTGATTTCTACATTGAATTCACACGTTTTCTTCATCTTTCTCTTATCTTTATTTTCGTGAGGGATTTGTGACAATCGTGATGGACTTTTGACGATCGTCAGAGACTTGTGACTATCGTCAGGGACTTGTGACTACAGTAAGGGACTTGTGACTATCGTCAGAGATTTGTGACTACCGTCAGGGATTTGTGACTATCGTCAGGGAATTGTGACTAACGTCAGAGACTTGTGACTATCGTCAGAGACTTGTGACTGTCGTCAGGGACTTGTGACTGTCGTCAGGGACTTGTGACTATCGTCAGGGACTTGTGACTATCGTCAGGGACTTGTGACTATCTTCAGGGACTTGTGACTACCGTCAGGAAATTGTGACTATCGTCAGGGACTTGTGACTATCTTCTGGGACTTGTGACTATAGTCAGGGACTTGTGACTATCGTCAGTGACTTGTGACTATCGTCAGGGATTTGTGACTACCGTCAGGGACTTGTGACTATCGTCAGGGACTTGTTACTATCGTCAGTGATTTGTGACTACTTCAGGGACTTGTGACTATCGTCAGGGCCTTGTGACTACCGTTAGGGATTTGTGACTACCGTCAGGGACTTATGACTATCGTCAGGGACTTGTGACTATCTTCAGGGACTTGTGACTATCTTCTGGCACTTGTGACTATCGTCAGGGACTTGTGACTATCGTCAGGGACTTGTGACTATCTTCTGGGACTTGTGACTATCGTCAGGGACTTGTGACTATCGTCAGGGACTTGTGACTACCGTCGGGGACTTGTGAATATCGTCAGGGATTTGTGACTACCGTCAGGGACTTGTGACTATCGTCAGGGACTTGTGACTACCATCAAGGACTTGTGACTATCGTCAGGGATTTGTCACTACCGTCAGGGACTTGTGACTATCGTTAGGGCCTTGTGACTACCGTTAGGGATTTGTGACTACCGTCAGGGACTTATGTCTATCTTAAGGGACTTGTGACTATCTTCAGGGACTTGTGACTACCGTCAGGGACTTATGTCTATCTTCAGGGACTTGTGACTATCTTCAGGGACTTGTGACTATCTTATGGGCTTTGTGACTATCGTCAGGGACTTGTGACTACGGTCAGAGACTTATGACCATCATCAGGGACTTGTGACTACCATCAGGGACTTGTGACTACCGTCAGCGACTTATGACTATCGTCAGGGACTTATGACTACCGTCAGGGACTTGTGACTATCGTCAGGGACTTGCGACTACCAATAGGGACTTGTGACTATTATAAAGGGCTTGTGATTATCGTCAGGGACTTGCAACTATCGTCAGGGAATTGTGACTAACGTCACAGACTTGTGACTACCGTCAGGGACTTGTGACTATCATCAGCGACTTGTGACTGTCGTCAGGGACTTGTGAGTGTCGTCAGGGACTTTTGACTATCGTCAGGGTCCTGTAACTATCGTGAAGGACTTGTGACTGTTGTGAGGGACTTGTGACTATCGTCAGGGACTTGTGACTATCGTTAGGGACTTGTGACAATCGTCAGGGATTTGTCACTACCGTCAGGGACTTGTGACTATCGTTAGGGCCTTGTGACTACCGTTAGGGATTTGTGACTACCGTCAGGGACTTATGTCTATCTTCAGGGACTTGTGACTATCTTCAGGGACTTGTGACTATCTTCTGGGCTTTGTGACTATCGCCAGGGACTTGTGACTACGGTCAGAGACTTATGACCATCGTCAGGGACTTGTGACTACCATCAGGGACTTGTGACTACCGTCAGCGACTTATGACTATCGTCAGAGACTTATGACTACCGTCAGGGACTTGTGACTATCGTCAGGGACTTGCGACTACCAATAGGGACTTGTGACTATTGTAAAGGTCTTGTGATTATCGTCAGGGACTTGCAACTATCGTCAGGGAATAGTGACTAACGTCACAGACTTGTGACTACCGTCAGGGACTTGTGACTATCGTCAGGGTCCTGTAACTATCGTGAAGGACTTGTGACTGTTGTGAGGGACTTGTGACTATCGTCAGGGACTTGTGACTATCGTTAGGGACTTGTGACTACCGTCAGGGACTTGTGACTAACGTCAGGGACCTGTGACTATCGTGAAGGACTTGTAACTGTCGTGAGGGACTTGTGACTATCGTCAGGGATTTGTCACTACCATCAGGGATTTGTGACTATCGTCAGGGAATTGTGATTATCGTGAGGGACTTGTGACTGTCGTCAGGGACTTGTGATTGTCGTCAGGGATTTGTGACTATCGTCAGGGACTTGTGACTATCGTGAAAGGCTTGTGCCTGTCGTGAGGGACTTGTTACTATCGACAGGTACTTGTGACTATCATCAGGGACTTGTGACTACCGTCAGGGACTTGTGACTATCGTCAGGGACTTGTGACTACCATCAGGGACTTGTGACTATCGTCAAGGACTTGTGAATATCGATAGAGACTTGTGACTACCGCCAGGGACTTGAAACTAACGTCAGTGACCTTTGACTATCGTGAAGGACTTGTTACTGTCGCGAGAGACTTGTGACTATCGTCAGGGATTTTTCACTACCATCAGGGACTTGTGACTATCGTCAGGGACTTGTGACTATCGTCAGGAACTTGTTGCTATCGTTCTGGAATTGTGACTACCGTCAGGAACTTGTGACTATCGTCAGGGACTTGTGACTACCATCAGGGACTTGTGACTATCGTCAAGGACTTGTGACTATCGATAGAGACTTGTGACTACCGCCAGGGACTTGAAACTAACGTCAGTGACCTTTGACTATCGTGAAGGGCTTGCGACTGTCGTGAGGGACTTGTGACTAACGACAGGTACTTGTGACTATCGTCAGGCACTTGTGACTATCGTCAGGGACTTGTGACTATCGTCAGGAACTTGTGACTATCGTTCTGGAATTGTGACTACCGTCAGGAACTTGTGACTACCGTCAGTGACTTATGACTATCGTCGGGGATTTGTGACTACCGTCAGGGACTTGTGACTATCGTCATGGACTTGTGATTATCGTGAGGGACTTGTGACTGTCGTCAGGGACTTGTGATTATCGTCAGGAACTTGTGATGATCGTGAAGGGTTTGTGACTGTCGTGAGGGACTTGTGAATAACGACAGGTACTTGTGACTATCGTCAGGCACTTGTGACTATCGTCATGGACTTGTGACTATCGTCAGGAACTTGTGACTATCGTCCTGGACTTGTGACTGTCTTGATGGACTTTTGACTATTCTTTATATTTTCTGTCATTTTTATAAAGTATTAATAACAGGTAATGAATATATTATGTGACATTTAATTTACATTGATGTACTGATGAAGGCATTTGGCCGAGACATTTGAATATGTATTTTGGTGGTACGAGGGTTAAAATGTAAATATACTTTCGTGTTTTTTTTACACAAACTATTTGTTACTCATTAATCTGCGTAGCTTTATCTCAGTCCAACCCTCTAAGCATTAACTTTTTCAAAAGATCGATAGACAAATCTTAAATCAACTTATTCAAACAATAGTTCTAAACGTCATGATTACAGGACAGCTAGAACAAAAAGCTTAAGACACAACATCTCAACATCTTCAACATCCTCAACATTCTCAACATCCTCAACATCTTCAATATCCTCAACATCCTCAACATCTTCAACATCATAAACATCTTTAACATCCTCAACATCTTCAACATCCTCAACATTTTAAACATCATCAACATCTTCAACATTCTCAGACATCAACGGTCGAGTTAAATGAAACCGTCACTTTATTCTATCATGTCATGGTCAATGAAGATGCGCCTGACAAGTTCTTCAGCGGATGTTGCCAAAACATTTCATGCGCAGTAAGTTCGAGGCTATCTGTCTGCATCACTTCCGGTCCAATGACGCTATCCAGGCGGCGGGAGTGTCTTGGGGTCAACACGATGTCAACAAAATTAAGAAACAAAGTAAGTTTCGGTGAGGCAAGACGGGATTGATGTGAACTCTGACCTCGCGAGTGATTTGTTTACGAGACGAACACGTTATTTGTGCGGGGGTTGGTCAGTTCGTCCCATGAGATCAGTGGTTCCCCACCTGTGATTCAAGGAGCTCTAAGGGCTCTGGGTGAATTATCAGGGTTTCAGTGGTCCCGCGGGGAGTTTAAACAGCACCATTAACTTGTGAGGTCATGGGTATGCCTCAGGGGTTCCACCTTGATTTTAAAAATAAAAGGATTTGCTAGTCAATCAGGTTGGGAGCTACTGCACTAGATTTTTTTTCCTCATGTGAAGACCGGGTGAGGCTTTCTCCTAGAGCAGTGGTCGGCAAACCGTGGCCCTCGAGCCGCATGCGACTCTTTTGTGACCTGAGTGGGGCTCGGCCAGTCGGCCACAAATCGGTTTTGACTCCGAAAATAAATGGTTCTTGAAAATAAATTTGGCTCTCAAATTTTTTTGTATCGCCATGTTGCTGATGTTTAACTCTTTTGACTGAATGAGTTTGGCGACCTCTGTCCTAGAGGGTAATTTACTCCTGTGGTTACACTGACCTCTGACAAGGATTTCGTCATCTTTAAGGAATTAATTAAATAACTCCGGATCTCTGATTCTGTTTTTGAAAGAGAAAATCAAGATAAGGGGCAATAAATAATGTACTGCTCTGAACAAATTAATGGAGTTACTATTCCTCGTGTCTAGTCCTCCATTTATTGTCCAAACGCTCAACCAGCTTGGTTTATGTTGAAAGTAGTTCCTGGCAACATCTATGTAGACCTGTTATGTCTGCGAGACCTGTTATTCTTTTGAAAAATTAAAGATATATTATCATAATGCGCATTACAAAGACTCATTTGTTTTATATTTGTTCTATTTCCTTTGCTAGCAAATTGGATGAACTGGATCTTCTCTTATATCAATAATTTATTTTTGTTAATTGTGTAGTCTTTAATTGCATTGGTTTCAACTGACGACCAATCAGGGCAAATGTCCAACAATTAGCACCATACTATTGAAAACAGAGCGAAGGTTCACCTCAGCCAAATAACAAGTTGGCCATGCAAATCTCTTCCCCGTGTGCAAAGAGCAGGAGGTTTCGCCCCCCCCCCCCCGTGCAAAGATCAGGGGTATTGCTCCGCCGTGCAAACATCAGGGGTATTGCTTTCCCGTGCAAAGAGCAGGAGGTTTTGCTCCCCCGTGCATAGATCAAGGGTATTGCTTTCCCTTGCAAAGAGCAGGAGTCTTGCTCCACCGTAAAAAGAGCAGGGGGCCTGCTTTCCCGTGCAAAGAGCAGGGGTCTTGCTTTCCCGTGAAAAGAGCAGGGGTCCTGCTTTCCCGTGCAAAGAGCAGGGGTCTTGCTTTCCCGTGCAAAGAGCAGGGGACAACAGTAATAAAAAAGTTATTTCCATAAATTGAATCCGGTAATGTTAAGTAGATTAAGAGTCAGGTGTCGTGTCCCCCCCCCCTTACACTTTGCGTATTTAAGCAATCAATGTACCGGCTGTAACGGATAAGATCAGACACGACCATTATAGCGTCAGACTAATAGCTTTTTGACCGACAAAAGCTCGCATAGGGTCAATCGTTCTTCGACTGCTCAAATCCCAGTTCGGCCAACTCCCCACGTCCCACATCTAAATCCCTAATTTTTCATCAGTTAGCCTTCTGCTCTGATACAAAACTTTGTTTTGCAAGGTGGAAAAACTTGACTCTACTTTTTGTTTCGTAAATATCATTTTAACACTATTGTCATGTTTTGCCCAATCGAGCCATAGAATAATTTGCAATTAACATAATGTCATACAGAGGCATTTAACACACTGGCGAATGTTCTCGTCTGAATTATATCTTTTTTCAATTCAAAACAGTATCAATGCCCCCCATACACCCCTCTCCCCCCTCCACTCCGACATGACAAATTAGTACTGTTGCTAAGACATGAAAAATTAGTACTGTTGCTAAGACATGAAAAATTAGTACTGTTGCTAAGACATGAAAAATTTGTACTGTTCATAAGACATAAAAAATTAGTACTGTTGCTAAGACATGAAAAATTAGTATTGTTCATAAGACATGAAAAAATATTACTGTTGCTAACACATGACCAATTAGTACTGTACCTAAGACATGACCAATTAGTACTGTTCCTAAGACATGACAAATTAGTACTGTTCTTAACACATGACAAATTAGTACTGTTCATAAGACATGACAAATTAGTACTGTTCCTAAAACATGACAAATTAGTACTGTTCCTAAGACATGACAAATTAGTACTGTTCCTAAGACATGTCAAATTAGTACTGATCCTACGACATGTCAAATTAGTACTGTTCCTAAGACATGACAAATCAGTACTGTTCCTAAGACATGACAAATGAAGGACTGCGTTCAAGCCGTGTAAAGATAGTAGCAGAACAAGGTTTGTGGAAGCTTGAATCGACTGTCAAGAACGTTTCGCCTAAAAGCCTTCCTCGGCAGACAGGACAAATGAAAACACGACAAGATATAGAAACTGGTTAAAAACGTAAGTGATCGCCCTTGCTGCTGCCGGAAGTTGGGTTTCCAAAATAACAAGATTATAGGCAGTGAAAGAATGTATGTATTTTAACTGTGGCAAAGACGATCTTAACGGACATAAATATTTATATCCGTTAAAATATAGTGGGTTTTTAAATTATTGCTTTTTAAACTTCATTACGTGACGTCATCTTTATGGGACCATATCGGAGCTCTGTTTCTTTCATTACATCACAAAGATCCAGTAGCCATTTGGTACATTACATCACACAGATCCCGTAGCCATTTGGTGCATTACATCACACATATCCCGTAGCCATTTGGTGCATTACATCACACAGATCCAGTAGCTGTTTGGTAATACGGTTCACGGACTTTATAACGGACATGCCACCGTCTTGTGAAATAACTAAACCTATGACCTTAACATTGTAATGCTTTACATAACGTGAAACCTAAATTAAGCTAGTGCTGTAAACAGCATAACGCGTGAATCACCAGTTTTGATAAGACTGAACGTTTAACAGCGTAACGCTATTAGTGAATCAACAGTTTTAGATAAGACAAAACGTTTAACAGCATAATGCTATTAGTGAATCAACACCTTTTGATAAGACAAAACTTTCAACAGCGTAACGCTATTAGTGAATCAACACCTTTTGATAAGACCTCACGTTTAACAGCATAAAGCTATTAGTGAATCAACAGTTATGATAAGACAAAACGTTTAACAGCGTAACGCTATTAGTGAAGCAACACCTTTAGATAAGACAAAACTTTATTAGATATGCGATATAAATAATGCAAAGGTAATTAGTCTTATCAGTAAAAAAAATAGAAAGCCAGACACGTATTGTTGGCCCAGATATTTCTTTGATCAAAAGCACCATAACAGAATCGACTATATTGTCGTTAGCTGAATACCAAATATTGCTAACTACACTCTACAAATCCGACTCCTTAATGAAGGATCGATACGACTACCCTACATTTGATAACTCTTTTACTTATTTTCTTTCTTTTATGTGGTGTGGGGCTGGTGAGGGGGTCCCACCTAACGCCCAGACTTTCTCTGTATATGTTATATTTAATTGAGGCTCAAAGGCTTGGCCCCATTTTTATCAAAATGATTTGGTCGTTAGAGATAATCGCCGTCCCGGGGACGGGCAGAGCTATTTGCCCTGCCCGGAGTTACGTCCCATGTTGGGTCACTGAGATGCCGCGCTGCTAATGGCTTTTTAAGATGATCCTGTAAAGAAAGAGGAAAAAAACTTTAGGTTTGAACAAGAAAAAAGAAAAAAATTAGATGTTGCAGATAGATAGCCATCAGGGCACTTTGTAAATGCCAGCTTGTCATGGTTGATTTTTGATAACGACCCCACCCCCACCTCCCCAACACCCCCCCACCACCCAAAAAAAACAAAAAAAAAACCCAAATGAAAAGGGGTAAACATTCTGTAAAAAATATTTTTTTTTTAAAATACTGGCTCTCTTTCAAGTTTTTTATGGATTATGCAATCAAAATAAATTCCAATTAATCAAAAGAATGTTTGAACATCTTCCCATTGTCGGCATTGTTAGCGCTCTCCATCACTGACCTGTCGTAGTACCAGTACGCCCTCTGTTTGTCGACAAATTAGTCATAGCGTTACGA
Organism: Omphiscola glabra; assembly: GCA_964017045.1. Lineage (NCBI taxonomy): Eukaryota > Metazoa > Mollusca > Gastropoda > Lymnaeidae > Omphiscola > Omphiscola glabra. The sequence continues at coordinate 6,370,439 of OZ024805.1, read as the reverse complement.
AACTTAACGTCTTGTAGGATATGGTCACTACGGTAGGAATTTTAGCATCTTGTAGGATATGGCCACTACGATAGGACTTTTAGCATCGTGTATGATATGGCCACTACGGTAGGACTTTTAGCATCTTGTAGGATATGGCCACTACGGTAGGACTTTTAGCATCTTGTAGGATATGGCCATGACGGTAGGACTTTTAGCATCTTGTAGGATATGGCCACTACGGTAGGACTTTTAGCATCTTGTAGGATATGGCCACTACGGTAGGACTTTTAGCATCTTGTAGGATATGGCCATGACGGTAGGACTTTTAGCATCTTGTAGGATATGGCCACTACGGTAGGACTTTTAGCATCTTGTAGGATATGGCCATGACGGTAGGACTTTTAGCATCTTGTAGGATATGGCCACTACGGTAGGACTTTTAGCATCTTGTAGGATATGGCCACTACGGTAGGACTTTTAGTATCTTGTAGGATATGGCCACTACGGTAGGACATTTAGCATCTTGTAGGATATGGCCACTACGGTAGGACTTTTAGCATCTTGTAGGATATGGTCACTACGGTAGGACTTTTACCATCTTGTAGGATATGGCCACCACGGTAGGACTTTTAGCATCTTGTAGGATATGGCCACTACGGTAGGACTTTTAGCATCTTGTAGGATATGGCCACTACGGTAGGACTTTTAGCATCTTGTAGGATATGGTCACGACGGTAGAGCGTTTAGCCTCTTGTTAATTAAACCATCTTCAGAAATATTTGCATCTTTTATGATATAAACAATATTCAGGAACTTAAAATCTTGTATGATACTTATATGATACTTGTATGATACTTGAGCAATTTTTTGTAAAATAATTGTTTTAATTCAAGGAATATTGAGATCTTACATCGGATTTCTCTATGTATGTGTAACTGGTTTCATTAGTCAGTGGGATATGCCTATAACATAATTGGAAGAACATACATTTTTGACTCAGTTGAGCATAGAACCTTAGAATCGAAATGTAAAAGGTTTCTAGGATTATATCAAAATAAGAAATGATTATTCTTTGAAAAGTTCCTAAGACATGACAAATGAGTCTTGTTCCTAAGACATGACAAATGAGTCTTGTTCCTAAGACATGACAAATGAGTCTTGTTCCTAAGACATGACAAATGAGTCTTGTTCCTAAAACATGACAAATGAGTCTTGTTCCTAAGACATGACAAATGAGTCTTGTTCCTAAGACATGACAAATGAGTCTTGTTCCTAAGACATGACAAATGAGTCTTGTTCCTAAGACATGACAAATGAGTCTTGTTCCTAAGACATGACAAAGGGGTCTTGTTTCTAAAACCTGACAAATGAGTATTGTTCCTAAGACCTGACAAATGAGTCTTGTTCATAAGACATGACAAATGATTCTTTTTACTAAGACATGACAAATTAGTCTTCAAATATTTGAAGACAAACAAATCAAGGAGCTGTTTCTTTTGTATCGGCCACTCAAAGTTTTAATAAATACAAATTATGGATTTCTTAATTTTACAATAAATTGAAAATAAAATATTTTGATTTTTAGGGGCGGAGGGAGGGTGGAGTGATGGAGGAGTGGGGGCGAAGTGGGGGAGGAGTTGGGCGGAGTGGGCGAGGAGTGGGGGCGGAGTGGGGGCGGAGTGGGGGCGGAGTGGGGGCGGAGTGGGGGCGGAGTGGGGGCGGAGTGGGGGCGCAGTGGGGGCTGAGTGGGGGCTGAGTGGGGGCTGAGTGGGGGCTGAGTGGGGCGGATTGAGGGCGGAGTGGGGAAGGAGTGGGGGGTTGGAGTGGGGGTTGAGTGATATCTTGATATCACAACGGGTCTTTAATTTTTCATTGATCAAAGGTCCCATATTGTGTTACATTACATTACAGAAACCAATAAATAAGTCCCTTCCAAGCGGTTATTAGCTAACGCCGTCATTAATAGCCGCCCTTTATCAGCGACGTCATGATTTATGGCATCCAAAGTTATCCATCACTGAAAATTGGTTTGTGTCACAGACTGCAGGAGCCCAGGAGGGCGCCGCTCCCCCCCCCCTTTTAACCACTACCCCAACTTGAATCTCGAGGTAGGTTTACAGAAAATGATATTTGTGGTTGTATTACGGGTCAAATAAGCTAAAACTGCGGCTTCCGGGTTATTGTCCCATTGCATGATTGGTTCAACTGTCATGGTGGAAATGTTCATATTACGCTTAGAATGTGGTTGTGAGAGGGTTTTCAGCATTTTTTTTTTTGGGGGGGGGGTTATAATATAAAATACCTTATGGATTTTTATCTTTTTGCTGTTTACAAACACAATCATACTAATTTCAAAACAATCATACCAATTTCAAAACAATCATAACAATTTCAAAACAATCATAACAATTTCAAAACAATCATAACAATTTCAAAACGACCATAGCAATTTCAAAACAATCATACCAATTTCAAACACAATCATACCAATTTCAAAACAATCATAACAATTTTAAAACAATCATAACAATTTCAAAACAACCATAACAATTTCAAAACAATCATAACAACTTCAAAACAATCATAACAATTTCAACACAATCATAACAATTTCAAAACAACCATAACAATTTCAAAACAATAATAACAATTTCAACACAATCAATGCACATTTGGTTGTAGCAATGTAAGAATAACGAATTGTTCTCTATATCTAGCAATAAAATATCAAAACATTGATTTGAGTTGATTCTCGTGGAGTCTCAAGTTTGCATAAAACTGGACCCGAAATTGATCCCTTTTTTTTTTTTTTTGTTTTTTTTTTTTGTTTGTTTTTTTGTTTTTTTAAAAATTACAATAAACATTAATAAAGCAGTATATTTTATTGATCAGAATAGAATCTTAAATAATAAAAAGGATTATAGAAAATTCAGTGAAACCTAATCTTATAATCTGATATATTCTAAATCAGTGAAACCTAATCTTATAATCTGATGTATTCTAAATCGCTTCAATCTGCCGGTTACTATTAACATTTTTTTAATCACCCGGAAAGAAAAAAAAAAAATAGCCACCCCACCTTTAGAATCCGCCACTGGACTTAGCGATGCCACCCTTTGAACGTCCATCCATTCGGCTGTCCAGTCTGTCATGATAAAATACATTTCCAACCGCCCACAGCAACGGTGCAGGGTTAAGTATCCCCCCCCCCCCCCGGGAGACACCAGGCCTTTAGAGGAACACAGATCTTGTGTAGATTTTAAACTCAGAAACCCGAGGACGGGGGCCGTTTTCCTAACGCCAAATTGGCTTTCCGCTTTTTAAGAAATAGACACTCGAGATATCAGACTCGGTTCTGCTGGAATGTCCGAAGTGGAAGAAGAAAATAAAAACACCACCCGTCCTGTTCCACAGGATAACTCCTCAAGACAGGACGGGGGTCAGGGATGAAGAGGGTGGAGATTCTCCCAAGAGGTGGACGAAAGGGGGGCATCTAAAAGAAAACCAAGGGTTGTAATCAGTAATAAAACAGGACAGGGGGACGTAAACCCATTGATCGGGACATATAATTGATTGAAGGTTTCTTTTCCCTTCTTTCCCCCACCGAGTTTTTTTTTTTTTTTTTTTGTGTGTGTTCCCTTCTAAAACACCATTGGTCAAACATGGGCCCACAGAGCGCGCCATTTTGTATTGGAATACGTTCCGGGTTGACAGGGGAGATAATCCAAAAGATGCATTAATCAAAATGGCTGCCAATTTGCAAAAGGGGGGAGACAAACCGAACGGATCGGGCGGAGGATACGAATATATCCAAGTGTACGTAACCGCGAGAGAATCGATCTGAAGAACTTGAGTTAGACATTCATCTTTTCAACGGATAGTGTAATGGTTTTATCCACACAAAAAAGGGAAACGTAGATAATAAACGATGTTCAGACTGATATTGATTGTAATAAATTCACCGTAGATAATTCACCGGTTTTGAAGCTTATATTGATCTTTGTAAAAACATATTCACCTTCAACTGTCCTCTAAAACTGTGAGATACACTGTGACACGACTGAGATTTTTGTTTACAATTTTTTTTCTGCAATCGTATTGTATCGTTTCTATAATCATTTTTTTTCCTTTTGGATTCTCTCCCCCCCCCCCCCTCCGATGAGAAAGCCTCTGCCTATGTCTCCATTCTTTTCAGATTGCGTGTCTATAATAATTTTAAATCTCTAAAATCTTTTTTTTTTTAAATCGTTTTAGCATCATCAAAGTTAAAATAATCTCGGCTCACACCACTGCCCCCACCCGGCTCATACAACTGCCTCGTCCCGGCTCACACCACTGCCTCGTCCCGGCTCACACCTTTGCCTCGTCCCGGCTCACACCACTGCCTCGTCTCAGTGCACACCACTGCCTCGTCTCAGTGCACACCACTGCCTCGTCTTAGTGCACACCACTGCCTCGTCCCGGTTCGAACCACTGCCTCGTCCCGGCTCACACCACTGCCTCGTCTCAGTGAACACCACTGCCTCGCCTCGTCTCGGTGCACATTTCCGACTCTTCCATGAAAACTCTAGTCATCCAACTCAACGGAGCCTGGAGTTTTATACTATTTGGTGGGGGGGGGCGGGGTTGTGGGTGTGGGGGGACTCGATCTATGATAGCGGCTGTACTCATTCCACGTCAAAGGTTAGCGTTGTCATCCTTCGAAATATATATTAATTTTGAAAAAGAGGAGAGGGGTGGGTTGCGGATGCAACTATTTAGGAAAGATGAAAGTGACCACAGGGATCTTTGGTTTGTGAAATTATTATTATTATTAGTTGTCTTATATATCACGGTACCCCAGCCTAGGGCTAGGCTCACCGCGCTGTACATACAAATATTAGCAAGAGAGACATAATCGTGACAATAAAATAAAATACATTTATGTAATAAAGAACAGCTGTATAAAGACAAAACAAAAACAATTGCATATTCACCCCATCAACCCCAGAACTTTTACATGTCAAGCCATGGACGGCGGCCAGGCGCATCGTTTATCGGTCAGGGGGGTGGGGGGGAATCAGTCGGGGTAGTAGAGTTTAAAGAGATGTGTTTTGAGGTGCAGTTTTTAAGGTCTAGGTGGTTGGTATGTTGTGGATGTATAGTGGCCGAGAATTCCATTGTTTGGGAGCGCCGAAAGAGAAAGATCGTTCACCATTTGTTTTAGTACGTGTCTTAGCAACGGACAGAATACGCGTGTCTGCGGAAGAGCGAAGCTGTCGAAGGGGTGAATAGACAGAAAGAAGTTTTGTTAGATAGGAAGGGAAGGAATCTGAGAAAAAGTTGTGACAGCGAACAGACAGTTTGTAATCAATGCGTGCCTGTATAGGAATCCAATGAAGTGAGTGGTGTAGTGGAGTGACATGCTCACGTTTTTTTGCCTTTAGAACTAGCCTAGCAGCGGAATTTTGAGCCTTTTGTAGTTTTTCTATGAAGCGTCTTGGTGAGCCTGACAGAAGAGAGTTGCAATAATCAAGACGAGAGAGATCAAAAGCACAGACTAAGGTTTTTGTTGCGCTAACTGTGAGGTAGTGGCGGATGGAGCTGATCTGACGGACAGCGGTGTATGCAGAACGTCAATGGTGTTGTCAATTACGTAATGGTAAGGGGATTTAATTCCCAAAGTAAAATGGATACAAATAGGATCAAACCAAAATCAGTTATTCAGCCAATCGCCGCCCCACTTGCTCTGATGCTTAACGGACCAATCTTAAAATTGTTGTTGGTGCATATGTTCGTATCCAAATCGTACATACGCGTTACTGTAACGTAAGATCATACTTCCAGTAAGTTTTAAAGGGAGATCATAGAAGTAAATTAGTAGATTACAACTCTTATGTTGTGTTATGTTTGGGGAATAAAGTTTTGAAAATAAACAAAATACTTGAATTGCATTATTATTCGTTTTCTTTATTAAACCGTTAAAAAAATTACTTCATTAAATTAATTTTCTCTTTAAATTTCAGACTTCATATAAGTCTCTATTGTAGCCCTTCCACTTCACCACACCCATATCCTAAGTAACTCGACCTACCAATGATCGCCACGTTAGATTAGACATTTTCCTTTCCCATTTTTTCTTCTTTTTTCCCCTATTTTTTTACAAGGGGAATTAAATCTCGACACAAAGGGAGAAAATCAGCAGAACTTTCATTTCCGCCACGTCAGATATCGTAATATTAACTCTTGGGTTGACGCATAGATTTGACTCTTTGTCCCCGGACGGTCTAATCAAGTCTTCAGACATTGGCTTCTGAATGGCCTAATCAACTAGTCAGAATGCCGGCCCCTCCAGGCCACACCCACCCCGCCGTATAATATCGTAGCCTCGGTACTAATTTGAAGCTGGATTATTCCTCGACTCCTATTGGGGGGGGGGGGGGGGGGGTCCCTTTCTCTTCTTTTTGGAGGTGAATTTTATTTATTTTTTCGTCCACTCGTGTCTGATTAATTTTTATTTTGACAACATGATGGGGAAAGTCTTGGACAGCTGTCTTTGAAATATTTCTCTTTCAATGATGTTCTTCAAGTTAAAAGTAGCGTGTTGGTTGTAGTTTTCTTTCAGTTGGAGAAGATTAATGTTGTACGTTCAAAGAGGGATTTAGAAAAGAGATATGATTCACTCTTGGAGAAGATTAGAGGGATGAGAAAAAGAAAGATAGAGAGAGACAGAGATAGAGAGAGAGACATAGAGAGAGAGGCTTCTGTGATGGGATCATGAGTGGGCTCTCTCGGGATTAAATATTTTATTATTTTCCTTTAGCAAAGTCGCTGGCTATATGAAATTATAAGTCTGTCGTATTGCTCAGAATCGCGTCGGAATGAAGAAATACGTCGATGCTGAATTCAGACTTATCTTAAGGACGGACGCTAAATTTAATATTAGCGACTCGTTAATCTAAAGCAGAGACTCAATACTCTGAAAGAAACCTCTAATAATCTTAATAGTTAACTCAGTAATTTTTACGACCGACTTTCTTGTTAAAACGCACGACGGCCATGTTTCTCTGACGTCACGTCCTGTAGCGTGTCAGCAGACAATGAACAATGACAAGATTTTGAGATTTTGTTGCTTGTTTGTTGCTGTTGTTTGTTGCTGTTGTTTGTTGCTGTTGTTTGTTGCTGTTGTTTGTTGCTGTTGTTTGTTGCTGTTGTTTGTTGCTGTTGTTTGTTGCTGTTGTTTGTTGCTGTTGTTTGTTGCTGTTGTTTGTTGCTGTTGTTTGTTGCTGTTGTTTGTTGCTGTTGTTTGTTGCTGTTGTTTGTTGCTGTTGTTTGTTGCTGTTGTTTGTTGCTGTTGTTTGTTGCTGTTGTTTGTTGCTGTTGTTTGTTGCTGTTGTTTGTTGCTGTTGTTTGTTGCTGTTGTTTGTTGCTGTTGTTTGTTGCTGTTGTTTGTTGCTGTTGTTTGTTGCTGTTGTTTGTTGCTGTTGTTTGTTGCTGTTTTTTGTTGCTGTTGTTTGTTGCTGTTGTTTGTTGCTGTTGTTTGTTGCTGTTGTTTGTTGCTGTTGTTTGTTGCTGTTGTTTGTTGCTGTTGTTTGTTGCTGTTGTGTGTTGCTGTTGTTTGTTGCTTGTTTGTTGCTGTTGTTTGTTGCTGTTGTTTGTTGCTGTTGTTTGTTGCTGTTGTTTGTTGTTGTTGTTGTTGCTGTTGTTTGTTGCTGTTGTTTGTTGCTGTTGTTTGTTGCTGTTGTTTGTTGCTGTTGTTTGTTGCTGTTGTTTGTTGTTGTTGTTTGTTGCTGTTGTTTGTTGCTGTTGTTTGTTGCTGTTGTTTGTTGCTGTTGTTTGTTGCTGTTGTTTGTTGCTGTTGTTTGTTGCTGTTGTTTGTTGCTGTTGTTTGTTGTTGTTGTTTGTTGCTGTTGTTTGTTGCTGTTGTTTGTTGCTGTTGTTTGTTGCTGTTGTTTGTTGCTGTTGTTTGTTGTTGTTTTGTTGTTTTTGTTTTTGTGTGGGTGATGGGGGTGTCATACCCTGGTGTTCTCAATTAATTTCTTGTTCCTTAAGTTTCTGCTTCAATGATATTTAGTTTGAAAACTGTTCAGTTTTTATCAATTAAAATTCAGAGCAGCACCAAGTAGATATAAGATATCTATTAAATGTATGCATGCATCTACTTTTTTTAAAATCGATTGTATGGGACTCTATGGTGATAATGATATTGATATTGATAATGGTATTCGTGTAGTGAACTTGTGTGGATGGAAATGGTCAAGGATCCCATTTTGGTTAGCCACTTATCCACTTCATGAAATGTGTAAGCAAATGTTGTTTTCTAAACAGGATGAGAGTAATAAAAATGTAAGAACCTCTGATCCATGAACATACCCCCCACCCCTTCTCAACAAAACTGGAAAGGGAATACAAAAAGAAGATTTTCCCGCGTTACTTTAAAGATGGACGCTGCTTGCTGGACGTGACACCACTTCAGCCCATCGAGAACCCTTGCTCCCAGCCTGCAAGTGACATTAATGATGCTACATCCGGTTCTGCGGCTGGCAATGCGCATGCGTGTGTAAGACACTTTGAAGCCCCCCACACATTCACACAGCCCCCCGTTCGTCCCCCCATGTGTCTGGAACTGAAAACTTGAGCCTGTCAGCCGGGGACAAAATGCGCTCAATGAGCTGTGAGGTCATTATTGAAGGTGGGACAATGTAGAGGAGTGATAGACTCACTGCAGATACAGGCGGGACAATGTAGAGGAGTGATAGACTCCCTGCAGATACACGCGGGACAATGTAGAGGAGTGATAGACTCACTGCAGATACACGCGGGACAATGTAGAGGAGTGATAGACTCACTGCAGATACACGCGGGACAATGTAGAGGAGTGATAGACTCACTGCAGATACACGCGGGACACCGTTCTGAACTTAACAGCTCTAGACTTGATAGAGCTTGATAGAAAAATATCTGTATTAAGTAAAGATTATGTCACTTTGCGACTTTTTGCCTTTCAGCTGCCCCCAGTAAGTTTATTCAAAATGAAATAATGGAGTCAGCAAAATACAAAATTAAAAAATTTACACAACAGACTGTATTAAAAGTTACCAATTCCCCCCTCCTTCCCTCCCCCTCCCCAGTTTCCCAGTCGTACCTTCTTTTAAAACAGCAGTTCGCAATCTGTGGGTCGCGACCCCTTTGAGGATCAAAAGATCCTTTCATAAGGGTCTCGAAGACCATCGGAAAACACATATACTTTACAGTTATGAAGTAGCAACGAAAATAATTTTGTGATTGGGGGTCGCCACAACATGAGGAGCTGTATTAGAGGGTCGCGGGTTGCGAACCACTGCTTTAAAACCATTTTTTGTAAAATAGACATATAAATCTTCGTTTGAAAAATTTCGATGGACCAATTCTTCTTCCGGCATGTTTCTTTTGAACGACTTTACGGATACGGTTATTCAGAGGTAATATTCTTCTTTCCCTAATTAAAATTTTGTGCAACGTGTATGTATCTATCATCTCAGATTTCTAGTGGAGATTTGCTAGTGTGCCCCCCACACACACACAAATTCTTTACAAAAGAAAATTAACATAAAAAAACATAAAATGAAATGTACCACCGTGCGTCTGCACGGCCGTGGGACTGTACGGCGATGCGTTAATCCAGCCGGGAGCATGTACGGCCTGAGTTTGTACAGCCTGAGTCTATACGGTCGGGAGTAAATACGGCTGGGAGTCTGTACAACTTGAGTCTGTACGGCCTGAGTCTGTACGGCCGTTCTCTTCTCCGAACATCCCTCAACACTTCCGTCTACATCGCTGCATTTCCTAAAACGCGATCGATCGCCTCCCTTACCGTCAAGTGGATGGGCCATGGGTCAGGAGTTTTTGCCCCTGGCGGTGTCGTTAGCGGCATGGGATGTTTGTGGCCCCTGGAGATGTCAAAAGTTGGGAAGAGATGTGGGGCTGTTGGCTGCTTGTAGTGAGATTCCTGGCTCTAGTTCTCTTCGGGTCATTTCTTCTAGTGGTTTCTCCTGCTGAAATTCTCCATAACTCATTGCTGTTTTTCTTCATTTCTTTTGCCGTCTCATCTTCTCTAACTCCACATCTCATGTTCTCTACCTCTCATGTTCTCTAACTATAATCTCATGTTCTCTTACTGCCATGTTCACTAAATCTCTCAATCTCACTCTCTATCATGTTCTCTGACTCCACCTCTCATGTTCTCAACTCTACCTCTTATGTTGTCCACCTCTCATGTTCTCAACTCTACCTCTTATGTTGTCCACCTCTCATGTTCTCAACTCTACCTCTTATGTTGTCTACCTCTCATGTTCTCTAATTCCAATTCTCATGTACTCTAAATGCCAATTTCTCTAACCCTCTCTCTCTCTCTCTCTCTCTCTCATGTTCTCTAACTTTACCTCTGATGTTCACTAACTCTCATGTGCTCTACCTCTCCTATTCTCTACCTCTCATGTTCTCTAACTACCTCTCATGTTCTCTAACTACCTCTCATGTTCTCTAACTACCTCTCATGTTCTCTAACTACCTCTTATGTTCTCTAACTACCTCTCATACTCTCTAACTACCTCTCATACTCTCTAACTACCTCTCATACTCTCTAACACTCTTTGTGCGGATCATACTTTTACTCAATTTTTTATGTTTCTCCTTAATCGTATCTCTCTCTACCCCCCCCCCCTCTCTCTCTCTCTCTCTCTCTCTCTCTTTCTTTCTCTGCCTCCAACCTTCTATCACAAACACTTTTAAAAGGCCATAATTCCCAAAGTCTATATTTCAGAAATACATTCTTCCTGAAGTTCAACAAGATGCACTTCATCAATTCATGATATTTTAATTTCTTTTAGTTGGTGCTGTTTGTCAGAAACACAATAATACACTTGAGAGGTAAAATGTTCTCAAATTGGTTCAATGAATTTCTCTTAAATGTTTGGAAATAATTTTAAATAAAATAAAGTCGTGGTCTACAGCAAAGTTATACATTGGTGTACTACAACTTTATACATTGGCGTACTACAACTTTATACATTGGTGTACTACAACTTTATTTTTTTTTTTTACAGCGCGGTGAGCCTAGCCCTATAGCTATATAAGACAACATATAATAATAATAATAATACGTTGGTGTACTTAACTTTATACATTGGTGTACTACAGCGTTATACATTGGTGTACTACAACGTTATTCATTGGTGTACTACAACGTTATTCTTTGGTGTACTACAACGTTATTCATTGGTGTACTACAACGTTATTCATCGGTGTACTACAACGTTATAAATTGGTGTACTACAACGTTATTCATTGGTGTACTACAACGTTATTCATTGGTGTACTACAACGTTATTCATTGGTGTACTACAACGTTATTCATTGGTGTACTACAACGTTATTCATTGGTGTACTACAACGTTATTCATCGGTGTACTACAACGTTATAAATTGGTGTAATAAAACGTTATACATTGGTGTACTACAACGCTATGCATTGTTGTATAACAAAAAAGCTTTGAAATACTGAGCCAAAAATGTATTCGTCATACAATGGGTGCTACATAAGTGTATCAAACGAAAACGGAAAAAAGGCATTGGGGAGGGGGGGGGGAATGGGTAGCCAAACATTGCAAGTGATAAGGTGACAGCCAGGCACATCATGAAATGATCACAAAATCGCGTGCACTTAACGGGCGCCAGAAATACATATGCTTAGTAGGCCGTCAACGGTGCAAACATTTGTTAGGGAGGCCAACAGTGCACACTCTTGATAGGGCGCCAAAAATTTGGTGTGAGGGTATTGATGTAGACCAGCGGGGAAAGACTCACCCAATTGACTCGGGGATTACAATCAACCCGGATATGACGTCAGTCAATGGCGGCTGCCAAAAAATAAATGTTCGGTTGGTTAAGCACACACTGGAGAGAGCAAGTGCAGTAAACAACGTTATTTTGTTTAAATGGGCATTTGCTAATGGGGCTGTTGGCTCGACGTCATGAGCTACTGTTGTGGAGGTGGGGGGTGTGGCGTCATATCGTGGGCTGAGAACATTCGGGACATCTTCGAATGGGGCCCATTTTCATTAAAGGACGATTTCGACAGGATGTAAGATAGCAGCACAGCTGTTTGACCCTTACTAAATATTGATTTAATTTCTTGATGTCCTATACTAGTTTCCTACTGGTGAGAGAACTTGCTGCTACTTCCCAAGTTTGTAAGTAGGCGTCCAAACCAAACATCCATACGGATTACAGATGTCACACTCTAACCTCAAACACTTTTAGCACCCGAACCAACGGCCTCAATATATTATGCATGCACCTACGATGTGAACGTCTACCACGTGCATATCTTTAACGTGAATATCTTCCAATTCAACTATCTCCCAAGAGAATATCTCCCATGTGAATATCTCCCATGTGAATATCTCTCACGTGAACCTCTCCCACGTCCTCATCTTCCACGTGAATATCCTACCACGTAAATACATCTCAATTGACTCTCTCTCTCCTTCTCTCTGTTCTCTCTCTAGTCCCGTTCTTCGCCATCCTATTTTCTAAATCAACTTTTTCCAGTAAATACAATATTTATTCACTAATTAAATAAGACAATATGCGCCATACATCCATGGCCAATATGGCCACCAGCGTCCAGTCCAACTGTGTCTGTGTCTGTTTTCGCATAATTGCCCTAACGTAATGTCATTATGATAAAAATATTTTTCATTTTCCTATGGCAACAAAATAACATTTGCCGAGCCATAAACATAATTACTTCTCCATGGCCCTATAATCCAGTTGGATGTGACTTTGGGAAACCTACGCCTGGCCCAACTGACCTTCGCCTTCCACAATCTATTTCTAGTCGCATAATCCCAATTTTAGCCTAAACAACATATGTACCTTTAAAAAAGATGCAACTGCCAGGTAACTAACTTCTTGTTGGTAAAACGTCATTAGGTTACTTGGTAGGAATCCCGAATATACAAGACCATATCGTTACTGTTACTGATTTCTCATTCGTAGTTCCGTCTAATCTATTCACCATTCCCTTATCTCACGCCAGCCTCCCCCTCCCTCACTCTTCCTTTAAAATGAAGACCCCCCCCCCCCCCAAAGACCATTTTTCTCCTTTCCTCCATTCCTTTGCGTCCCCTGCTTGTTTATTTATTCACGTGTCTAGTTCTTATAGTATCTCAATCATGTTAATGTCAATCGTCAGAGTGTCTGCCAGTCCACTGTGTTTTGATCACACGGAAAGTCCCGTAGATCCACCACTTAGCTCTATTACCTGAACAAGTTAAACGCGCTCCAAACGCACACACTGTCCACTCACGAACAGTGACCAATGAATGAAGTCCTTTTGGACACAGCCCTTGATCTTTTGCGTTATTTTAAAAGCACTTAGCGCAGCTCATTAGCCATGCTCTCACGACGGAAGTATAATTAAAACCGGGAAAACAATATGGCGTCGGGTTTACTTTGGTGCATGCTATCACTTCCGGTCGGAAGTAAAAAGAGAAAGGGAGAGAAACTCTGGTTAACTGGCCCGCGTGATGGCTAATTGATGTGTTAGGACTGCGCGAATATTGATTCCTCTTTCATCCAAAAAAGAACCAACTGCCTTTGAACAGCCCAATCAGACTAATAATGTCCGTCAACAGAGAAGTGAATCAATTGTACGTGAATCTGTATGGGAGTCATGCATCAGAAACATGGGATAAGCCCCCCGAGGGGTTGGCGGGGGAATGAAGAACAGGTTCCGATGAGGACAAACGCAGAGGGTGCCAGTAGGCCATTGAAGAGACAGAGGGTGCTAGTAGGCCATTGAAGAGACAGAGGGTGCTAGTAGGCCATTGAAGAGACAGAGGGTGCTAGTAGGCCATTGAAGAGACAGAGGGTGCTAGTAGGCTATTGAAGAGACAGAGGGTGCCAGTAGGCCATTGAAGAGACAGAGGGTGCCAGTAGGCCATTGAAGAGACAGAGGGTGCTAGTAGGCCATTGAAGAGACAGAGGGTGCCAGTAGGCCATTGAAGAGACAGAGGGTGCTAGTAGGCCATTGAAGAGACAGAGGGTACTAGTAGGCCATTGAAGAGACAGAGGGTGCCAGTAGGCCATTGAAGAGACAGAGGGTGCTAGTAGGCCATTGAAGAGACAGAGGGTGCCAGTAGGCCATTGAAGAGACAGAGGGTGCCAGTAGGCCATTGAAGAGACAGAGGGTGCTAGTAGGCCATTGAAGAGACAGAGGGTGCTAGTAGGCCATTGAAGAGACAGAGGGTGCTAGTAGGCCATTGAAGAGACAGAGGGTGCTAGTAGGCCATTGAAGAGACAGAGGGTGCTAGTAGGCCATTAAAGAGACAGAGGGTGCTAGTAGGCCATTGAAGAGACAGAGGGTGCTAGTAGGCCACTGAAGAGACAGAGGGTGCCAGTAGGCCATTGAAGAGACAGAGGGTGCTAGTAGGCCATTGAAGAGACAGAGGGTGGTAGTAGGCCATTGAAGAAACAGAGGGTGCTAGTAGGCCATTGAAGAGACAGAGGGTGCTAGTAGGCCATTGAAGAGACAGAGGGTGCCAGTAGGCCATTGAAGAGACAGAGGGTGCTAGTAGGCCATTGAAGAGACAGAGGGTGCTGGTAGGCCATTGAAGAGACAGAGGGTGCCAGTAGGCCATTGAAGAGACAGAGGGTGCTAGTAGGCCATTGAAGAGACAGAGGGTGCCAGTAGGCCATTGAAGAGACAGAGGGTGCTAGTAGGCCATTGAAGAGCCAGAGGGTGCTAGTAGGCCATTGAAGAGACAGAGGGTGCTAGAAGCCATTGAAGAGACAGAGGGTGCTAGTAGGCCATTGAAGAGACAGAGGGTGCTAGTAGGCCATTGAAGAGACAGAGGGTGCCAGTAGGCCATTGAAGAGACAGAGGGTGCCAGTAGGCCATTGAAGAGACAGAGTGTTGCAGGAGGGCTATTGGGGACGCAGAGTGTGGTAGGTAGGCCATTGGGGAGAAAGAATGTTGCAGGAGGGCTATTGGGGACGCAGAGTGTGGTAGGTAGGCCATTGAGGAGGCAGAGTGTTGTAAGTATGCTTTGGGGGGGGGCGCAAAGTATGGTAGAAAGGCCTTAGAAGAGGCACAGAGTTGTAGGTAGGCCAGTGAGGAGGCAGTTTGTGGTAGGTAGGCCAGTGAGGAGGCAGTTTGTGGTAGGTAGGCCAGTGAGGAGGCAGTTTGTGGTAGGTAGGCCAGTGAGGAGGCAGTTTGTGGTAGGTAGGCCAGTGAGGAGGCAGTTTGTGGTAGGTAGGCCAATGAGGAGGCAGTTTGGTAGGCAAGCCATTGTTGCGTTAGGGTGTGGTAGTTTGGCTATTGACGAAGCAGAGTGTGATAAGACTGTGCACAGAGATGTTTGAGGTGGTTTTATTACGAAAACATCACCAAACAAGGGTGAATTGAAGATGATACATTCAACTCGCTTTTAATAAGAAAATATTCCAGGGTTAATAAAACTAGGTCGATTTTCTTAGCAAAATAAAAAAAAAGAAAAACAGTGCTCATGTCCCTAAACAACCAACAAGCCACCCATCCATCCAGCCACCCATTCACCCATCCATCCATACCATCCGCTTACCCACCCCACTTTTAAAAGTTGTTATTGTGCAAACATTCTGTTAATTTGTCTTTTAAAGTGATGTGAGGGTTGTAGTATCAGTTTTCACGTGAGTACATTGTCCCGTGTAAAGTGATCTCATCATAAGAGGGTTGGACTGCGACAGAGCTTTTCAAACGTTAATTATGCAGTGTTTACAAGATATATCATGTATCAAGAGTGCAGATTTAGAGAAAATGCGGCAAAGTGGGAACAAAAGTGTGTGTGTGAGGCTGAGAGAGAGAGAGAGAGAGCAAGGCAAAGAGTGTGTGTGTGAGGCAGAGAGAAAAAGAGAGAGTGATAGAGAGAGAGAGAGCAAGGCAAAAGTGTATGTGTGTGAGGGAGAGAGATAGAGGGAGAGAGAGAAAGAAATAAAGTGAGAGAGAGCAAGGCAAAAGAGTGTGTGTGTGTGAGGCAGAGGGAAAGAGCCAGGCAAAAGAGAGTGTGTGTGTGAGGCAAAGAGAGATAGAGAGAGAGAGACAGAGAAACAATAAGGCTAAGGCAGTTATTTTTTAATGAAACCTTAAAATTAAAAGTTTAAAGTGCCACAGAGCAGCCCTTGACCGTGGCAAGGCTGTGGCCAATAGAATCCTGCCCTAAGGTTAAAAGTGCCACAGAGCTGCTCTTGACCGTGGTCAGGTTGTGGCCAATAGAATCCTTTCTTTTTAAACGTTCATGTTATAAAATGATGTCGTCAAACTTCGAGTGGAAATGGATCAACTCCAAAAAACAAAGTTTATCGTATAAATCCTTGAGCAATATAATATCGAGCAATTGTTTGGGGGGGGGGGAGGGGGGGCGAAGGGCGCTGAAAATTTGATAAACACAAGTAATATTTTTGGTGAAAATCACAATTAGTACCCCCCCCCCCCCATTTCCCCGATGCTCGCAACCACATAATTTTTTCATGGACCCGAACTATACAATTATACCTCGCTATACGGCCGCTCTTTATACGGCTTTTCGCTTTACGGCCAACTTTAAATTATGGCACTTTTTCGGTTTACGGCCCACGATGTTTCATTATACGGCCAATAGATATCCTCTCTTTAGTTTCAGCTTCTCCCCTTAGGCGGCCCTGCTTTAGTAATCTGCCTTATTTCCTGTGCTATCCCACCTTATTCATATCCTGTGACTCAGTAAGTTGACGTGTTTGTTTCTGTCTTGTTTGTTTGGATTAATTGGTGAATTTTATTGTATGTATAAATATGTGCATATGATTTCTTTTGTTTTTTTAATTTATATGTTTATTTTTTAAATTTCTGTTTACTATTACAATGTTTTGTACTTTTATTTTTATAGGAAATGAAAAGAATAAAATGATTTATGAATTAACGACTATATTATTTTATACAAAAATTGGAACAGATCCAATCAAATTTGTATGGGTTTATATCAAAATTATTGATTCATTATACGGCTTTTCGCTTTACGGACAACTTTTCCGGAACGTATCTAGGTCGTAAAGCGAGGTATGGGTGTTTTCTTAAGACCTACCCGCCTTTACACCGCAGATTTATTTCACCAATTATTTCACCAATTATTTCACCAATTATTTCACCAATTATTTCATCAATTATTTCACCAATTACTTCACCACTTATTTTACCAATTACTTCAGCAATTATTTAAACAATTATTTCACCAAATATTTCAACAATTATTTCCCCACTTATTTTACAATTACTTCACCAATTATATCACCAATTATTTCACCAATTATTTCACCAAACATTTCACCAATTATTTCCCCACTTATTTTACAATTACTTCACTAATTATTCACCAATTATTTCACAAATTATTTCACAAATTATTTCACAAATTATTTCATAAAAACAAAAGAAATCATCACGCATCAAACGCACTTGTGATATAAAAAAATTAAAGAATCATATTTAGTGCGGTTATCGGGAATTTGTATTTCCTGAAGACCGTGGCATTGTTTCTCGTTCATCTTCCCCTTTAAAACCAGGAAAATATTTTTTTTGAATTTTGGGATAGGGATTGGGGCTGAAAATTTGAAAGAATTTCTTTTCTTCTGCCAAGTTTCAGTTTGATAGGTTGGCGGCAAGTGGATCCATTAGCCGTCCGAAATTTCGCCAGCCAGCCACCCACGAAGAAAAGCGAAGTTAACATAAAGGATTTAATGAAACAACTTTTTAAAACAAAGTTGTTCGTATAAATTTATTTATAAAATGTAAAATCGCGCGATGGGGAGTGGGGCTGAAAATTGGACAAAACATAAATACACTTTAAAGAATCCTAATTTGTGCCCCCAAGGCTCGCAACCGCACGTATTACTATTCTAATGACCCACCCACTTTTACACGGCAGATGTATATCACCAACTATTTCAGAAAAACAAAGAAAATATTACGCACTAAACGCACTTGCGATCTTTTTAATTCTCATTTAGCGCAGTTATCGGGAATTTTATTTCTTGAAATCCATAGCATCATCATGTTTCCACCATGTTCCCATTGATGAAAAAAAATGGACAAAATGATATTAAGGTGTTGGGGGTGAAGGTTGGTGCCGACGATTTGAAAGGATGTGTAGTCGTCGGCAACGAGTCGATGTGCCAAGTTTCAGCCCGATGGGATGAAGGTAAGTGGGTCATTGAGCCGTCGGAAGATTTTGCCAAGGAACAAAAGTGAAGTTAATATAAGGGAAATTAAAAATTGATAGCACTGTGAAAACTCGCGTTAACGCGTGTGTAAGATTTTCCGCCAAACCGCGCTGAAAACGCAACGTGTTGATGTGACTCTCCTATGCACGGACGGAAAAAATGTTTTAAAAATACAATTACACGATAAAAAAATTACATGATAATAAAATTAGATGATAATACAATTACCCGATGTAAATCAGGTGTTATCAGCGGCGTAACAATGGCTTGGCATTGGGGCAGTTACCAAGGGCGCCGTTCTGCGCCAGTTGAAAAGGGCGCCGCTAAATCTCTAAAGCTGAAACTTGTCAATTTATCAAGGGCGCCAAAAATAAATTAGCCAAGGGCGTCAAAACCCCAGTGACGCCTCTGGGTGTTATCTTCACACAAAAGAAGAGGATACAATGTAAAAGCAACCTAGCTTTTAAAGAAACCGTCAATCAACATTAGTGTTTACAATAGCCGACTACAATAATCTGTATTGAAAACAATAATAAAGGAATGACATCGGTGACGTCACGACCTATTAGGACAGAGAACTAACACGCTGACTACTAAGAGCTGCTTATCCCTCGACACCTCATGTGGCGTCTGGAAATAACATCTTGAACGACATCGGGGCGCTGGAAAAATAGGGGAAAATTGTTTTATGTCGGTCAACAATAATTCTGGAAATTGATTGTCCCGGGGGAAATTGCCGAGTTCGTTCGACGTCTTCACCGGCTGACGCCTCCATACTTGGGACGTCGGTTGTTGGTTTGTTGTTGTTGGTGTTGTTGTTGTTGTTGGTGTTGGTGTTTTTTCCCAACACAACTTTCTACGTAAGTGAAAATATCAATAAAAAAAAACCGCTGGCTTAATGTTTATAAATGTTTGATCTTTTTTTTTAAAACAAAATATTGTTTGATCGGCATCGTCGAGAGAATTTCACTTTTAAAGAGTAGCCTAGAAACTGTGAACTTGTTGATAAAATGTTAGTCTGCTAATTAACGCTTCAAGGAGTAGCCTAGAAATTGTGACCTTGGAGATAAATGTTAGTATGCTAATTACTGATTACCTAATAAACACTTCGAATAAAGTAATTACTGTGAGCCAAATTATTATTGCCGACCCAATGATTACTACTGATCTAGATATTACTGAGAACACAGTGATTATTATTATTATTATTATTACTATTATTATTATTATTATTAAAGTGTTCTTATATAGCGCGGTACCCCAGACTACGTTCACCGCGCTTCACATAAACATTTGCAAAATGAAAACAAAGAAAAGAAACAGGACATTAAAAAAACAGTAACATGAAGTTATTCATCTAAAAACAGCTGTTTAAAAATATTGACCTTGCCCACCCGAGTAGTATTGACCCCTCTAGCCATGGCCGGTAACCAGCAGCATCTTGCATTGTTCATCGACCAGACGTGGGGTTGAGAATGAGTCGGAATAGTATAGAGTTTGATGAGATGCGTCTTGAGTGCAGTTTTGAAGGCTTGGGTGGTCGGTAGATGTGTAATGGGAGAGAATTTCATTGTTTTGGGGCGCAGAAAGAGAAAGATCGATCACCGTATGTTTTAGTGCGTTTCTTGTAAATAGAAAGAATACGCGTGTCTGCGGAGGAACGAAGGTTTCGAAGGGGTGAATAGATAGAAAGAAGTTCATTAAGACAAGAAGGGCATGATCCAGAGAAAAAAAGTTGTGACGGAGAACAGACAGCTTGTAATCAGTGCGTTCCCGTATAGTGAAGTGAGTGGAGTAGTGGAGTGACGTGATCTCATTTCTTTGCCTTGAGAACTAACCTAGCAGCTGAGTTTTGAACCTTTTGTAGTTTTTCTATTAAGTGTTTTGGTGAACCTGACAGAAAAAGAGTTGCAACAGTCAAGACGGGAGAGAACAAGAACACAGACTAGAGTTTCTGTTTTGCTAACTATTGTTTACTGAGAACTTAAATATTACTGAGAACCTAAAGATTACTGAGAACCTATTGATTACTTAGAACCTAATAATTACTGCTAACTCAGTCATTACTTCAAACCTAGTAATTGTTGTGAGCCGAGTAATTGCTTGAGAGAACTGCATGGTGGGAATTGCGATGGTATGAAATGGACCTAAAATATTATTTATCTATTTCAAAACGTAGACACAGGCAGACAAACATTTCAATATATGTTCAAATTTAGAGAAATTGACTTTCTCATCTGTCAAACGTGATTCCATAACGCTACAGAAATTTGCCTTTTTTTTTTTCTCTTTTGAAGTAATTCTTCATCAGTCACCCCAACCTTGTTATGAGAAAGCACACATAGACCTGACACCTTTAAACTGATACAACCTTAGCTCACTTGTGGCCATGAATCACTTTTGAAAACAATATTTCCTCCTTCATGAGATCATTGAACAATGCTTAATCTCACCCCAATCTGCGGATTTTTTCGTGTCTCGGAGAACGTTACTTATGGGCAGATAATTAGATATCACCATTAATATTTATGATCTGCGAGCATGGCCTCCCCTTAGAGAATGAATATTCATAAAGACATCGTGGCCGCTTGTGCAGGGGCGGGTATTGGTAATGTCCAATCGAACGGCTCGAGGGAAATTCTATAAAGAGACGATCGTCTCGGATTCTGCTGTTATCTCTCAGCTTGTCTCCCCCTTGCTGTTGTATCTGTGTGCACTTCGACGTCTTCGCGGACTATTTCACTTGTGTAGTAGTGGTAGGCGCAGTAGACAAAACATAAAGTACTTTTTTTTTGTTGTTGTTGTTTGCACGCCGTCTCTGCGTGCCCTCTAGACTCCAGTTCTGAGCAACTTAAATACTTGAGATCTTGCAACTACGATGTAATTTTCCCCACTTTTGATACACATGGAACACATTATATCCAAAAGACTGCAGTTTATCCAAGCCGAGACACACATGGTATCTTGCTTAAAAAGTTCGCAATATCAGGTGCTCTACCGATTACTTTAAGTATTTCAAAACATGGGAATATCCCAAAATATTGTATGTTATCCTATTTAATACCTTTCAAGGTAGTAGAATACATGTTTATGCTATCCCGTTACAGTGTAAACTTCATGAGACAGTAGAATACATGTGCATGCTAACCCATAACATTGTAAACCTTTCAAGGCAGCAGAATACATGTTTATGCTATGTAATTACAAGGTAAACTTCATCCCAATTTTACGATGTTACACTATAAATTCCATTTTAGTTTACTCCAGGGGTTTTCAGCCTGAGCTCGAACGGAAGCTTTGCTGGGTATGTAAAGTGTGTTTATGTAGAAGACTTCATAAGCGAGAGAGTTAATTCATGTTTTTTTTAATATTTCCCCATGACGATAAGTTCACAGTAGCACGCCAAGTTTTCTACAGTAGATCATCTCTTCAACATAAAGTATCACTGAGGACTCTATAGAAGTTTACCATCTCCTTTCAGTCGACCACAACGTCATTACAATACCACACAAAGGACATGTTGAATTCTTTCGTCGACAAAAACCGAGTACTTCTTAAACAGACCCCGTTCCCCACCCAAACACATACACACGATTTTTTCACACACCCCAGTGTTGACCAACATCACACATACCTTTTAAGCAAATTCTTTACAAGGATATCATTCACTTGGAAATCACTCATTTCTGTTATGGTTCTTTTCACATTAGAATATCTCCCACGAGTAAAATTTAACCTGATTTTTACAAGCCCTCTAACGCGTCCATCTTACACCCGATGTTGGGGAAGAATTTTATTTAAAAGCCATTATTTACAGGTCCATAGGGGGTCATCAAAATTATTCGCTTTTTGGGGGGCTTCATTTTACAGCATTACACGAAAAGCTCAAATGTTTTTGCCCGCGGAAAGTTCAAGGTCAAGTAGTTTAGGGAGAAAAATAATATCTGAACACGTTATTCTGCGGCATGGTGGTGAATATCAAGAAAAATCGTTCATGTGCCGCCTGGTGGAAACTATCAAGAAGAACCATTGATGTGCAGCCCGCTAGTAAATATCAAGAAGAACCGTTCATGTGCCGCCTGGTGGAAACTATCAAGAAGAACCATTGATGTGCCGCCTGCTGGCAAATATCAAGAAGAACTGTTCATGTGCCGACTTGTATAAAATATCAAGAAGAACCATTCATGCGCCGACTGGTGGAATAAAGCAAGAAGAAACCTTAATGGGCCGCCTGATGCCGGACACCATATTGTGCCGCCTGGTGGCAGATATCAAGAAGAACCGTTCATGGCCATTTGTACATTAATGGAAAACTCCTCTACAAACAGCAATTAATCTAATTTTTGTTTACAAAAAAAATATTTAATATTGGATCCCCCCCCCCCCCCCCATTTATTTATTGATGAAAATTGAACACTAAATGCGTTAAATTGAATCAAAATGTGTTTAAAACAATCAGCTGAGACAAAGATGAAAGTTTCACATTTAAATATCTTAGAAACTTCCATCCTACACTTTTATTATGATGTACGGATATGTAGTGATGGATGGCCCAGCACTACATATCTGGTAACCACTGGGGTGTGTGAAATAATGTGTGTGTTTGTGTTTTTTTTTGTTGTTGTTTTTTTTTTTTTTTTTGGGTGGGGGGGTGTTTAAGAATTGCGCGTTAATTTTCGGCGCATATTTCAACCTATGATGTATTGTGATGATATTGGGGTCGACTGAAAGGAGATGGCACACTTGTATAGGGTCGTCAGTGGTACTATATTTTGAAGAGATGATTTGCTTTTGAGAACTCTTGGTATGGTAATGTGAACGACCTTCCGGACATCTAAGACTTATTGTCATAGTCTGGCGTTCAATCCCCACCAAAGCCCAGTCAAGCAGAAACATCACCAGCACCCCGGGTGGATGGCAGTCTTTAACCCTGGACGACAACTCATCTAAGAGATGGAAACTCTGAATTCAAACCCGGAGATGGAGTCCCGTAGGTGGATAACACTGACACAATGAAACATTCGAACAACCCCTGCGAAGTCACTGGTGCCAATCTGTATCATCCACATAGGATATTCCTTTGGGTTATCCAGCGGTGAGGAGAGAGGCGGTTGGCTGTTTAGGAAACCAACTTAAACTCCTAAAAAGAATAATCCCAGGTCTTGTGGATTTCATCCTGCGATGTCTACACCATCGTCAGATTGTGACGATCGGATGCCAGCAGCTAAAAATATGTATTCTACAGGAAATGGTAGCAAGTAAAATTTGAGATTAACAGTAAATGTCCACAATTTCCTGTAGACTACATATCTATACAACAAGCCAAGTAGACTACATATCTATACAACAAGCCAAGTAGACTACATATCTATACAACAAGCCAAGTAGACTAAAAATCTATACAACAAGCCAAGTAGACTACATATCTATACAACAAACCAAGTAGACTACATATCTATACAACAAACCAAGTAGACTACATATCTATACAACAAGCCAAGTAGACTACATATCTATACAACAAGCCAAGTAGACTACATATCTATACAACAAGCCAAGTAGACTACATATCTAAACAACAAACCAAGCAGATTACATATCTATACAACAGAGTAAGTCTCTTTGGCCGAAACGCTCACTCTCTGTTATTGTCATTCCTCATGTTTTCCTCGGTCATTTGTACATTACTTATCGCTTGAATCTGAACGCCTCCCTCCTCGTATTTCTCTTCGCAAAGTTTTATGATATTACTCAAAGTCTTCTCCCCGAATCTGCAAAATAAGTAGGTCACAAAATCCTGGGGAAAGAAAAATACGACTCTCAACATACATATCATTCCTGAAAGTTTTAAATTAACATACATCGCATTGTCTTATAAGACAATCGACCAAAACAGACAATGGCAGTGACTTGGTTTTCATGTTTATCCCCACTCACTAAAAGAAAGGAGAAAAAAAAACGAGTTATCTACCCCTCCATTTTCCATACCCTTATTTCCGCCAGGGGCACCCGGCTTAACGGGCAGTTGGCACAGCATTATCAGACCAAGACCCTCTGGCGCCCGATTCAACATAAATTCCCGGACATCGGATCCCCGCCCCAAATCTCTTTGTTCGTATCGGCCCCCCATTCGGATTACTTAGCAGATCTGTCGGCCGAGGACCCGGGCCCTCGTTAAGTGGAACCTGACGGCTGTTCCCGTGGAACAGCCCCGGTGTCTTCTCCTCAAACAGATTGCTTTACCGAGTTGTCTCCTTATTTCCCCGGATAACCTCCCCTGACAGACCATAAACCTCGGTTATATCCCTTTCTTGTGCCACCACTCGACGGATTTAAAGGATATGACGTCACATGGTCGAGATAAGGGAAACCACTGGCGGTATTGTCTTGTAAGCCGGAGCGGATTTTCTGGTGCCGATGAGTTAAAATGAGAATGGAAGATGGAGAATGTGAAAGAGTGAGACGGAGTTGGGAGATGGTGAACGAGAGAAAGGAGTAGTAATGTAAGACATGTTGAATTTATATCACGACATAGGAGCAGGTATATCCAAAATTTATGGTAATATGGCATAAATAATAAATGATATAAACCTTTAAATTTATGGTAATATGGCATAAATAATAAATGATATAAACCTTTCTATATCTTTAATTTTATGTATGCCCTATATTAAACTAAAATAAATATTGATAAACGATATCAATGATATATATATATAAATGAATGTCTGTATGTACGTTGGTCCGTATGCGCTCCTATACTATTCATGCGATTGCGATAAAACTTTGGTGAGTTGTTGTCCACAGGCGCGTGCATTTTCCCGCAAAGGTTTCTAAATTAGTACAACCATTAAAAAAAAATATGCTTCGGGCCGGCGACCCTTACTTCGTTTCTTCTAATATGAGCTATATAAATATGATTTCAAAAACATCTAATGCATTGGTGGATGGAATTTTAATCAAAGACAAATAGTGACATTTCACATTGTGTGACATAGTAAGTAGGTTTCTGAATTAGTTTAACCATTTTACAATATTCCGTTTGGTGTCGGGGCCCTAAATTTGTTTTTGTGTTATTATATGAGCTATAAAAACATTCCGTTTGTATGTGACATAATTTAGTAGGTTTCTTAATTCGTACAACCATTTTGCAATATTCAGTTTTGGACCGAGGGCCCTAAATTATTATTTTTACTGATATGAGCTATTTAAATATAATTTCCGTAGGCGCTCCTATACTATTCATCTGATTGCGTTAAAGCTTTGGCGAGTTTTATGCACGCCCGCAAAGGATTTTTGTTTGGTTCAAACCATTTTACCATATTCCGTTTGGGGCAGGGGCCCTAAATTCGTTTCTTTTTCTTATGTGAGCTATGTAAGGATAATTTCAAACAGAACCACTGCTTGGGTGGATGGCATTGAATCAAATACAAGCTGCGAAATTTCAGTTTGTGTGTGACATAATAAGTTGGTTTCTGAATTAGTACATCCATATTACAATTTTCCCTTTGGGGCCGGGGGCCCTAAATTTGTTTGCATGTACTTAATGAGCTATATAAATGTAATTTCAAACATAGCTATTGCATGGGTTAATCAATCGCTACAAGTGTTAGGACTAAATTTTGAAAATCCATGCTTCTCGCATGGAAAGCTGTGTGTGTGGCCTGCTCACGCTTCAAAAAACCTTTTAATTTATTCGAGTACGCACTAGACAGTATAAAAAATATTGAGTGTATATAAAAAGTGCTTCGAAGCACATAATTAAAACACAAACACTTTGAGTGGCATTGCAACGTATGCCGGGTACTCGCTAGTACTACATAAATGTTATGTGATATAAATATTACGCGACAAATTTTATAGGCCATTTTAATAATGATATGTTACACATGATATGTAACTTATATCGGAAAAGTGAATGTGTGGTCAGTGTTCGATTACTTAAGTTATCGTTATTTATCCATAAAAACGAATTCGATCCAGCAATAACATCACATATGCAAATTACCTATTCCGGAAACCATTCAAGCTTTATCTATATCGGAAGTAAGTCAAAGAATTTATCTCTCTCTTTTTTTACTACAAATCCGACTTTCTCCTAACTATGAAACTTCATAACTATTCATCAGTGAACGATGCCTAACAAACTGACCCAGTGACCGATGCCTAACAAACTGACCCAGTGAACGATGCCTAACAAACTGACCCAGTGAACGATGCCTAACAAACTGACCCAGTGACCAATGCCTAACAAACTGACCCAGTGAACGATGCCTAACAAACTGACTCAGTGAACGATGCCTAACAAACTATCCTACTGAACGATGCCTAACAAACTGACCCAGTGACCGATGCCTAACAAACTGACCCAGTGACCGATGCTTAAAACATCTACCTCCAGACATCAAACGAGTACTTTTTAAAATTTATATTTTTCTCATGTTTTTATTTCAATGACACACACAACTTTTTCGGTGACGATGGATGGACCCATGAGAGTCCCACTAACACAACCCAATTTGTGGCCCCCAGCCGGACACCTGACACTGCGCGCATATCTTTATTTCACCGGACTGCCCCAGCCTCGTACGTGTTCATCCATTTCCAGGCGAGCAAACCTCCACACTCCCCGTGGACCGCTGCCCCCTTCCTGTTGAAGCCCCCCGTAACTGATCTGAGATAGGGTTTGATGAGCCTCAAGCTTCCCCATGGCGGCTCGTGTGTGTTTCACCCTGCTGGTGGGAGACACTCCTGGAGAGAGACACTCCTAGGGATAGTGACTCCTAAAACATGTCGCATTCTCAGTTTACTTTCTCATTTTCTCCTTTTCTCAATGAGGCTATGGCAACTGTCTTGATAACGCATGTTCTCTAATCTTCTCTCTGTATCTCTCATGACCTCTGACGTTCTCTCTATATTACTCATGTTCTCTAATCTTCTCTCTGTATCTCTCATGACCTCTGACGTTCTCTCTATATTACTCATGTTCTCTAATCTTTTCTCTGTATCTCTCATGACCTCTGACGTTCTCTCTATATTACTCATGTTCTCTAATCTTTTCTCTGTATCTCTCATGACCTCTGACGTTCTCTCTATATTACTCATGTTCTCTAATCTTCTCTCTGTATCTCTCATGACCTCTAACGTTCTCTCTATATTACTCATGTTCTCTAATCTTCTCTCTGTATCTCTCATGACCTCTGACGTTCTCTCTATATTACTCATGTTCTCTAATCTTCTCTCTGTATCTCTCATGACCTCTGACGTTCTCTCTACATTACTCATGTTCTCTAATCTTCTCTCTGTATCTCTCATGACCTCTGACGTTCTCTCTATATTACTCATGTTCTCTAATCTTCTCTCTGTATCTCTCATGACCTCTGACGTTCTCTCTATATTACTCATGTTCTCTAATCTTCTCTCTGTATCTCTCATGACCTCTGACGTTCTCTCTATATTACTTATGTTCTCTAATCTTTTCTCTGTATCTCTCATGACCTCTGACGTTCTCTCTATATTACTTATGTTCTCTAATCTTTTCTCTGTATCTCTCATGACCTCTGACGTTCTCTCTATATTACTCATGTTATCTAATCTTTTCTCTGTATCTCTCATGACCTCTGACGTTCTCTCTATATTACTCATGTTCTCTAATCTTCTCTCTGTATCTCTCATGACCTCTGACGTTCTCTCTATATTACTCATGTTCTCTAATCTTTTCTCTTAAATTACCATGCTCTAACTCTTTAATCCTCTCCTTCTCTTTATCTCTTACTCGCCCTCTCTTTCTCGCTTCCCATCTCTTTCCATCTCTCTTCTTGTTTTCAATCTCTATCTCTCTTTCTCTTTTCACCTCTCTCTTTTTCCCTCTCTTTTTTCTCCCTATCTCTTTCTCCCCTTTTCTTTCTCCCTCTCTTTTCCCCCTCTCCCTTTCCCACTCTCTCTCTTTCTCTCTCCCTCTCTATTTCTCCCTCTATCTTTCTCCCTCCATCTCACCCTCTCAGTTTTTCTCTGTCTCTTTTTTCACCGCCTCTCTTTCTCCCTCTCTTTGCCGTACTAACTCTTCCTCCCTCTCTCATTCTCCCTTTCTCTTCCTTCTTCTCTCTTTTTCCTTCTCTCTTTCTCCATGCATTCGTCTCTTTCTCCCTCTATCTTTCTCCCTTTATTATTTCTCCTTCTCTCGTTCTCCCTCTCTCGTTATCCCCCTCTCTCTCTTTTCCCTTCTCTCTTTCTCTCTCTCTCTCTTTCTTCGTCTCTCATTCTCCAGCTCTCTTGCTCCCACTCTCTTTCTCCCTCTCTCTTTCTCCCTCCATCTTTCTCCACTTCTTGTTTCGGTACAAAATGAACTTCTTTCACAACTTGGTCGATTACAATCATATTTGAACTGCCATAAATTTATATGATTTTATTTTTAATTGTAAATGTCACAGGTTGACCGTGACTGTTACTTCATGGTACAGGTACTCTCAGCAGGTGTACTCATCGCTGGATAGTACAGGGGCCATGAAGGGCGTTTCCCTGGGGCTGACACGGAGGGAAGTATATGAATGTCAGTGTGTGTATTCGTCATGTCAGTGTGTATTCGTCATGTCAGTGTGTATTCGTCATGTCAGTGTGTATTCGTCATGTCAGTGTGTATTCGTCATCTTTGACTCACGTTAGCGTGCCGTGAGGCGTCAGTTCACCGTAGCGTGATGTCAGGATTTAATCACTATCTCAGTGGACGTAGGCGACTGGAAAGACGTCATCATGTCGAGGTTTGACGGTGAACGAGTGGGTCTATAAGGGACACATAATGTGGTTACTTGAATATCCACCGCTGTCCTCACATGAGACATCTATCGTTCGTGTTTAGACTTAGGATTGGACACCTAGCTTGTACCGGTTTTGCCACATTATCCACATAGAGAGGTAATTTCATTATTTAGTTCAGTAGTAGTCACCCTTTATGTTAGGCTATTTGAGATAGAGCATTGCAAGTGCGTGGCTGCGTTGACAGCGAACAGATGACAGCACTTGACAACCACCGCGAGTGAGAAATAGCCAGAGCAAGTAATTGACGATAGGACAGACCTTTAAGTAAAACAGAAGCGACAGTCACCCAAGTCTCCACTGTAAAGAGTTGTAGCGACTTGCAGGAAATATCCATCCATCCATACATCCATCCATCCATCCCTGTGGCGCTACAGCCCATGTAGATCTTTGGCCCGCCTCACTTCTTCCTTCCACGAAGACCTAACGGATGCTTTTCAATTCCATGCTCTGATTCCCAGCTGTTGTAGATCTTTTTCCACATGATCCATCCATCTAAGCCAGTGGTTCTCAACCTGTGGGTCGTGACCCTTTTGGGGGTCAAACGACCCTTTCAGAGGGGTCGCTTAAGACCATCGGAAATCACATATACTCTAAAGTTATGAAGCATAAACGATAATAATTTTGTGGTTAGGGGTCGCCACAACATTAGGAACTGTTTTAAAGGGTCGCGGCATTAGGAAGGTTGAGAACCACTGATATAAGCCTAGGTCTGCGTTTGAGCCCTTTTCCTCTGTGGTTTTTGGTGATGCACCCTCTTCAATGCTCTGTCATTTGGCATTCTTTCTAAATGTCCTGCCCAGCGTAGCCTGGCCTTTTTTTAAATTTCTGCTACTATCGTGGGATCCTGCTATAGACTGTACAATTCACGGTTGGTTCGTATTCTCCATCCATATTCATCCTTTGCTGGTCTAGATATTTTCCTGAGAACTTATATCTCCCATGTGTTTAATAGGCTTTCTGCCGTTTTTGTTAGGGTCCAAGTTTCACTTGCGTATATTACAACTGGTTCTGATAACAGTTTTATAAATAGTTTTCTTTGTTTCTCTTGTAATGTCTTTACTTTTGAGTATTTTCGAACTACTGACGTATGACCTGTTTCCGGCTGATATTCTTTCTCTTATTTCTGTTAGTAATTCATTTCTTTCATTTAATAAAGATCCTAGCTATTTGAATTGATTGACTTTTTCAAAAGTCTGGTTTATAATTTTAATGAGTTCATCTGTCTGTTTTTTTTCTTATCATAGTCATGTATTTTGTTTTTTTTTTGTTTGTTAACTTCCAACCCTGCTTGTAGTGATTCGTCTTCTAATTCAATAAAGGATTTTGAATTATGTCTTTACTACTTTTCCCTAGCAGTGCTATGTCATCAGCATATGCAAGATACGGAATGGGTTGATTGTAGAGAGTGCCCATTGGTTGTTTGTCTTGGGTTTCACTCAGAAAGTATCCTGTTATTGTTCCTCAGGTGTCAATATGTATGATTCTTATAACTCTCTCTAATGTTAGGTTAAAAAAAGCATACAAGACAGTGGGTCTCCGTGTCTTGGGCCTCGTGTAATCTGAAATTCCCTTGAATATTCACATTGAACCTTGATTTTGCCTTTTGAGTTGTTCAGTGTTGCATGTATCAGTCTTGTCAGTTTGTTTGGTATGCCAAAGTCCTGCAGAGAATCATATAAATATTTTCTTTTAACGCTGTCATATGCCATTTTATAGTCCACATAGAGTTGATGTACTGGTATATGATATTCATACCATTTCTCTATAAGGCATCTGATGGTGAAAATCTGATCAGACGTTGATCTGTTTTGCCTGAATCCACATTGGTAATCACTTTTAATAGATTGATTCCTCTGTAGTTTGTGCACTGAAGTGTGTAGCATTTCTTGTGCATTGTGGTAATTAATGCTGTTTTCTATTCTATTGGAATTTTCTCTTCTTGACAAATTTGCAGGAAAGATATACATATATATTTTAACAGAGGCGTAGATAGAGTGTTTGGCGCCCTGGGACAAGATTCATTTTAAAGAGCCTACCTTTTTTTTTCAACTCTCAAACCAATTATTTTCATCAATAAAATAATATCAAAGCACATTTTGGCGCCCCTAACTAATCTGGCGCCTGTGGACATCTGCCCCCCATGCCCCATTTTATTAGAATTGCTGTCTTGCACCTTCTCTTGTGTTTGTCACACACTTAATTACATCTGTGTATACCTCTTAGTGCATGTCACGTCACGTTTGTGTGACAACTATTTACATTTCACCGCGTAGTCCATAATCATATTTCTTACATATTTCAGAGTGCATTCAGTGTAGATTTCATATTACATTGCATAATATTTTCAATTTTTAAATAAGCTGAGTTAAGCAGAGGAGTTATTTTCTTAATTATATTAGGGTTGTGTTTCTCCGGGCAAAGTAGGCAAAGTATCTCAGTGCAAAAGGGAGCACGTGACAGTAATTCAATCAAATTCTCCATTTCACTTATTTCACTCGTCTGTTTTTTTTTCCTAACTTCCTTTTATTGTTCTAATTCTCCTCTTATTTCTTTCATCTTATTTTTCTAGCTCTCCTCTTATTTCTCTCACTCTCCTATTAGTTCTCTCATTATCCCCCCTCCCCCAGTAGCTCCACATAAAAAAGCATACGTTCTTTGGCTCTATGCATTGTTTTTGTACCTTCACCATTCTAACACCGATGCTGTTTCTGATGACTCCATTGCATCACTTCCTAATCAAACCTATCAGTTCATTCATTTAGTTGGGAAACTCTTTCAATGTTGATCCGATCATCTAAAAATCATATTTTCCTGATTAACAAACTTTTCTGATTGATCTATCTTCATTTCAAAGAACTCCAACAGAATATTTTCAACTCCAATACTTTTCATTGCATTTTTATTCTCCGTTTACGTGTATTAATTTGGCTGAGACCACAAATTCAATATGGCCGTAACGAGGTGCTCTTCAGCGTTAAAGTGCAGCAATCTCTAACATCACGTGATAGCGACATGCACACTTGTATCAAAGTCAACAAACACGGCTTGAAATAAATAAACGGCGACCTTAATAAATGAAAACGATACAGCGGTTCTCAAAATAAATACGAAGTGGCTATTGGTACCCGGGTACTATACGTTTGTATACTTAATTCTTCATTTTAACTAAAATAAACTACCACAAATGACATCCCAATAGCATTAGCAAAAATGGACCCAGACACGCAGCGCCGCCATTCACACCCGGGTACCATTAGACTCAATGCTATTCGGATGTCATTTGTAGTAGTTTATTTTAGTAAAACTGAAGAATTAACAATACAAACGTATAGCACATTCAATTATCTTTCATTTGATATCTTATTTGGTCTTACAAACCCAACAATAAAATTTTAAATCGTTTTTTTAATCCCAAGCTCTCAATTCTGGTACCCGGGTACCAATAGGTGTAGCCAAAAAAATAACAATGACCTATTGTAGATATGAGATATATAGTAATCTGAAATCTTTGGTATTTAAATATATTTTTTTTAAAATTATTTTCCAGGAACACTTGGACTTGTTTCTTAATTTCCGCCACGAGATCCGTTTTCCGTGTCGGCTCCAAAAAATCTTGTTACGGAAATTTGTTCCGAGCGTCGCGACAGGAAACACTGCAACATATCTTGTAGATCATGAATATGGAACTAAATAGGAAGCTATGTAGCAAAAATATATTTCTTAACCGGGGAATTTCGAAAGTGATCCCATGTCGAATCAACCCAACTCCAACCCCCCCCCCCCTTACTAACCACACAAAATAACACCCACACAATAAATTATATTAATGATTTTGACCAACGCCGTCAGAAATATCAGTTCAGAGACTTCGACTCCAACGTTAAGGCTCCGCATTTCAACAGAAATTTTCCCAGATGACGTCAAATTGTTAGTTTTGAAATCATCCACAATTCCCCATCCATGTGTAATGTCTTGAACCGAAGCCGAGTTCACAGAAGTAATGTTTCTGTCACGCTCCGTTGTTGAACGTAATTTGAGAATCATCGATTTGATAAACACAGATTTTTCGGAATGGAGATTTGAGGTTTGTGGAGTTTGAAACATCGATGGTAAAATCATTCTGACATGTTTTATGTGCGCAACATGCATCATTACGTCATCATTCTTGTGGCCCTCGGGAAAAACAAAGACAGTGATGTGGGGGATTGGGTAAGGGGGGGGGGGGTAAGTGAGGCAGATTTTTATAAAAATAACATAATATTGGAAGGAAACATGACGAACGCTGCTTTGGCATTTCGCTTAGAGCATAATGTTTGTTTATTGTTGAAAACTTTCTATACATTTCACATGGTATATATATACATATATGTATGGCATCTTTCCGTCTACGAGAGACGATAGATTATCTTGTCTGGTTGCAGCTCTTCGTGTGGCTAATGAGACCGATCCTTGAATGGCTGTCTCTAGTGCATGTCCCGCACACGAATGCGGTGGAGTAGTGTTTTCTTGCCTTTCTCCGCAAGAAATATATATATATATATGTTTTTGGAAATAAGTGTATATATTTACTGGTTTGTATACTGATTTATTTAATAAAAAGTCAATATAACTTTAGAATAGTTTTATTGGTTTGATTTTTTGGGGGGGGGGGTTGGGGGGTTTAAAGATGTATGTCTCCTGTTACCGAAATGCTAGGAGGCTTTTATTTTTGTCCTTTAATCAACAGTGTTTGACACTTTCACCATTGTCAATGTTACTTCAGCCACTATGAATGTTTCTTTAGGAAATGTGAATGTTACTTTAGCTACTGTGATTGTTACTTTAGCTACTTTGAATATTACTTTAGCACTTTGAATTTTACTTTAGCTACTGTGCATGCTGTGATTTCTACTTTAGAAACGTTGAATATTACTTTAAGCAACTGTAATTGTTACTTAAGCAACTGTGAATATTACTTTAGCACTTATAGCAACTATAATTGTTACTTTAGCAACTTTCAATTTTACTTTAGCAACTGTCAATATCACTTAAGCAGCTTTTAATGTTAGTTTACCCACTGTGATTGTTACTTTGGCAACTGTGATTGTTACTTTGGCAACTGTGATTGTGACTTTGGCAACTGTGATAGTTACTTAAGCAAGCTGTGATTGCTACTTTAACAGCTGTCAGTGTTACCTTAGCAACTGTCAATTTTACTTGATCAACTGTCAATGTTACTTAAGCAACAAACATCTTGATTCAAACCAAAATTTGATTCCTCAAAAAATATGTTTAATTCAAATATTTTTATATGGTTTAGATGTTGTCTCCCTTAGTGCTTTTGTGTCCAATCTAAGTGCTGACGCAGATAACATGACGCAGTTAAGATGACGCAGATACATGACGAAGATAACATGACAAAGATAACATGACAAAGATAACATGACGAAGATAACATGACAAAGATAACATGACAAAGATAACATGACAAAGATACCATGACAAAGATAACATGACAAAGATACCATGACAAAGATAACATGACAAAGATAACATGACAAAGATAACATGACAAAGATAACATGACAAAGATAACATGACGCAGATAGCACCCCCTGTTTCTTCAGCGCCCCGTTTAAGTGTACCCAACCTTTTTGTCCACTTGCACAAACGAGCAGCGGTCCAGATAACTGACAAGTATTACCCACAAAGTGTTTAAGGACACTAAACAAAGTCAAAGACAAACGTGTTTTTGGGTGCAAAGACTTGCTTGTGTCTGTGTCTCTGGCGCAAAGTCTACGGAAATGAGAGCACGTCTCAAAACCTACGGCTTTGTTTCAGTTGAGAGGTCTAGCCAGTACATCTCTGCTAGAAAATTGCGAACTAGGATTTCTGCTAAAAAATACATCTTGTGTCTGGAGTCATTTTAAAGACGCGAAGGAAAAATTTTATCGGTTCGAACTTCAGCAAATACATAAAATCCCGAAAGTGCTGTACTTATTCGTTTTGGCATAATGCCAGGGAAGACATATTGTTCAACGTTTTTGTGCAGGAACATTTAAACAATATGAATATCAATTTTTGGGCTTAAGATATTCATTTGCTTTAAGAACTAAAGTTGAAACAATCGAAGTCAGTGGTTGGAAATTTGTTTTGGACACAAGCTCCTTTACTTTATTTTCAATGGGGACATTATGGCAGATAATAGGTAAATTATAGTAGACTATAGGTAAATTATGGTAGACAATAGGTAAATTGTGGTAGATAATAGAAAAATTATGGTATATACTATGTAAAGAATGCAGAAAACTAAAATTTTGCTAGACCAGTAGTCAACAAAGGTTTTCGTATGCCCTTTACTTTTTTTAAAAATCCCACATTACAAATTTAGACTTGCACTTTGTCAAATACACTATGACTTTAAGGATTTGAACTTGAGCTCTGTCACGGAATAGACGGGAAAGGAAATCTAGTTTGTTAAAAAATATAATAAAAAAAACTAGGGCATAACCGGGTGCAATGTTTTTACACCGGGTCCGGTGGGTTCAAGTGTAAGAGAAAGAGTTGACCTCTCATTTTCTATAATATGCAATGAAATCTACTGCCCTGTGTCATAGCGAAAGTCTTCGTCAACCGTATGTGTCAAGAAATAACTCACTGTTAGGAACAGGCAGTCTCTGGATCCCATAACAGAAATGAATTATTTTTTTTAAAATCCTTTTTAAATTAAAAAAAAAAAAGTCAATTTATTTATTGGAGTTCAGACGTCGCGCATGAAGCTCGCTAGGTGACTACATTTTTTTTTTACACTGAGTATTATTAATACAAAACATGTGGAGTTTGGGCGCAGATTCGAAGATTAAGCAGGACACACCAGAAGCAAAATATTTATACTAGGGCTTAACAGGGTGTATTTTTACACCGGGTCCGGGTATTTTGAAAAAAAGACCCGGTGGTTTCAAGAGTTCCAAAAAAGTAAATGTTTGATGATTGATTGATTGGATACGTCTATAGCGCTGGTTTCCATGCTACTTTAGCATGCTCACTGCGCTCTGGTGTCATCAAATCTATTAAACAAAAAAGTCTTTAAATGTTTCCTAAATGATTTTCTGTCCTTTTCAATACTCCTCAAAGGTGGAGGTAAAATATTCCATAACTTTGGCGCTATCGCTTCCAAAGAGCGCACTCCGTACGACTTGTTTCTGTGTTCATCCACACTGGGAGTTTTCAGTAAGGACTGAGTTGAGGACCGCATGTTCTTTAAGGTTACATGTTTATAAAGCAGTTCTATAATATATGCCGGCCTTTAAGCAATAGTCCCATATACAGTCCTACACCCTGCCAGCCGGCATCTAAACAAAATTCCTACAGACAGTCCTACACCCTACATGCCGGCCTTTAATCAATAGATCTACAGACAATCCTAAAGAAATTCCTACAGACAGTCCTACAGACAGTCCTACAGACAGTCCTACTCCCTATCTGCTGGCCTCTAAGCAATAGTCCCACAGACAGTCTACACCTTACCTGCCGGCCTCTAAACAATAGTTCTACAGACAGTCCTACACCCTACCCGTTTCTCCGTATTAATTAATATAATAGTCTTCTTCTTCTACTTATGCCTCTTTACCCTGTCTGGGGCATAGGCCGTCCACAAGAATTTTCCACTCATCCCGGTCCTGTGCTTTCTTTTCCAATTGCTTCCAGGTGTATCCCATATTTAGCGTGTCTGCCTCTAGCTCACGTCTCCATGTATTCTCAGGTCTTCCTTTCTTTCTTTATCTCTGTGGATTCCGTGTTAGTCATTGTCTGGTGGTGCTATCTGGGGGTTTTCTGAGAGTATGCCCAATCCACCTCTATCTTTTCTTTATGATGTCTTCATCAATGGGCACCTGGTATGTCCTTTCTAATATAATAGTCGCCTCCGAAAAATTTCAACCTTTTTAACTGAGTCACTCAGTACTATTAAAATAAGAACATGTTGAGCAGGCGCAGGGCCAGTTAAGAAAAGGAAGCAGCCACACCAGAAGCAACATAAATATACGAGATATCAACTCCCAATACAGACCTAAAATTGATTCCCACGAACTATTTCGATCGCATTTCACGCGATAGACTGAGAATTACTTTAAAAAAAACAAGAAGCCGGTAAGATATAAACAAGCCTATGAAATTGACAACGGCACAATGTAAAGAAGAATCCATTGGGTGTTGGGGAGTTCTACGTCCCGCCATCGTGCGTCTGAGGCACGAATCACTGTCAAGTCTACTCGGTGTAAAGAAATTTTAGACCTTCAGAATAATTACTCTGTGTATCCAATCACCGAGACTCAGACCCCCGAGCAGCAGTGTAATCAAACAGGGGAGAAGCAACTTGTCGAGATATAGTGACCATTTCAGAAAATTAACTCCCTTGCCTGGTCCGTTCCTCGAAAGTCGTCTCATTTCCGGTCTGCGACTGAGCCGTTACCCATAGATCTGATTTGTGACGTGTAACTAACGTCATACGTCGGTCTTTACTTCCTTCTTGTAACATTGCCGCTGTGGTTTAAGAGGGCAGGCTGTCCTGAAAATATATTGGATGTGACAGTTGTAGGGAAAGTTGGTTAATTGAAGGGCCACTGCTACCTACGGCCATCGGGTAATACAATATTTTAAGATGCACGCTTTCTTTATTTACTTTTCAGGGCATCGAAATCAAGGGGTCCAAGACTTTAACAATTTAAGACCACGGAACTCCATCACAGCTATTTTGAATGGGATATCTAGTATCAAGCTGTATCATCCACATAGGATGATCCCTTGGGTTGTTCAGGTGTGTGTATAGCAGTGTGTCTTTTAGACAATTTCC
Organism: Omphiscola glabra; assembly: GCA_964017045.1. Taxonomy (NCBI): domain Eukaryota; kingdom Metazoa; phylum Mollusca; class Gastropoda; family Lymnaeidae; genus Omphiscola; species Omphiscola glabra. The sequence goes on along the minus strand of OZ024805.1, from coordinate 6,332,557 downwards.
TGCATATAGTGCATTTCAGATCATCTATTCCTTTATTAATTTATCATTTTATTTTATTTTTTGGGGGTTGCATTACCAATGGCTAGATGCGTAGCTGAGGGGGGGGGGCAGAGTGGACAGATGTCCCCGGGCGCAAGACTGGTGAGAGCGCCAAAATGGGCTTTTGTGGTATTTAATGGTTAAAAATAATAGGTTCCACAGATGAGGAGAAGGGGTGTAAATGAATCTTGTCCCCCAAAACACTATAACTACGCCACTGCCAGTGGCTTAGAAATGGAGGCGGAAGGGGTGATCCACCTAAGTGTTACTTTTTAAATTATATGGAGAGGTGGCATTTTCGGATAATTGGAGACCTTGTTTCGTGAAAGGCAGTCCGAAAGTAGAGTCTGTGGATTCGTCACAACAGAAAATGTTGGTTTTTGTTTTTTTCAAAATCATGATGTACATTTTGGAGGATACCTGATTTCTGTGTTTCTATTGATACACGGAAGGATACTTTTTTTAAAATCTCATGGAGGTATTATAGCGCTCAATGCCAATAAATGCCATACATAAGCTGAATTCACTCCAATAGTGGCGCAGGGATGCATTTTGGCACATACTTGAATTCGGTGTTTTTTGTTGACCCAATTTTGAGGGTGCATTTCAGACTTTCCGGTGCGAAGAGCCAACAATAGCCATAATAATGATCAAGGATATCTCCCAAACTAGTTTTGACCGCTTAACGCCGACTACTGCCACGGACCTCTGATATTGTAGAACCTTCTAAATTATCTACTTAGCATGCATGGTGGGGTAGGACAAAACCGACAATTTTCAAGGGGCCTCAAACAGTAAAGTGACGGCCCTACTGGAAATCATTGTGTTATAGATATATATATATATTACTATATAGTTATGTGACTTTTGAATTTTATTTATTCTATTTTTTGGGGTAAACTTCTTAAATCAATAACAACAAAAATCTCACAAACCAGCATTCCTACAAAAACAATTTTTCATCACAAAAAAACACCACTAGCATCATTTTACATGGTCAGGTCACCGACAGCATCATTTTACATGTTCAGGTCACTGTCAGCATCATTTTACATGGTCAGGTCAGGTCACTGTCAGCATAATTTTACATGGTCAGGTCACTGTCAGCATCATTTTACATGGTCAGGTCACTGTCAGCATCATTTTACATGGTCAGGTCAGGTCACTGTCAGCATAATTTTACATGGTCAGGTCACCGACAGCATCATTTTACATGGTCAGGTCACTGTCAGCATAATTTTACATGGTCAGGTCACCGACAGCATCATTTTACAAGGTCAGGTCACTGTCAGCATAATTTTACATGGTCAGGTCAGGTCACTGTCAGCATAATTTTACATGGTCAGGTCACTGTCAGCATCATTTTACATTGTCAGGTCACTGTTAGCATCCTTTTTACATGTTGAACGCACTGTCAGCATCATTTTACATTGGCAAGTCACTGTTAGCAAGATTTTACATGTTGAACGTAAATAAAGAGAAAAAAATGTAATTGTAATAATTATCTTTTCTAAATATTACCAAGTTTTACAAGAATAAAATGATTTAAAAATGTTTCGTAGAAAGGTGTAAACATTTTAATGGGTTTTTAGAACTAGTTACGTTTATAAATCGTAGATAAACTGCATAATTGTGTTATATAAGAAGTTATGTGAAATGAGAACCCCTGGGCCAATACAATCCATTAGACAATGAAAGTTGTGTGAGTGTTCTCACATCCCAACAAGCTGGGGGCGGGAAAAACGTATTGTTTCAAAACACAGGGTTCCGTATTTGATTTTTACTCTTAAATACTAAATACTTAAATGACTTTGCTTGCCTCGGAAATATTATGCCAAATGTAAATAAGATCTATTAAGAATGTAGAGCACCTCCTTGTCCTTGTTATTATTGTATACACATTTTTTTAGATTTAATTTAAAAAAGAGTAAATAAGAAAACATCCCTTTATGTCAGCGGTTCTCAACCAGTGGGTCGCGTCCCTTTTTGGAGTCGATCGACACTTTCGCAGGGATCGCCTAAGACCAGCGTAAAAAACATATACTCAAAAGTTATGCAATAGTAGCGAAAAAAAATTGTGGTTGGGGATCGCCACGATACGAGGCACTGTATTAAAGGGTCGAGGCCTTAGGAAGGTTGAGAACCACTGCTTTATGTTGAGTGATTCCAAAACCCCATGTTGAAAACCACTATGTTATCAGCCTATTTGTACGAGATTTTCATTGCTATTCTACTTGCGCCAACTATAGTCGATAAACTCCATTATAGCTAACTTGTTAGTACTCTAAATAAAACTGACATCATTAGCTTGGCTTATGGGAACTCCGTTATGGTGAACCTCAACCAACCAAACTATAAATTTTTGTCGGTGCTACTTCATATATGCAGACCTGTTTACCCTCAAAATCTTAAAATCGTACAATTTCATCACAAAATCGTTCAATACATTATCTTAATAGTAAAAAAACACTCAGTATATATAATGTATACACACCAAAATCGTACATTGTACGCCAAAATCGTAAGAGTAAACAGGTCTGTATATGTGTGATTTCCGATGGTCTTAGGTGACCCCTGTGTAAGGATCGTGACCCACAGGTTAAGAATTGCTGTTCTAGATCATGATTAATTTTTTTTTAAAGTATTGTGCTTAAGCCTGAAAGATGCCTACGGTTTCGTGACTTTACTGATATCGCATTCGCAACATCGTTGTTTTGTTATCCAGCACTAGAGGTCACATTTTGGATTTGGTTTATTTGCCTACCCCAAGGTCCCATATGTGACTCTGTGTGAATTTGAGACTATGTCGAACCGTCTCCTTTCGTGACTACCTAAGCTAATCCATCTACACCCCTTCTCCTCCTTGACTTCGCCGGCGAACCGTCAGCTACTCCCCCAACCCACCTCCACCCCACCTTAAGTTCATTAGTAGTTCTAATTTGGAAACAATGACCGGCCCTTCGGACAAGGGAGCGATCAGACTTAACGAAGTCGTTAGGTGAGCCCGGACAACGCCACTCGGACTTTTTATAGACTCCAGGCTTAATTAATGCTATACGGTCTGGCCCGGTTTTATTAGCCGGCCTCGACCAGTGGACGCCTGTAATGATAGGTCACGTGAAGTTACAGACAGTGGCTGGCCATTTGGGGAAAGTCTGAGCATTCAGGGGCGTGGGTGTTATGGGGGGGGGGGGGAGCCAGGACATTCGATAAGGGTAATGCGGGATGGGTTGGGGGGGGGGGGGGAGAAGAATCGGAATAGTGTTCAAGGATTTGTGCAGCCAGTGACGTGAGTGATCACAGGAGATGTTTTGTTTCCAGCTGGGTGCTGGTTGCATGTGTTACTCCTGACACCAAAAGATATTTCAAATGTGTCTTCAGTGACGTAGCTAAGGTTAGTGCACCCCCACCCACCCCTCCAGGGATTCTAACCCCTCAACTTTCAAGAATAACAAAACTCGCCTAAAATTGGCTGAAAATTACGCCTCTCCATATCAGAGAGAGAAATGCCGCCTTTGACGGATCATCGCTCTCAGACCCCTTCATACGCCTTTGTCCATAATTACACAGTTGTAATATCTAAGTGAACATTTCTTCTGTATCAAAGCCAGAAGACAAGAAAGCAAATTTTAAATTTTATTGAACAACCCTTAAAAACAAAGTTGTTCCCATTAATCCTTTTATAAAATATAATATCTAACAATGGGAGGGCGGGGCTGGAAAAAGTGCCAGAATGCTTTGTCATCGGCAACGAGTCTATGTGCCAAGTTTCAGTTCAACAGTTTGGTGGGAAGTGGGTCAATTAGCCGTCCCAAGAAAGAAGCACACGAACAGTTGAGGCGACAACACTTGCGTCTATTGACTCATTTGCGTCTATTGACTCAGGCCTTCCAACCCCCAGTGCATGATACCCTCACACAGTTATTCTTGTAATCAGTGAAATATCCTCATCAACACCAGGCACAGAAACATTGCAAATCCCATCTACATTCATAGGAGCCATAATGATCAATAAATTGATCGTGGGCCCTTAATATAGAGAAGAAGAACAACAACAAAATCCAAGTTAAAATACACGATTTTTGTTTTAAAATTTTGCTTTCTATCATAAGTATTAACGTTAATCGGCAGGCTTCCGTCCCGAAAACCCAGTATGGCGTACCAATTATAAATCTTCACGGAAATTTAAAATATTCAAATGACCACTGATCGCCTCGGGAAATAATGAAGCTGGTCCCAGAGAAAAAATGATCTTCTTGCCTTGGGGGATACGTTTGCAAAGGGACATTTTAAAGAAAGAAAACCCGGATGGGCTCCGACCCATAAATGACGTGACGTACTCTAGCGAAAACCCTAAAGGCTTTGCGAAACTCTAAAAATGCATGCGAGGATTGAGAAAAAAGCGAAATAAATTGGTCCCCCACAGAGAGAGAGGTTTCTACAAGACAGATCCTGTCAGGTTCTGCCGAATAACTAGGCTTATTAATCAATGCACCGGTGCTTCAAACGATCATTTGTCTTATACAATTCTTTATGTAAGAAACCCGGAAGAATTTTTACATCGAGTCGCCTAGAAAAATAGTAGAGAGAGTCAGAGGCGTAAACAAGAAATCGGGAAATCAGGGTGAGTCCATAAATTAGCACAGGGTTCAGTGGCAGAGCTGGCTATTCGTCCTAGAGAGCGAATTCCCGGATTGGGCGCCTTATAAAAACGTCAGGCACACGGCTTGAGTCAATCCTTCTAAGTGATATGATCCCCAATTAAGTGATAGGAGCCCCAATTAAGTGATAGGATCCCCAACTAAGTGATAGGAGCCCCAATTAAGTGATAGGAGCCCCAACTAAGTGATAGGAGCCCCAATTAAGCGATAGGAGCCCCAATTAAGTGATAGGATGCCCAATTAAGTGATAGGAGCCCCAACTAAGTGATAGGAGCCCCAATTAAGTGATAGGAGCTCCAACTAAGTGATAGGAGCTCCAATTAAGTGATAGGAGCCCCAATTAAGGGATAGGAGCCCTAATTAAAGGATAGGAGCCCCAATTAAGTCATAGGAGCCTTAATTAAGTGATAGGAGCCCAATTAAGTGATAGGAGCCCCAACTAAGTGATAGGAGCCCCAACTAAGTGATAGGAGCCCCAACTAAGTGATAGGAGCCCCAATTAAGTAATAGGAGCCCCAACTAAGTGATAGGAGCCCCAGTTAAGTGATAGGAGCCCCAACTAAGTGATAGGAGCTCCAATTAAGTGATAGGAGCCCCAATTAAGGGATAGGAGCCCTAATTAAAGGAAATGAGCCCCAATTAAGTCATAGGAGCCCCAATTAAGTGATAGGAGCCCCAATTAAGTGATAGGAGCCCCAATTAAGGGATAGGAGCCCCAATTAAGTGATAGGAGCCCCAACTAAGTGATAGGAGCCCTAATTAAAGGATAGGAGCCCCAATTAAGTCATAGGAGCCCCAATTAAGTCATAGGAGCCCCAATTAAGGGATAGGAGCCCCAATTAAGGGATAGGAGCCCCATTTAAGTGATAGGATGAATAATAACTGGTTGGCAGAACATTGAAGAAAGCGTCGCTACATCTATTGACACCAACGTTGATACATCTATTGACACCAACGTCGCTACATCTATTGACACCAACGTCGCTACATCTATGGACACCAACGTCGCTACATCTATTGACACAAACGTTGATACATCTATTGACACCAACGTTGATACATCTTTTGACACCAACGTTGATACATCTATTGACACCAACGTTGATACATCTATTGACACCAACGTCGCTACATCTATTGACACCAACGTCGCTACATCTATTGACACCAACATTGATACATCTATTGACACCAACGTTGATACATCCATTGGCATTAAAGTTGATACATCTATTGACACCAACGTTGATACATCTATTGACACCAACGTTGATACATCTATTGACACCAACGTTTATACATCCATTGGCATTAAAGTTGATACATCTATTGACACCAACGTTGATACATCTATTGACACCAACGTTAATACATCTATTGACACCAACGTCGCTACATCTATTGACACCAACGTTGATACATCTATTGACACCAACATTGATACATCTATTGACACCAACGTTGATACATCTATTGACACCAACGTTGATACATCTATTGACACCAAGGTTGATACATCTATTGACACCAACGTTGATACATCTATTGACACCAACGTTGATACATCTATTGACACCAACGTTGATACATCTATTGACACCAACGTTGATACATCTATTGACACCAACGTTGATACATCTATTGACACCAACTTTGATTCATCTATTGACACCAACGTTGATACATCTATTGACACCAACGTTGATACATCTATGGACACCAACGTTGATACATCTATTGACAACAACGTTGATACATCTATTGACACCAACGTTGATACATCTATTGACACCAACGTTGATACATCTATTGACACCAACGTTGATACATCTATTGACACCAACGTTGATACATCTATTGACACCAACGTTGATACATCTATTGACACCAACGTTGATACATCTATTGACACAAACTTTGATACATCTATTGACACCAACGTTGATATATCTATTGACACCAACGTTGATACATCTATTGACACCAACTTTGATACATCTATTGACACCAACGTTGATACATCTATTGACACCAACGTTGATACATCTATGGACACCAACGTTGATACATCCATTTGCATTAAAGTTGATACATCCATTGACACCAACGTTGATACATCTATTGACACCAACGTTGATACATCCATGGGCATTAAAGTTGATACATCCATTGACACCAATGTTGATACATCTATTGATTGACACCAACGTTGATACATCCATTGGCATTAAAGTTGATACATCCATTGACACCAACGTTGATACATCTATTGACACCAACGTTGATACATCCATTGGCATTAAAGTTGATACATCCATTGACACCAATGTTGATACATCTATTGACACCAAAGTTGATACATCCATTGGCATTAAAGTTGATACATCCATTGACACCAATGTTGATACATCCCCTGACACTAACGTTGATACATCCATTGACACTAACGTTGATATATCCATTGATACTGACGTTGATACAGCCATTGACACTAACGTTTATGCATCCCTTGATACCAACGTGATACATCCATTGCCATTAAAGTTTATACATCCATTGAGCACCAACGTTGATACATCCATTAACTCTAACGTTGATACATCCATTGACACCAACGTTGATACATCCATAGACACTAAAGTTGATATATCCATTGCCCCTGACGTTAATACATCCATAGACACTAACGTTGATACATCCCTTGACACCAACGTTGATACATCCATTGGCACCAACGTTGATACATACATTGACACTAACGTCGATACATCCCTTGACACTAAGTATACTTTAAATATTGGAATCAGGGTACACACGAAAAAACGAGGATGGCTTGGGAACATGTGTATAAAAAGGTAAGCTTAAAACGGCGTTTGGATTAGTGGGTTACTCGGATTAGTGAGTTACTCCGATTAGTGGGTTACTCGGATAAGTAGGTTACTCGAATTAGTGGGTTAATTTGATTAGTACGTTACTCGGATTGGTGGGTTACTCGAATTAGATTGTTCCTCGGATTAGTGGGTTACTCGGATAAGTAGGTTACTCGAATTAGTGGGTTAATTTGATTAGTAGGTTACTCGGATTGGTGGGTTACTCGAATTAGATGGTTCCTCGGATTAGTGGGTCAATCGGATTAGTAGGTTACTTGGATTAGTGGGTTACCCGGATTAGTGAGTCCCTCTGATTAGTAGGTTACTTGGATTAGTGGGTTACCCGGATTAGTGGGTCACTCGGATTAGTAGGCTACTTGGATTAGTTATTTACCTGGATTAGTGGGTTACCCGGATTAGTGGGTCACTCGGATTAGTGGGATACCTGGATTAGTTGGTTACCCGGATTAGTGGGTTTACAGGTATAACAAGAAAGTTAAAGGACATCAGCGTATGCAGCAATATGTTAATAAAGATATTCAAACAAATAAACTAAGTTGGCAGGTTGTAAAATGTTCGATGTTATTAAAACCAAAAGAACAGAGCCACGCAGCGATACCTTACATCCAAGGAATAGGCAGCATTGTATAGCAATGTGTATTTTTAGATTACACGTCATAAACTCTCAACAGGTCAACATTATCTAAACGTTTCAACCTTAAACATGTCAACATTATCTAAACGTTTCAACCTTAAACATATCAATATTATATCTAAACGTTTCAACCTTAAACATGTCAACATTATCTAAACGTTTCAACGTTAAACATGTCAACATTATCTAAACGTTTCAACGTTAAACATGTCAACATTATCTAAACGTTTCAACGTTAAACATGTCAACGTTACCTATACAATATAATGACAACGCTGACTTCATTCGTGATTATTTCGTCTATAAATGACGCTGTCATGCTTGAGATAGAGCAATCATTCTTGAGATAGATCAATCATTCCTGAGATGGAGCATTCATTCTTGAGATAGAGTGATCATTCTTGAGATAGAGTGATCATTCTTGAGATAGAGTGATCATTCTTGAGATGGAGTGATCATTCTTGAGATGAGTGATCATTCTTGAGATAGAGCAATCATTCTTGAGATAGATCAATCATTCCTGAGATGGAGCATTCATTCTTGAGATAGAGGGATCATTCTTGAGATAGAGTGATCATTCTTGAGATAGAGTGATCATTCTTGAGATAGAGCGATCATTCTTGAGATAGAGCAATCATTCTTGAGATAGGGCAATAATTCTTGAGTTAGTGCAATCATTCTTGCGATAGAGCAATCATTCTTGAGATAGAGCAAGCATCCTTTGAAGTCGAGCAATCTTTCTGTTTCGTCATTTCTAGCGTGTTGTTCAATGTGTCTTTGAAACGTTATGGCATCCGGCTCGGCTGCTCAAAAATGTGGTTCGATTTAATTCAGTAGAGCCGAAACAAAAAGTAAACTGCAAAATAGAGTTTAATTTTAGAAATTCCTTTCCGTTTCTCATAGCTTTGTTGTTTTTCTTGTCGGGGATTTGCGCCCACTCGTATTCTTCTCTCTTTTTTGTAGGTAGGATACATGTAGATATAATGTAAATTTAAATTATAATTATATTAATGAGTTTTTTTTTTTTTTTTTTTTTTTGTTTAAATATTTACTGATGAAGGTATTTTCCGAAACCTTTACATGTGTTTTCTTTGTAATAACTATTGTTGTATTTATACAAAATTTGTGCGTCTAATTAATCTTCTTTAAAATTTTATTGCATTCCAACACTCTTATAATCAGTTAATGATAAAAATGACTGGCTTTCGCCTACATCGGCGGTAGGAAAATCGCGGCTCACGACCTGAGTGCGGCTCGGCCAGTCGCACAGAAATCGGTTTTGACTACGAAAAACATGGCTCTTGACAGGTTCTTAAAAAGAAATTTGGCTCTCAACATTTTTTTTAATCCTCCTGCTGCTGATTTTAGGCTCTTTTATGGGTTTGCCGACCACTGGCCTACGTCATGGTACTACATCACGGTACTACATCATGGTACCACATCACTGTACTACATCACGGTACTACATCATGGTACTACATCACGGTACTACATCATGGTACCACATCATGGTACTACATCATGGTACTACATCATGGTACTACATCACGGTACTACATCATGGTACCACATCATGGTACTACATCACGGTACCACATCACGGTACTACATCACGGTACTACATCACGGTACTACATCACGGTACTACATCACGGTACTACATCATGGTACTACATCACGGTACTACATCATGGTACTACATCACGGTACTACATCATGGTACCACATCATGGTACTACATCACGGTACCACATCACGGTACTACATCACGGTACTACATCACGGTACTACATCATGGTACCACATCATGGTACTACATCACGGTACCACATCACGGTACTACATCACGGTACCACATCACGGTACTACATCACGGTACTACATCATGGTACCACATCATGGTACTACATCACGGTACCACATCACGGTACTACATCACGGTACCACATCACGGTACTACATCACGGTACTACATCATGGTACCACATCATGGTACTACATCACGGTACCACATCACGGTACTACATCACGGTACTACATCACGGTACTACATCATGGTACCACATCATGGTACTACATCACGGTACCACATCACGGTACTACATCACGGTACCACATCACGGTACTACATCACGGTACTACATCATGGTACCACATCATGGTACTACATCACGGTACCACATCACGGTACTACATCACGGTACTACATCACGGTACCACATCACGGTACCACATCACGGTACTACATCACGGTACCACATCACGTTACTACATCCCGGTACGTTTCGACGACTGGTAGCTTACTAAAGACTCTCTGTGTTAGCGGGCATTAAATCAATATGTCTAACAAATTTGAATGTTCGATCTGGTGTGTCAGTGCGAAAACTGACACCAAGGACTTTCTCGCATAGCTCAGTGTTAGCAGTCTTAGACATCGTGACAGCTGTTGTACTGTTGACAGCAAATGGAAGTCAGCTATGCCTGGCAGTGTTCCGGTCTAGACTTGCCGGAAGGTTCTGTGATTTGTATTTTCCTGCAATTTACCGTTTCATGGCTGTGCTATACTGTGCTATACTGTGCTATACTGTGCTATACTGTGCTATACTGTGCTATACTGTGTGCTATACTGTGCTATACTGTGCTATACTGTGTGCTATACTGTGCTATACTGTGCTATACTGTGCTATACTGTGTGCTATACTGTGCTATACTGTGCTATACTGTGTGCTATACTGTGCTATACTGTGCTATACTGTGCTATACTGTGCTATACTGTGTGCTATACTGTGCTATACTGTGCTATACTGTGTGCTATACTGTGCTATACTGTGCTATACTGTGTGCTATACTGTGCTATACTGTGCTATACTGTGTGCTATACTGTGCTATACTGTGTGCTATACTGTGCTATACTGTGCGATACTGTGCTGTACTGTAAGTTGATGTAGTTTTAGTTTCTGTATTCGAATTTGAATATGTCTAGACGTGCAATAGGACAGTAAAATTGAATATGTCTAGACGTGCAATAGGACAGTTAAATTGAATATGTCTAGACGTGCAATAGGACAGTTAAATTGAATATGTCTAGACGTGCAATAGGACAGTTAAATTGAATATGTCTAGACGTGCAATAGGACAGTTAAATTGAATATTGTCAGTATCGCTAGCTTTCGTATCGTTTTCTTTAGACACTGTTTTTCTCAGTCCTTTCTAACATGGTTTATATTCTAGGAGCCAAATCTTAAAACAGATTCAATTTTTAAAAACCGTGACACTGCGTGACAGGTAGTGACTTTATCACAGTGTCTGACATGACAAGAGCAGCAATACGTGTAAAACACCATGACAGGTGTGAATAATCATAGAGCGCGATATGATTATAATAACTCATTGCTTAATAATCATGACTATGAGCATTTCTTGTTGATTGAGATACCCGGTGTCAGTCAGAGAAGCGTGTAGTCCTGTCAATCCAAAAGTAGTTAAGTATGAGGCATTAATGTGATACAAGTAAGACATGGACACAACACATAATACTTACAAGTCAAGGTTCGATTACGTCACACATACGCACAAAAGGTGGCGGGATTTTAAGGATTACGATACAATGAAGTTACAGAGTCGTGGGTAAGGAAAAAAAGAGTTCGTGTTTCAAGGATAAGAAGATAGAATAAAACAAAGTGAACATAGTTTTATGTTTCAACGATAAAATGATTGAATAATACAAGGTGAGACTCAATGTCCGCACGGCATTTGTGTATAGCGTTCATCTATACACTAGCAAATTCTGATACGTTTTTTCTTCAATGGCTGAATTTCTTAACAGGCTTCGGTAAAATACATTCTAAATGATTCTATTACCTCACATGAAAACGTCTCATAGCGAATTGGTGTCGGTGGGCTGGAGCGCGAGCCCTTAATTCCCCCACCCCATCGGCACACCCCTACACGGGCCGATGCCGGGTCTCCCGTCCACCAGACAGTGCGGATACACGGCGGGAACCCCCCGCCCAGTCGGTCGAAAACGCTGCGTTTAAAGCGTTCGCAGCCGACTTTCCCTGAGGGTCTGGGCGGGTATGCTTCCACTCCGGAGGGAATGTGTTGCGTTACCACCCCCACTGCCCAGGGAGTCTTTCGGTCGGGACGGAAAGCTGGGACGAACCGGTTGCCTAGGAGCAGCTTTCTCACGGCCGCGTAGCTAAAATCATCGGCATGGGTTTTCACCGCCACCCAAGCCTCATATCCATCAACAGTGACAAGTAATCATGTTACGACGTTACTACTCCCGTTGCGTCGGGAATCATACGGTCGGCCTGGGTTTTTAGCTTTGGAAGGACAGTTCCTTACTACTAGTCTGTCACGCCACGAAGAAGCAAACCCAATGTGGTCGCCTCGGAGTTTCCTTTGAGGCGCGTTCATCAAAAGCAGGAACCAGATTACATCCCATGATAAAGATCGATCACTCTTTTAGTATGTTAACGATGTTAAACAGAAATTCTAATACATTTTTTTATACAAAGCCAATCGTGTGGCTTTGTAAACGTTCAGATATGTCTTGACCCGATACTTGTTCACGTGACATAGACGCAGGAACAATAATAAAAAAAATAAACCTTCATTAATTTCACGCAGAATTTCTTTGTTGTTCACATGAATCTGTCACCGATCATCGACGACCAGTCAACCCAACCGAGACCACCCCCAACCCTCTTTTCCCTGGCTGTCACCAGCTCGCGTGAGTAGCCACGCAACACGGGGTTGAGTACTCGGCGTGTCGCAGATCTGGTGGCCAGGTCAAGCGTGGGTCGACGGCTCGATGGCTAATCATCGAACAGCTGGACGCTGGACTCCCTGGACGGCACCAGCGAATAGTCTGGTCGCGTGAGGAACGGTGATATTCTCATCCGCACTGTCGTTATCACGGCAGTTATAACCAGGTAAAAGAAGAAAATGGGAGCCAAATATGGCTGGCAGCGTTAGGGTAGTGTTCCGGTCTAGACAAACCGGAAGGTTCTGTGATCTGTGTGTCATGTACCCCAACATTTTGTTATCGGGATACGGTGAAGCGTGTGTATAACTTTACGTTATCGTATAAAGTGTCAAGTCCATGGGGAAAAAAATGTCATTTGTCTCCGAAGGGAATGGTTTAGATATAAACTTTACGATAAGATCTCGTTCATATGAATACTCTGGGTCAGTCAAGTGATATTTATGAGGTTATAAAGATAGAAAATGGCCCAGCTTGCTGAGATGGGGATGAGCAGAGCAAGGCTTAGGGAATATGTGATGTCTTTCGGATGGTAGGAGCAAGATATGGGGCTTACGTGATAAGTTTGGGGTGTACAGAGCAAGATATGGGGCTTACGTGATAAGTTTGGAGTGTACAGAGCAATGCGTGGTGCGCACAAGTTAAGTTTGGGGTGGTCAGATCAAAGCATGGATCGTACGTATTAAGTTTTGCGTGGTAAGAACAAAACATCGGGGATGCATGTTACATGTGGAGAGGGTGTGGTCTCAGAGTAGGTAGAATTTTTTTCGGATAGGCTACGTTCAACGCATCGATTGCCACCTACCCTAATGGAAATGTGGTAGTAGGATGGGGGGAGGTGTTCTTACAAATATCTACGAGCGTTCAACAAGGGGAGATGGAATTTCTTATGCGTACGTAATTTATGGATCGCTCCATATTGTGTACTGGACAAATGAAGGTTATGGACTGCTGACGGGTGCAAAATGATCCATATTAATATTTTTTCTGCACTTTTAGGTCTGTCTGGGCAACCTTGGATTCGCTGCACGTAATCTGAGCAACCTTGGATTCGCTGCACGTGCTTGTCGCAGTTTTAAAATTATTTATAAGTACTCCTTTTAAAAAGTGTCTTTACTCACTGTGAGATTGTTATCCAATTGTCTAGATTCCAGTTGGGGCTTACTTTCCACATGACTAGCAATTACCCAGGTGACCATTCCATTCACAGATGACCTTGCCATGCCAAGACTACCCTTGTATGTGTTTGGATGGCCATTGCCTGCCCAGAGGATCCTAATTTAACCAGATCACCTAGATTTTGCCTAAATTTCCACTCTGTACCCGGATGCCCTCTCCGTAACCAGATGACCACTCCATGCCAAGATAACCATTCCGTACCCAGATGCCCTCTCCGTACTCAGACGATCGCTCCATTCCAAAATGGCCGTCGCCTACGCATATGACGTAGCAGATGAACATTACTTGCTATGGTGGCCACTCCTAGCAAAGATGACCATGAGAAGCCCCTATGATTGTTCCGAGCAACGATAGTTCGGGGGGATAGCTGGTAAAAAAAATTAGTAATAGTATCACGGACCAAACGGTATCAGTTAAATCAAAGAGTCACCTGTACCTGTGCCTGTTAAATCGAATAATCAGGCGTAACCCAAATGTCTAGCTTATTATTAGAAACAAATGAGACGTCTTTTCTGATCAACGTTGAATGTCTACAAGTTTTATTGAATGTGTATTCATCCACAACAGGCCTCACTAAAAAGTCTTAGTAATCTGCCCTTTTCCCTCGTGTCTGCCCTCATTCTCAGTTATCTGCCCTCATTCCCTGGTATCTGCCCTCATTCTCAGCTATCTGCCCTCATTTGCTGGTATCTGGCCTCATTCGCTGGTATCTGCCCTCATTCTCAGCTATCTGCCCTCATTCCCTGATATCTGTCCTCATTCTCTGGTATCTGCCTCATTCCCTGGTATCTGCCCTCATTCTCAGTTATCTGCACTCATAATCAGTTATCTCCCCCCATTATCTGGTATCTGCCCTCATTCTCAGTTATCTGCACTCATTATCAGTTATCTGCCCTCATTCCCTGATATCTGTCCTCATTCTCTGTTATCTGCCCTCATTATCAGTTATCTGCCCTCATTGTAAGTTATCTGCCCCCATTCTCTGATATATGCCCCCATTCTCTGGTATATGCCCTCCTTTCGTGGTTTAAATATTATTATGTATAGCATACTGGTAACTCAATGCATGAGTAATTTGCTAAAATAATTGTACATTTCACTGCAAGTCACTTCCTTTCCATTCTTCTTTTTTCTTGACCTTGTTTCTGTCTGGTTTTCTATTTTTTAGGTAGGATTTATCTCTCTCTCTATATACTATGTAAATTTGATTACTACTTATTTGCATGTCTTGTACTGATGAAGGCAAGTGCCGAAACGTTTCATTATTTGTAATGTAAAATTATTATTAAAGCTTAATACATATTGTTATATCGACACAGATTGTTCGTGTCTATCGACACAGATTGTTCGTGTCTATCGACACAGATTGTTCGTGTCTATTTAATCTAAAATAATTTGAATCGTTTTAGAACCTCTGACCGAAATTTTTACTAGAGAATGGCCAGGGAAACGATATCCACAGGGGACATTACTCTAAGACATTTCCATTTCCTGGTCACGATAACAATGTATACACCGGCCCCACGACGTGTGGTCGCGATCAGAAATCTCCGAACTTCAAAATGGAACTCTTTAATCCCTTTAGTAAATCTTTGTAAACAATTGTGTGCAATCCGAAACCTGAAGATTGAACTTTTCGGGTTCTCCAGAAGATCAGTATCCTAAATTAATAACAACTCAAAGTAACGTGATTTCATTCGACATCAAAATGGGCGAGTTCATTTTTGCAGGCGAGTCTAAAATACGGTATGACCACCGTTTCAGAAGCAGAAGAATCAGCCGTTTTTCTAAAGGGTCAACGTTTTTATTAAAGTCACTAACACTGATTCCCTTCAGCAACAGACAACTAAGTCTGCAAGACGATACCAGTACTCTATTCCAATGGGTTTGTGTGTGTGTGTGTGGGGGGGGGGGTGCCTTTTCGATAAAACGAAAAAAATATGTAACTTCTAAGAAATATTTTTAGTTCTGCAGCCAGGGGCGGATTATTTAAAGGGCATCTACAGATAAGTTAATAAAGCGCTGCATCTACGCCTTCGAAGATTCGCCTATCAGTGGCGTAGTGAGGGGGCAAGGGGGGCATCATGCCCCGGGCGCTACTCACAAAGGGGCGTCAAATGGTATATTTTACTATAAAATTGTATGGTTTTCGAATAGGGGGGGGCGTTAAAAAGGTATCGTTCCCCGGGCGCGAGTTAAGCTCGTTACGCCACTGCCGCCTATTGTCCCTCACCGTGTTTCGCCGACACTGCCCTAGTCCATGGTTTTTTTTTTTAAATTTCGATCCCTAGGCCCTGGTTTAAGATTCTCGAGATTTCCGGTCGACCTGAGGACCAGATTTCGACTTTAAAAAGAAAAAAAACTCTGTCAACAACCAACCAGAAAAATGAGACTAGTAGAGTGCGGGATTTCATCAGCTGGATTGGTTCCTATTGTCGTTAGAAGTTTGGGGCGCCGAGGGACATCGAGCTGCCACGCGTCAATGAATCATTCACGCATGGAGTACTTCGCCCAGTGTTGACGGCTGGGCCTCGTGTGATGATTCGATCGACTCACAGGGATTGTCAAGTTGATTTCTTGATCTCGCTTTCACGAGTGACTGGTTTGACCTTATGAGTGACTGGCGGGACATTAGATGATTGACTGGCGGGACATTAGATGAGTGACAGACTTGACCTTTCAAACACGCTAAAAATGTATCTCTCACGACATATCGTAGTGACAGTCTATGCTCGACTTCTAATGAATTGTCCACCTGTTTCCGTATTTTTAGAATCGGAAATTTCAAAACGGTTTACTCTGTATACGTGATTGTTTACTTCCGGTTATCATAATATTACTATAGCATACGACCTAATTCCCCCAATTAAAATTCCTTCTCTTAAATCGAGGGGGTCATTTGCTCTCTTTGGATACTACTTCTCAGCTAAGCGCTATTTTTAAATATTCTGTCTTTTTCTGTTTGTTCGCTGACGAAGGCTTCCTGCCGACATGTTCGTTGTATTGTTGCGTTCTTTTTTTACCTTATATATATATATATATATATATATATATATATATATATATATATATATATATGTGTGTGCTTGAACAGACATAATGCTCTATTATCTTGGAGGAATTGGGATCGATGTCAAATATGATGAGGATTAAGGAACAACTACTGTATACTAAGTTGTTAATTAAGGAACAACTACTGTATACTAAGTTGTTAATTTTGTCAGTGGCGTCGCTACCCTAAGATGCGGCTTGGATGAGTAAGGGCTTAGGGTTTGATAGTTTGGGGGGGGGTCTCTTTTCGATTTTAAGGAGAGTTGCGAAAACACAATTGCGGGCGTATAGCGTGGAGGTACTTCCAATGTAGCAGTCCACACAACACAATATATCAGTCCACACAATGCTGTGTAGCAGTCCACACAACACAGTGGAGCAGTCCACACAAAACGGTGTAGTAGTCAACACAGCACAGAGTAGCAGTCCACACAGTACATTGTAGTAGTCCACACAACACAATGTTGCAGTCCACAAAGTACAATGTAGCAGTCCGCACTGTACGATGCAGCAGTCTACACAACACTGTGTAGCAGTCCACACAGTACAATGTAGCAGTCCACACAACACAATGTAGCAGTCCACAAAGTACAATGTAGCAGTAAACACAATTTAGCAGTCAACACAATGTAGCAGTCAACAAAGTACAATGCAGCAGTAAACACAATGTAGCAGTCCACACAGTACAATGTAGCAGTCCACACAGTACAATGTAGCAGTCCACACAGTACAATGTAGCAGTCCACACAACACAGTGAAGCAGTCCACACAACAGTGAAGCAGTCCACACAACAGTGAAGCAGTCCACACAACACGGTGTAGCAGTCCACACAACAGTGAAGCAGTCCACACAACATGGTGCAGCAGTCCACACAACACGGTGTAGCAGTCCACACAACAGTGAAGCAGTCCACACAACATGGTGCAGCAGTCCAC
Source organism: Omphiscola glabra (assembly GCA_964017045.1). Taxonomy (NCBI): domain Eukaryota; kingdom Metazoa; phylum Mollusca; class Gastropoda; family Lymnaeidae; genus Omphiscola; species Omphiscola glabra. The sequence continues at coordinate 6,314,398 of OZ024805.1, read as the reverse complement.
ACAACAGTGAAGCAGTCCACACAACAGTGTATCAGTCGACACAACACAGTGTATCAGTCCACACAATACTGTGTAGAAGTTCACACAACACTGTATAGCCATTCTCGCAGCAACCTCGTTGTGACATGTCCGGCACGTGCTCCGTTCGAAGTCCTTCACTCAACGCCTGGACGTAAAAAAATGACCGCAGCCGTCGAGAGTCGACTTGTCGCTTCCGGTTTAATTTATTCCGTTTCCGGCGAGGGAAGTAATTTCATCCAATTTCGAATCGCCATTGTTTGCTTCGCCAGGGTGAAGTTTAGGGGTCTATTATTAGTGTTCTCTAAGTTATGACGGTTATTGATCGCGGTTTGTCAACGAGGGAGCGATGCATATATTACACGTGTCACAAATTTGTAGTAGAAGGCTGGAAACAGAAATTTGTAGTTGAAGGTTGGGAACAGAAATTTGTATTAGAAGAGTGAAAACAGAAATTAATAGTTGAAGCCTCGAAACAGAAATTTGTAGTAGAAGGTTGGGAACAGAAATTTGTAGTAAAGGGTTTTGAACAGAAATTTTTAGTAGAAGCCTGGAAACAGAAATTTGTAGTAGAAGCCTGGAAACAGAAATTTGTAGTAGAAGGTTGGGAATAGAATTTATTTTTACAAAGTTGGCAATCGAAATTTGTAGAAGAAGGTTGGGAACAGCAAATTTGTAGTCGAAGCCTGGAAACAGAAATTTGTAGTAGAAGGTTTGGAACTGAAATTTGTAGTAGAAGGTTTGGAACACAAATTTGTAGTAGAAGGTTGGTAACATAAATATTTAGTAGAAGGAAACAGTAATTTGAGCAAAACATTAACTTTAAAAATGTAGGTCTAGTTTAAGGACGGGAGAATCACCGAGGTTAAATATAATGAATGTCCCTTTGATTGTTGAGGAGATGCTCCAATTAAGCGGATTTCGGTTGCTGCGGTCCGTTTTTTCCCCAGCTTTTACGACACACTAAAAGTAAATCTTATTTCAGCTTGTAACAAATGTATATATTTTTTTATTATTAGAAAATATTACAACAATTCTTGTACAGACCCGATTTTATTTCTATCCACACTTATTAATCATTTCACCAAATTAAGGATTCTCATATTTACCCAGTTTAGTGAAGAAATAACATTTAGGGCTTCAACTCACAAAGTAGTTCAGTTCATAACTTAAGTTCCACGAGATGATGGTTTTGTCGAACCCGTCCTTTGTACGTCTGATCCGTAATTTATACAATTCGCTTACTATGCAGTATTTTTGAAAATTCATTACATTCAAATGCAAACCCGACTTTTAACATATACTATGTACGTCTGTAGATCCCATTTGTTTACATAAGCTGGTCTTTGGGGAAATTTTATAAAAGTTCATCACTTGGACAGTTCATACATGTCCATCTATATTATAGTTGACTCAAGTTCATCTCTAAGACAGGTCATACATGTCCATCTATATTATAGTTGACTCTCGTTCATCTCTAGGACAGGTCATACATGCCCATCTATATTATAGTTGACTCAAGTTCATCTCTAGGACAGGTCATACATGTCCATCTATATTATAGTTGACTCTCGTTCATCTCTAGGACAGGTCATACATGCCCATCTATATTATAGTTGACTCAAGTTCATCTCTAGGACAGGTCATACATGTCCATCTATGTTATAGTTGACTCAAGTTCATCTCTAGGACAGGTCATACATGCCCATCTATAGTATAGTTGACTCACGTTCATCTTTAACGTGGTGTACAAAAGAACAAGGGAACAATTGTCGTATCGAATCGAACAAAACAAGCGAACAACATCTGCGACAAGCGTCTTATTTGGTGTTTACGTTTCAAACATCGCATCGACCTGGACCACAAAACTTTGGTGGGAAAAATAAAACAAGATTAGCTACTCAGACATTCACGTCGTGTTAGCGCAGCTGCTCACCTCCCCTAAATGGCGCGGTTACTTCCACCCGATCGTAAGAATTAATGCCGCTGTTTTCTGCTACTTTAGATTGGACGCGAGTTGTCAATGCCGAAGGCGATGGGACGTAACTAGGTCTATTATTTTCATTATGTTTATTATTGAATAAACTTTTCCGGAGTAACCCTGGTATTCAGAAGAAGTGCAGGGGTTCTCACGTTGGGCTCGTGAATATGCTTATCCGGAATAATCCTGGTATTCAGAAGAAGTGCAGGGGTTCTCACGTTGGGATCGTAAATAGACTTATCCGGAATAACCCCGGAGATAAGTGGTAGAGCAGGGCCTCTCAAGTTTTGCTCATGAATAAAATTATCTGTAATAAGTCTATATTTTAATGGGTAGTGAGGGTTGTCTCATGTTGTGCACAAATAGGTTCCAGGAATTTAATGACACCAATAGTGCAACGATGTTGAGGATTTTAGGCCAAGTCAACATCTGTCGGGGTCAGGGAGTTCCAGTTCACAACTTAAGGGGTCAGAGAGTTCCAGTCTGCATCTATCGAGGTCAGAGCTGTCCATTCCACATCTATCGAGGTCAGAGAGTTTCCGTCCGCATCCATCGGAGTCGGAGAGTTTTTTTTAAATTAGAGTCGATTTCGAAAAATTACATAAAGAGTTTGTGTTGGAATTAAATTTATTGTACAAAGAAAACGATTCTCCGACAGTGTAGCGTGTGAGTCTGAAGTTCCCTCAGAGTCTTATCTCAAGTCAATAAAGACCATCAAACACAATTCCTTTCACGTGTCTTGAAGTGGATCAAAGAAACTGCAAAGACGCGATGAATAGTTTAGTGATCACAGGGAAGTTGAACAGAATCGAAGACAACATGGAATCTCAAATCCCCCTTTCAATAAAAATTGATTATAGATCATGTGTCGTCGCACCCCCCCCCCCAGCTCCACCTCACAGATTCCCAGGGCAGTGATTCTCAAACTTCCTAATGCCGCGACCTTTTAATGCAGTTCCTCATGTTCTGGTGACTCCCAAAAAAAATATTTTCGTCGCTGCGTCATAAATATGTGTTTTCCGATGATCGCGACCCACAGGTTGAGAACCGCTGCCCGAAGGCAAGAAAATATTTGATATCCACTGCACCCGTGCGTGCTGTTTAGAGAAACCGAAATCCTCCGAGCCCTGTGTCGAGGATCATAAGATAACAACCTTATTTAGCAAAGGTTTGGGACGTGCTCTTTATTTTCATCGCTGTTTATACTGGGAAAGGTTAGATAATAAAGAAATAAAGAATGCTTTTATATTGTTTTAACATTACCGTTTTAATATATCTGGTGCGAGAAGGTTTGCTTGGCTTGGGAAGCTCGCCCCTCAGAAGAAAACAGATCCTGAGTTTGGACAAATAGCTCATTGGCATTGGTCAGTTTCAGGACCGGGCGTGATCAAGTGCATTCATATCTGGACGGTTTTAGGTCAAGAGTTGCTGGCCAAGGTGCTCTCAACAGAGTGGACGTGCCTAAAAATGTGGCTGGCACAGAATAATGGATTGCTCTTGTGGCGTTAAGGCTGTCCGTGAGTGGTTAGATTTGTCTGAAAGAGATGTTTCTTGGCTGTCAGAGTTGTCAGTTAGCTGTCTGTGTTACTATCTGGCTGTCAGTTGCCTGTCAGAGATGACAGTGGCTGTCTGGGTTGTTATCTTGTTGCCTGTATTTTTATATGACTGTCTGACTTGTAACTTGGCTTTCGGACTTGTAGCTTTGCTGTCTGACTTGTAACTTGGCTGTCTTACTTGTAACGTGGCTGTCTGACTTGTAACTTGGCTGTCTGACTTGTAACATGGCTATCTGACTTGTAACTTGGCTGTCTGGCTTGTGACTTGCCAATCTGACTTGTAACTTGGCTGTCTGACTTGTAACTTGGCTGTCTGACGTGTAACTTGGCTGTATGACTTGTAACTTGGCTGTCTGACTTGTAACTTGGTTGTCTGACTTGTAACTTAGCTGTCTGACTTGTAACTTAGCTGTCTGACTTGTAACTTGGCTGTCTGGCTTGTTACTTGGCTGTCTGGTTTGTTATTGACTGCCTGACTTGTTATTGGCTGTCTAGCTTCTTATTGGCTGTCTGAGTTTCGTCTTGGCTGCCTGAATGATAACTTGCCAGGCGCGACTGCTGATGTCTCGAATTACATTGCAATGATTTTTGCCATTCCATTTTTATAGATTTCTTGAGCATTCCTAAGGTTTTCATGGGGTGAATTTGAGTTCAAAACGGGTGTACGGGCATTATTTTTACAATATGTAAATTACTAAGGTTTGGTGATGTAAACTATAATTAATTGGTATAACGTTTGTGGTTGAGAGAGTAGCAGATCATGAGATGTGCTAGCTAGAAAATGACATCCCTAAGACCATCGACAATTAACAAATAATAAAGAATTTCTCTTCAAAAAATTACGCAAGCCATTATGTTGATTTATATTAAATAATTTATTCTTTCTATCTGTCAATAATTGTACTTTATCATCCTCTGTTATTATTTTAGTTTATTTCTGATGACGTTTTAAAACTATTATTGATTTTGAATGATTTTGTTTTTTTGTATCAATAAATTGAATTCATCGTAGTTTAACTTAATTTAATTTAATGTTTATTTTTATTTTACATTTTTATTCATCTTGGTGAGTTGGTGGGAATCAGCAACTGTTTGCCCCCCCCCCCACCCACTGTTTGATCATGGGGCGAGTGCCCCCTTCACCACCTTCTCGCGGCACAGGTATGTTGTGTTGCTAGGGGGCCCCAGTGCATTGCTGTGCCCAGGGCCCCCTATGTTGTTAAGACGGCCCTGGCTACACCCCTTGATTCATTGAAACAACGATTTCCTTTTTCGAAAATATTACGCACCAAAAGCAGTTGCGTTATTTTTTGTTTAAAATATCATTTAGCGTCATCATTGAACCATACTTTCTTTCAAACAATTTGAATTATTTGTAATATACTCTCATTACCAAATTCGCTGATTAGGAATCTAGGAAGCAGTCTATTAGGAAGCAGTCTATTAGGGACAGAGGCGTAGCAGGGGGTACAGATATACCCGGGCGCCAGCTAGTTAGGGGTGCCAATATTTGCCATGGTATTATTTTATTGATGAAAATAATGGGTTTGAGAGTTGAAAAAAGGAAAAGAGGGCGCTTTAAAATGAATCTTGTCCCCGGGCGCCAAACACTCTAGCTACGCCTCTGGTTAGGAAGCAGTCTATTAGGAAGCAGTCTATTAGGAAGCAGTCTATTAGGAAGCAGTCTATTAGGAAGCAGTCTATTAGGAAGCAGTCAACGAGTAATGATACCAGAAGCGTAATATATATAAGAGATACTTTAGAGAGTTTTGGTTAGGATTATTGCAACATGTGATTAGGTATAATACAGAAATCTGATTACATATAATAATGACATTTCATTACATATAAAAACGACATCGGATTACATATTTATAGTAGCGACATATGATTCCGTATAATAACCACATGTGACTAGATTTAAAAACGACATGAAACCAAACCAAATCATGGATCAAGTCAGATAACTTTAAAAATCTTGACATTTTCTCAATTTATGGTGTGATGAGAAAACTGTCAGTTGAAAATCTTTCTCTCTATGTCTATCTCTCTATCTATTCCTCTCTTTCTCTCTGTCTCTCACTCTCTCTCTCTCTCTCTCTCTCTATGTCTCTCTCTCTGTCTCTCTCTGTGTATGTCTCTCTGTCTCTCTCTCCGTATCTCTTACACACACACACTCTCTCTCTCTCTCTCTTGGTTTTCGAATGTGGAACATATCATCTGATAAGCGGTATTTATAGAGAACAAAGAACCAAATATGATAGACCTGAAATTAGAGCGATGTTGTGTCAAGAATAGCGTTGTCAATATCTTGGCGTCGTTTATCCAATGTCATTGCTTTGGGATGTAGGAATATTGTTTAAACAGAGCTCAAAGTAGTCCGCAGCAGACAATGCAATGCGCATGACAGGTTACCCAAAAAAAGCTTGGCACAGTTCTATTGGATACATTAACTAACAATAACAACGCGTGAAGCTAAAAATAGCCTCCTAATGTAATGAAGAGACTCTGGTGCTTTCGAAACCGGAAGTTGACACCTAGACACTTGTCTCGCCGCGAGTCGGAATGTCATTAAGGTAGCCAGTTTTGCTAGCGGATGGCGTGTGGGCTACTTCATCAAGTCCGTTCCAATGGTTCTAAACTTGTTTATGCACGACGCTAAGGCTTCTGAATAGATCTTAAATTTTAAAGTGAATACTTAAACATTGTAAAGTGCCTGAAAAATTACCTGGGATTGGGTCTTTACGCAAGAAAACGTATCTTTCAGAAATGTTGATCCCAAAGAATTGAAATGTCTCTTACCTTGAAAATATAGTTACTGTTACGTACCGCTACGGCTTTGTAGATTTACTCTGTGTTAAGATTGTGGTTCGTATAATTAACAATAAGTAACAAAGGACTGAGACAAACACTGGGTTAGTGGGTAAAGAAAAGGACACCCAAGCTAGTGACGGTAACACTTTTGAATTTAATAATACAAAGGAATCTCTCTATAAATTACAAATTTGAGTACAGAAGCAAGGAAAAAATTGCATCAGCCTACAGCAAGTGAGACAAAGGTGCACTTCTCGAAATACGTATATTAATTTCGAAGTGGCTATAGGTACACGGGTACAAGAATAGCATTGAGCTTAATGGTACCCGGGTGCGAATGGCGGCGCTGCGTGTCCGGGTCCATTTTGACTAATGCTATTCGGACGTCATTTGTAGTAATTTATTTTAGTTACAATGAAGAATTAAGTTTACAAACGTATAGTACATTCAATTATCTTTCATTTGATACCTCATTGGGTCTTATAAACCCAACAATCATATTTTTAATCGTTTTTTAATACCAACCTCTCAATTCTGGTACCCGGGTACCTATAGGTGCAGCCTGTTAATTTACCGGGAATTTTAGGTTTATCGTGGAGCACGCAGACTTAACGGTGAGACACGATGATCAGAATCATTAATTTCTGCAAGATTCATCAGAGATTAAATCAAAGGTATTGAACTAAAACCATCTGAATCGATGGATTAAACATGTCAGGTATATTTGCCGGCTTCGTCCCAGTGGCGTAGTGAGGGGGGAGCAAGGGGGGGGCATCATGCCCCGGGTGCTACTCACAATGGGGCGCCAAATGGTATATTTTACTATAACATTGTATGGATTTCGAATAGGGGGGGCGCTAAAAAGGTATTGGGGGGCACTAAAAAGGTATTGTGCCCCGGGCGCGAGTTAAGCTCGCTACGCCACTGCTTCGTCCCACTGAGATTAGGCCGAAGGTACATTGTTGAAGACAGCACTCCGTAGGACTTCTTTCTGTGTTCATCCACGCACTGGGAGCTCTCAGTAAGGACTGTGTTGAAGACAGCACTCCGTAGGACTTCTTTTTGTGTCCATCCACGCACTGGGAACTCTCAGTAAGGACTGTGTTGAAGACAGCACTCCGTAGGACTTCTTTCTGTGTTCATCCACACTGGGAACTCTCAGTAAGGACTGTGTTGAAGACAGCACTCCGTATGACTTCTTTCTGTGTCCATCCACGCACTGGGAACTCTCAGTAAGGACTGTGTTGAAGACAGCACTCCGTAGGACTTCTTTCTGTGTCCATCCACGCACTGGGAACTTTCAGTAAGGACTGTGTTGAAGAGTGCACTCCGCATGACTTCTTTCTGTGTCCATCCATACTGGGAACTCTCAGTAAGGACTGTGTTGAAGAGTGCACTCCGCATGACTTCTTTCTGTGTCCATCCACGCACTGGGAACTTTCAGTAAGGACTGTGTTGAAGAGTGCACTCCGCATGACTTCTTTCTGTGTCCATCCATACTGGGAACTCTCAGTAAGGACTGTGTTGAAGAGTGCACTCCGCATGACTTCTTTATGTGTCCATCCACGCACTGGGAACCCTCAGTAAGGACTGTGTTGAAGAGTGCACTCCGCATGACTTCTTTCTGTGTCCATCCACGCACTGGGAACTCTCAGTAAGGACTGTGTTGAAGAGTGCAGGTTCTGTATCCCCCGCTTCGTCCCACTGAGATTTGAAAGACCGTAAATTTACAGTCATCACACTCAAGCGTACAGTCATCACAGTCACGAGTACAGTCATCGCAGTCAGAGTAAAGTAATCACAGTCAAGAGTACAGACATCACAGTCTCGAGTACAGTCCTCAGTCAAGAGTACATTCATCACCGTCAAGAGTACAGCCATCACAGTCTTGAGTATAGTCAACACAGACATTAGTACAGTCATCACAGTTTTGAGTACAGTCATCACAGTAACAAGTACACTGTTTTCATTTTATTGTACTTTAACAAATAGTTCGCATCAGGAGTACTTTAATAGACCTGTATATGACCTTTGCTATTATAAACAGTTCGCGTCACGAGTACTTTAATAGACATGTAGATGACCTGTTCTATTATAAATAGTTCGCGTAACGAGTACTTTAATAGACCTGTAGATGACCTTTGCTATTATAAATAGTTCGCGTAACGAGTACTTTGATAGACCTGTAGATGACCTGTGCTATTATAAATAGTTCGCGTCACGAGTACTTTAATAGACCTGTAGATGACATTTGCTATTATAAATAGTTCGCATCACAAGTACTTTAATAGACCTGTAGATGACCTGTGCTATCATAAATAGTTCGCATCACGAGTTCTTTAATAGACCTGTAGATGACCTGTGCTATTATAAATAGTTCGCACAACGAGTAAAAAAAATATTGTGGGTTAAAAATATCTAATTCATAGCGTATGAAATCTATTATCGTTATTCCACCTCCGATCCTCAATCCACCGTACCCGCCCATGCTCAAAAGTGCTCCACCCTCACTCCACAGTACCCACCCTGACACCACCGTACTCCACACACACTCCACCGTACCCATACCCCCACCCTGCTGTTAGGGGCATTCCATAATAAGGTCACGAAAATTTTGTGATTGTCTTAGCCCCCACTCCCCTCCCCCTTTTCCCCCCATCGTCACAAAAATTTAAAGGCGCCACCCCTCCCCCCCCCCCAAAAAAAACAAAAAACCAACCTATAACGGTGGTTCTCAGCCAGGTGTGAAACAAAACCACCCAATGTGTTGCGCACGACCCAGTAAATTGTTTTTGCTTGTTGATGCTGCCCTGAACATTAAATCAATTTTTATAAATTTTGATGACCACCAGTAAATGCTTTTGTGTTATGGTTGTTGATTTGTTTCTTGTTTCAAGAAAGATCCCCACCCCCTTTTCCAATTTTTTCCTCAACCCCCCCACCCCCCCCCCAAAAAAAAAAGGGGTCAACAATTTTTCGTTCCATAACAATCTCACGTGGTAGACCTAATTATTTGACCCTGTTTCCACATTTCGACATGAAGTCTCACACGACTGTCAGTGTCACTACACCCCGATTCACATCCAACGTTGCGTCCTTAACTTGATCAGAGGCCATTTATCGGACCTCGCAGACCTGTTCTCATTCGTGCATTGATCGGACATTAAAATTTAAAAAATAAGAAAATAATTTTAATTGTTGTACAAGAGAAAAATGTATTTTAAAAAATGTCTCTAAGTTAGGATTAGGGTTAGGTGTAGTGTTGAGTTAAGTGTTGGGTTTAGGGTTGGGTTTAGGGTTGGGTTTAGTGTTGGGTTTAGGGTTGGGGCTACCGTTTGGGTTAGGTTAAACCACCACCCCCATCGTCTCAAAACGTAACAAAAATTTACCCTCCACCCCCTAGGCGCGTGACGTCATTTATGGATGGCCCAATACTCCACCAACACTCCACTGTCACAGTTAACCAACCTTTCTAATTAATCTTTAACATTCCTTTTTTTCAGCTTAGGACGAGGTAGACACAAAAAACTCATTGTCAAGATTTTTCCTACAGCCCTCATTAAAGCCCGCCAAGTCGTCAATAGGATGTCAATATGCCCTGCAGCAGACGTGAAGCTCGTGTGGACGCCATGTTCAAGATTTCATCAAACACCTTCCAAAAGGCAATCAATGCGGTTTTGAAGAGAAAAAAATGCTTTTGTCTGGCTATTAATGGATTTTTTTATTGATAGCTTTAAGCTACGATTTTTTTTTTTGCCGTGGAATCGAGTCTTACCTTGGTAATTAAAAATGGTGTACTTGAGATGAGGGATTAGAGAAATGAATGTCACGGGTATTAATTTTAACATATCAGTACCGGTTTTAGTATATTAATTACGTACACTGGTGTACTTGAGATGAGGGATTAGAGAAATGAATGTCACGGGTATTAATTTTAACATATCAGTACCGGTTTTAGTATATTAATTACGTACACTGGTGTACTTGAGAAGAGGGATAAGAGAAAAGAATGTCACGGGTATTAATTTTAACATATCAGTACCGGTTTTAGTATATTAATTACGTACACTGGTGTACTTGAGAAGAGGGATAAGAGAAAAGAATGTCACGGGTATTAATTTTAACATATCATTACCGGTTTTAGTATATTAATTACGTACACTGGTGTACTTGAGAAGAGGGATAAGAGAAAAGAATGTCACGGGTATTAATTTTAACATATCAGTACCGGTTTTAGTATATTAATTACGTACACTGGTGTACTTGAGAAGAGGGATAAGAGAAAAGAATGTCACGGGTATTAATTTTAACATATCAGTACCGGTTTTAGTATATTAATTACGTACACTGGTGTACTTGAGAAGAGGGATAAGAGAAAAGAATGTCACGGGTATTAATTTTAACATATCAGTACCGGTTTTAGTATATTAATTACGTACACTGGTGTACTTGAGAAGAGGGATAAGAGAAAAGAATGTCACGGGTATTAATTTTAACATATCAGTACCGGTTTTAGTATATTAATTGCGTACACTGGAAATGTGTGAGCTTGTTTGTTAGAGAAGAAGTCAGAGACCCCATCCGACACACAGAAATAGTATTTTTATGCAATGGTCAAGTTACCAGGTGTGTAGTGTAATGAATGGACTCTCAGTAACTAGGTGTCCAATATAACTACTAGGATCTCAGTACGCATGTGTTTATTGTAACTACTAGACCTTTAGTAACTAGATGTCTAGTGTCATGACTAGACTCTCACTAACCAGTTGTCTAGTGTAACTACTGGACTCTCAGTAACCAGTTGTCTATTGTAAACACTGGACTCTTAGTAACCAGGGGTAAAGTGTAACTTCTGGGCTATCAATAACCAGGTGTATAGTGTAATGACTGGACTCTCAGTAAACAAATGTCTAAACTATTGCGCTCTCAGTAAACATGTGTAACTATTGCGCTCTCAGTAAACATGTGTAACTATTGCGCTCTCAGTAAACATGTGTAACTACTGCGCTCTCAGTAAACAGGTGTAACTATTGCGCTCTCAGTAAACAGGGATCTAGTGAAACTAAATGAGTTGAAAGTTTCTTTTCTTTCATGTTAAAAGAACAAATATTTGCATTCATGCTTTCAATATGTTTTATTACTTTCAAACACATACACACGAACTTTATATAAAGTAATGATGCATACACACACAAACACACATACAAACATACACACACAAACACACACACACAAACACACATACAAACATACACACACAAACACACACACAAACACACACACAAACATACACACAAACACACACATACAAACACACACACAAACACACACACACAAACACACACACACAAACACACACACACAAACACACACAAACACATACACACACACACACACACAAACATACACACACAAACATACACACACACAAACACACACACACACAAACATACACACACAAACATACACACACACATACACACACATAAACACACACACACACACAAACACACACACACACACAAACACACACATACACACACACACACACACAAACAAACACACACAAACAAACACAAACACACAGAGAAAGGGGTGGTGTGTGAAATATAAATATCGTCTTTACTCATTAAAAAAATATTCATGATTTTTGATGTACTAGACACCCCCCTCCTCCCACTCCCCGCCCCCCCCCCCCCCAAAATAAAGGAAGGCATAAGATACAAAAATAATTCCTGCACTTCATGGTACAGTCTCTGTGCATCATGGTGCAGTCTCTGTATTTCATGTTACAGTCTCTGTACTTCATGGTAAAGTCTCTGTGCTTCATTCATGGTACAGTCTCTTTACTTCATGGTACAGTCTCTGTGTTTCATGGTACAGTCTCTTTACTTCATGGTACAGTCTCTGTACTTGTTGCCCTACCAACTATCCCTAAGTTTACTCACTTAAAACCTGAATATTTCAGTATGAAACCCTGAATATTTCAGTATGAAACCCTGAATATTTCAGTATGAAAATCTGAATATTTCAGTATGAAAATCTGAATATTTCAGTATGAAAAACTGCATATTTCAGCATGAAAATCTGAATATTTAAACATGAAATCCTGGCAAATCTGACAAATTGTGTTCCTTGTTAATATCCCAGTATTCCATCTGCAAAACGAACCTCTCCCCGCTTATTTTTTTTAAAATGTAACTTAATTTTGAAACAATGGACCTCTTTTTTTTTAGTCAGAAGTTGATGCTCACCCCAATGTCGTAAAACAAAATTGTGCATACAAAATGAAATCTGTTTAAAATTTAAAGTAAATTTGACGATAATTTGACGAAAGTTTGATCGTCGTCTGAACTGAGCTTAAACCCCGACCTATAAGTCCCTTCAATTAGATTTTGTATATAGCAAGCAGGGTGAAATTTTGGGAAACGTTTATAAGGGAAAATGATGGGTTTTGGTAAAAGTGTGTAGTAGAAAAATGCATCTCTTAAGCCACGAAATGCCATAAGTACAGGATGCTAAAGTGGCCTTTATAATGGCTTTATTTTGCCATTCTTAATAAATCAAGTAGTTTTCCACAGTCAAGTGCATACTGTTTCAACTATAGTGTAACAAACACGACAGTGTAACAAACACCACATAGTAACAAACACCACAGTGTAACAAACACCACATTGTAACAAACTCAGAGTGTAACAAACACCACATTGTAACAAACACCTCATTGTAACAAACACCACATTGTAACAAACACCACATTGTAACAAACACCACATTGGAACAAAGACCACATTGTAACAAACACCACATTGTAACAAACACCACATTGTAACAAACGCCACATTGTTACAAATGCCACATTGTAACAAACACCACATTGTTACAAACGCCACATTGTTACAAACGCCACACTGTAATAAGCCACCCCAACCCATCCACCCTCCCTTAAACATCAAACCATCCAACTCCAATAGAATATATCCACATAATTGTTCTGGATTAGGATCGAATATCTCAAAGTCTATCCAACTCCCCCCTCTCCCCTCCACGATCTTCACAATGTTGTGTCATGAGGTGGTGCTCATATCTCAGCGATCAATAATTTTGTCTACAGTCCAGAACGGGGCTTCCCACACCCTGCCTTTCAGGGGTCCCCATGCGTAATTTGTGGGAATCAGTGCACTGATTATTGTAAGTTCAAGAGCCACAACTCTGGTTCTCACGTTTATTTTAATCACGAAATCGCGAGAGAAGCTACTTAATTTTGTCCACACACAAAAGTGAATGGTTATATCACATAAAAAAATAAATGGGAACCGCTGATCTTATATGTAAGGGAAATGTTGCACGAAAAGTGGGGAAGGGGGAGTAGTTCTAGGGGGAGTGAGTTTTTGGCGAGAGTTGATTCTATGTTTCCTATTTATGACCCATCACCCCCTCAGCCCCCCCAACACACACTGACTTCCCACTCCACACCCTTCACCCAAAGCGGACATCTACATTCCATGTAAGGCTTACGTGGTTGTAATAAACCAAAGCCAACTGAATTCTATCATGGTGTTGGCTGGTATAATATGTACCACTATGGCTGTATGAACTAATAGTATCACTGGTGTTGGCTGGTATAATGTGTACCACTATGGCTGTATGAACAAATTCTATAATGGTGTTGGCTGGTATAATATGTACCACTATGGCTGTATGAACTATTTGTATCACTGGTGTTGGCTGGTATAATGTGTACCACTATGGCTGTATGAACTAATTGTATCACTGGTATTGGCTGGTATAATGTGTACCACTATGGCTGTATGAACTAATTCTATCACTGGTGTTGGCTGGTAAAATGTGTACCAGAATGGCTGAATGAAATACTTTTATGAATGAGTTTAGCTGATGGTTGATATAACTTGTACCGTTTTGGCTTTATAAAAAGATATCATTTTATTTGCTGTTGGCTAGTATAATGCGTACCAGTATGGCCCAGTGGAGAATATGAAACAAACAAGACTCCACACCTATCGGTTTTACGCACATATTATAGAACATGGTGTAATGAAAGGTCTTGTAGATTCTAACTTTATTATTTCAGATGAAACCAAGGGTATTGTCTTATGGACATTTTTAAGGTTTTGTCCAGAGGAAGAGATGTGTACGTGAGATTTATAAAAAGTTACGATGCTCAAGTCTTACATTTTTTTATTTTTTTTTTTTAAATTTGATAAATAAAAACAACTACTAAAGAAAATAGCTAGATGGAATGAAATAATCGTTGTCACGTGACGCAGTTACTACAAATATGGACAGGAATGTAATATTATTAGGTAGCAGGGGAAGCGTTCTGTTGTCGTCTGTAGCTGAAGGCAGCTCCCGAGAGTGATGACATTCTCCAACACAAGCGTTCTGTTGTCGTCTGTAGTTGAAGGCAGCAACCGAGAGTGATGACATTCTCCAACGGAAGTAAAGTCCTGGAATTATCTAATGGGTAAACGGCTGTTTTAGAAGACAGCTACACCTGGTGACGTCACAGCATGACAGGAAAACTACACCTGTTGACGTCACAGCATGACAGGAGAGCTACACCTGGTGACGAAACATCACGGTACTTTAGTTAATAGTGAGATGGCCCTGGTGACGTCACGGCGTGACAGAGAGCTGGGCCTGATGACGTCGCAGCATGAAAGAGAGTTGGACCCGTCGACGTCACAGCATGACAGAGAGTGGTGCCCGGTGACGTCACGCTATGAAAAAGAGTCGGGCCCGGGGACGTAACATCACGACACCTTAGTTAGATGAGAGTTGGGCCTGATGACGTCACATCATGAAAGAGAGTTTGCCCTGGAGACATCACATAATGAAATTTTAAAGTAGAGAGAAGTCCGTGTTTGACCTTATATTATGTTCTCTGACAAGAAGACCATACGGGTTTGACGTCAGCGTATGTTACTTAAGATTATCTGGGGGCTTTACAGTGACGCTGGGTGCGTTACAGTGACCATCTTTACATTAACTTCGCGTAACAATTCCAAACATCGGTTCTCAAATGCACAATCAGTAAAAAATGCATAACACACACGCTCTCTCAAACAGCATGGCGTTTTCCCCTGCCCCCTTAATGTGCTCACGAAGTGGGGCTCATTTTCCGTCACCTTTCGAGAGCCCCTGTGGGATCCGAGCCAGGAGAACGTCATGTTTATATCGTTGGTACACGCGAGATCTCGCTGTTCCAGTTCGGCCCTTCCCTTTGCCCACACACAAACTTAGATCAATGCAACCCCCTAGATGTACATCTAGATGGTATGACCAGTAATCCCGATGCGAAGCCAGTCGACGTCAGTAAAAAAATATGTATACATTGTTTCGCTGCGCTGTCATTGATGAAGCATATCTACCAAAGTTAGGACCGATCTACAAAAGGTTGGACAGATCTACAAAAGGTTGGACAGATCTACAAAAGGTTGGACAGATCTACAAAAGGTTGGACAGATCTACAAAAGGTTGGACAGATCTACACATTGTTGGGCTGTCGGTTCTCTTTCTCTACGGCTGAAGGTTCTCTTGGGATGAAGGTTCTCTTGGGATGAAGGTTCTCTTGGGATGAAGGTTCTCTTGGGATGAAGGTTCTTTTGGGCTGTAGGTTCTCTTGGGATGAAGGTTCTCTTTGGCTATAGGTTCTCTTGGGCTATAGGTTCTCTTGGGCTATAGGTTCTCTTGGGCTATAGGTTCTCTTGGGCTATAGGTTCTCTTGGGCTATAGGTTCTCTTGGGCTATAGGTTCTCTTGGGCTATAGGTTCTCTTGGGCTATAGGTTCTCTTGGGCTATAGGTTCTCTTGGGCTATAGGTTCTCTTGGGCTATAGGTTCTCTTGGGCTATAGGTTCTCTTGGGCTATAGGTTCTCTTGGGCTATAGGTTCTCTTGGGCTATAGGTTCTCTTGGGCTATAGGTTCTCTTGGGCTATAGGTTCTCTTGGGCTATAGGTTCTCTTGGGCTGTAAGTTCTCTTGGGCTATAGGTTCTCTTGGGCTATAGGTTCTCTTGGGCTGTAAGTTCTCTTGGGCTATAGGTTCTCTTGGGCTATAGGTTCTCTTGGGCTATAGGTTCTCTTGGGCTATAGGTTCTCTTGGGCTATAGGTTCTCTTGGGCTATAGGTTCTCTTGGGCTGTAAGTTCTCTTGGGCTATAGGTTCTCTTGGGCTATAGGTTCTCTTGGGCTATAGGTTCTCTTGGGCTATAGGTTCTCTTGGGCTATAGGTTCTCTTGGGCTATAGGTTCTCTTGGGCTATAGGTTCTCTTGGGCTATAGGTTCTCTTGGGCTATAGGTTCTCTTGGGCTATAGGTTCTCTTGGGCTGTAAGTTCTCTTGGGCTATAGGTTCTCTTGGGCTATAGGTTCTCTTGGGCTGTAAGTTCTCTTGGGCTATAGGTTCTCTTGGGCTATAGGTTCTCTTGGGCTATAGGTTCTCTTGGGCTATAGGTTCTCTTGGGCTATAGGTTCTCTTGGGCTGTAAGTTCTCTTGGGCTATAAGTTCTCTTGGGCTATAGGTTCTCTTGGGCTATAGGTTCTCTTGGGCTATAGGTTCTCTTGGGCTATAGGTTCTCTTGGGCTATAGGTTCTCTTGGGCTATAGGTTCTCTTGGGCTATAGGTTCTCTTGGGCTATAGGTTCTCTTGGGCTATAGGTTCTCTTGGGCTATAGGTTCTCTTGGGCTATAGGTTCTCTTGGGCTATAGGTTCTCTTGGGCTGTAAGTTCTTTTGGGCTATAGGTTCTCTTGGGCTATAGGTTCTCTTGGGCTATAGGTTCTCTTGGGCTATAGGTTCTCTTGGGCTATAGGTTCTCTTGGGCTATAGGTTCTCTTGGGCTGTAAGTTCTCTTGGGCTATAGGTTCTCTTGGGCTATAGGTTCTCTTGGGCTGTAAGTTCTCTTGGGCTATAGGTTCTCTTGGGCTATAGGATCTCTTGGGCTATAGGTTCTCTTGGGCTATAGGTTCTCTTGGGCTATAGGTTCTCTTGGGCTGTAAGTTCTCTTGGGATGAAGGTTCTCTTGGGCTATAGGTTCTCTTGGGCTGTAAGTTCTTTTGGGCTATAGGTTCTCTTGGGCTATAGGTTCTCTTGGGCTATAGGTTCTCTTGGGCTATAGGTTCTCTTGGGCTATAGGTTCTCTTGGGCTATAGGTTCTCTTGGGCTGTAAGTTCTCTTGGGCTATAGGTTCTCTTGGGCTATAGGTTCTCTTGGGCTATAGGTTCTCTTGGGCTATAGGTTCTCTTGGGCTATAGGTTCTCTTGGGCTGTAAGTTCTCTTGGGATGAAGGTTCTCTTGGGATGAAGGTTCTCTTGGGATGAAGGTTCTCTTGGGCTGTAAGCTCGCTTGGGCTGTAATCTCGCTTGGGCTGTAAGCTCTCTTGGGCTGTAAGTTCTATTGGGATGAAGGTTCTCTTGGGATGAAAGTTCTCTCCGATGCCAGCTTTGTTAAAAAGGGATATCAAATTTTATCAAATCATCCAATGAAATTTTAATTTGTAAATTGAAGTTCATCTCCATTAGAAGCTGTTGAAGTTTTAGAATTTATTTTGACTGGTTTTGTTTTCAAACAGTTTTTATTTTAAGTAACTTAACTCGTAATAAGGGACCCCAAAGGAGAGAAGGAAACAAAATGGCCATTATCTAAATTCGATAAGTGTTATCAAATATCGTTGTGAAGCTCTAGTTACAAACAAGCTGGTAGTATTCGATCACATCAATCGAAATGCAGTTACACTAACTTAATAGAAAGCGATACGCCGAAAAAAGGGAGGGATCATTTAATAATTGGTAATTGGAGGAAACCTTATCGGACTTGTAATGGATGTTGGGAAACCAACTCTGCCCGGGTTGTCTACCATTGAGTTGGACATATTATGTTGTACACAAATGTGTAATTTACTATTTGTTAACATTTAGATTTTATTTTTCCGATCAAATTTTCATTTATTTTTATTAATGTCAGACAACAACCTGTTTTTAAAGCAAATTAACTAATTATAAAAGTGTTGGACTGCGATAAAGCTTTAAAATAGATTAAATAGACACGAACAATCTGTGTCGATATAACAATATATATTGAGCTTTAATAATAATTTTACATTACAAATAATTAAACGTTTCGGCACTTGCCTTCATCAGTACAAGACATAGAAATAAGTATTAATCAAATTTACATAATATATATAGAGAGAGATAAATCCTACCTAAAAAATAGAAAACCAGACAGAAACAAAGTAAAGAAAAAAGAAGAATGGAAAGGAAGTGACTTGAAGTAAAATGTAAAAGCCCAATCAGGAAAAAAAGACATCGCAGTTACGTAAAATTGTGGATTTGGTTTATCCCGTATGGAGTTAACGTACCAAATCTTGATATTAACTTGATATCTCCATATAGATCCTATCCGGTGTGTTATTATTATACAGTATACCAGTAACTGCGATGTCCAACATGCCATCATGGTTGGTGCTATTGAAATGTTTGGAGACCGGACAGAGAGCCTGTTTATTTATATTATAGAGGTGTTCTCTAAACCGGTCTCCAAGGCGACGACCTGTCTCTCCTACGTATAATTTTAAAGTAAAGATTGCTTCTCAAGTCTGGGGGTTTTCCTTCATCTGCCTGTCTAACATCAGACCAGACTTTTTTTCTGCTCTATCTATCTCCGCTTTAAGGTTACGCCCCACCCCCAAGGTGGGAAAAAAAGTGCATTCCTTGATTTTATCAAAGTTGAAATTTCCTCCGAGTTCAGAATTCTGTCACTGTCACGATGAATAATGTCAGACATCTTCAGTTAATTTCCCTCACCATCCACCCCGCATTTTTTTGTTTGTTTACGGTGCTTTGACTGTCATTTGTTTCTAATATTTTTCTCTGATATTTCTCAGATGATTTCACGTCACCGCTGTAACAGAGTGGTTCTTTTCTATGTGTAGATTATGTGAGAGTAAAGTTGTGGGCAGAACCGTGAGAGTAAAGTTGTGGGCAGAACCGTGAGAGTAAAGTTGTGGGCAGAACCGTGAGAGTAAAATTGTGGGCAGAACCGTGAGAGTAAAGTAGTGGGCAGAACCGTGAGAGTAAAGTTGTGGGCAGAACCGTGAGAGTAAAGTTGTGGGCAGAACCGTGAGAGTAAAGTTGTGGGCAGAACCGTGAGAGTAAAGTTGTGGGCAGAACTGTGAGAGTAAAGCAGTATACGCCGTTTACAAATGCTCTACAAACGTTTTACAAGCGTTCTGTTGTCGTCTGCAGCCATGTTAAAATATGCCTTTGTCTTGCTTCCTCCTTCTGGTATCAATTCAGTATTAGTAATTAACCTTGGAATGATATCGAACTTTACCATCGCAAATGTCTCGGGGGGTCATTTACCTAACATCGTTGACATCTACCTAACATCGGTGACATCTACCTAACATCGGTGACATCTACCTAACATCGGTGACATCTACATAACATCGCTGACATCTACATAACATCGCTG
Organism: Omphiscola glabra; assembly: GCA_964017045.1. Taxonomy (NCBI): domain Eukaryota; kingdom Metazoa; phylum Mollusca; class Gastropoda; family Lymnaeidae; genus Omphiscola; species Omphiscola glabra. The sequence continues at coordinate 6,294,539 of OZ024805.1, read as the reverse complement.
ACATCTACCTAACATCGGTGACATCTACATAACATCGCTGACATCTACATAACATCGCTGACATCTACATAACATCGCTGACATCTACATAACATCGGTGACATCTACATGTCATCGTTTCCCCCACCACACATCAGTGTCACGATTCACCCAAACAATTCCCAACAGTCACACAATCAGCTACCGGATGTCAACCATGAAGATTATAAAGAGTGCTGCTTCCAATTCTGGAACAATTCAGTGAATCTGTTGCAGACTTATGAAGACCTCTTTGAATTCTGGCATATTACATTTCATTTATTGCAGACTTATGAACGTGTTTGGAATGAGATTATGCAATTTTTTTTTTCTAGGCCTTTCCGAGCAGCCGCGAATTCATTACTGAGAGATCCATACATACATTGAAACAGTTTCACTTAGGGCACATCAGCTGTTAAGGCACTGGCCTGTAAAGTGACCACTGAGTCCGCAGACTAATGAGATGCTTTATTGCTCACAGCTCTGTACACAACTTTACTTTCACGGTTCTGAACACTTTTACTCTCACAAGTCTGTACACAACTTAACTCTCACAGTTCTGAACATAACTTTATTCTCACAGTTCTGTACACAACTTAACTCTCACATGTCTGTACACAAATCTGCTCTTACAGTCCTGTATGCCTGCAAACAAAGTGAATGTTTGTAAGACTGTAGTATAGATCGCATTTTGGCAAACTGACAGTCGGGGAACAGGAAAAAATGATGGAGGGGGTGCCTCACGGATCTGGCTTTAAAGAAAATGAAAATCAATGTGCTTTATAAAGTATGAGTCTACTAGAGAGTCAGAGAGAGAGAGAGAGAAAGAGAGAGAGAAAGAGAGAGAGAAAAAAAGAGAGAAAGAGCGAGAGAGTGAGAGAAAGAGAGAGAGAGAGAGAGTGATAGAGATAAAGAGTGAGACTATCAGTTGATTATGAGATGGAACTAGGAGCAACAAAGCTATTTCATATATCTACCATCTATAGTTCATTCTCCAGGGAAAGAAGTCACTAGATTGTCATTGGCATGTGACTTGACTGTCATTGGCATGTCACTAGACTGGTATTGGCATGTCACTTGACTCTCATTCACTTTCCATTATACTGCCAGGGGCCTGTCAATATAATGTCATTGGTCTGTCTCTACAGTCTAGACCAACCTTGGCTTGACATTAGACTGTATTTGGCCTACCATTAACATGTTATTGGCCTGTCAATAGACTGTTATTGGCTTGTCAGTAGGCTGCCTTTGGACTGACTTACACTTACATTTAACAATCCTAATACTCTCAATGGGCCTGTCACTAGAATGTCATTGGCCTGTCACTAGACTGTCACTGGCCTGTCACAGGGTATGGTCCATTTTGTAAAAGATGAACGAACATTTTTAAAATAACTTGATCTGTGGCATTTGCCTATATTAACTCCACAGAAAAGATGACACAATGTTGATGGAAAGAAAGGAAACACGCTTTATCAACTCCACAGAAAAGATGACACAATGTTGATGGAAAGAAAGGAAACAAGTTGTGAGGAAAAAGCTTTTTAAAAAAAAGTACGCAACAAAACAACCAACGTATCGGCGAGAAGCCATCGTTAGCTAAGAAATCACCTTCAAACTAAACTGATTGCCGCCTCTATCACATTAGTATGATTGACGTCTCTATCAAATAGTATGATTGCCGTGTCTATCACATTGGTATTGTTGCAGCCTTTATCACATTAGTATGATTGCCGTCTCTATCACATTAGTATGATTACCGTCTCTATCACATTAGTATGACTGTCGGCTCTTTCTCATAAGTATGATTGTTGTCTCTATCACATTAGTATGGTTGCAGTCTCCATTACATTAGTATAATTGCAGTCTCTATCACATTGGTATGACTGTCGGCTCTTTCACATAAGTATGATTGTTGTCTCTATCACATTAGTATGGTTGCAGTCTCCATTACATTGGTATGATTGCAGTCTCTATCACATTAGTATGACTGTCGGCTATTTCACATAAGTATGATTGTTGTCTCTATCACATTAGTATGATTGTTGTCTCTATCACATTAGTATGGTTGCAGTCTCCATTACATTGGTACGATTGCAGTCTCTATCACATTGGTATAATTGCAGTCTCTATCACATTGGTATGATTGCAGTCTCTATCACATTGGTATGGTTGCAGTCTCTATCACATTGGTATGGTTGCAGTCTCTATAACATTGGTATAATTGCAGTCTCTATCACATTGGTATGGTTGCAGTCTCTATCACATTGGCATGATTGCAGTCTCTATCACATTGGTATGATTGAAGTCTCTATCACATTGGTATAATTGCAGTCTCTATCACATTGGTATAATTGCAGTCTCTATCACATTGGCATGATTGCAGTCTCTATCACATTGGTATGGTTGCAGTCTCTATCACATTAGTATGATTGAAGTCTCTATCACATTGGTATGATTGAAGTCTCTATCACATTGGTATGGTTGCAGTCTCTATCACATTAGTATGATTGCAGTCTCTATCACATTGGTATGATTGAAGTCTCTATCACATTGGTATAATTGCAGTCTCTATCACATTAATATGGTTGCAGTCTCTATCACATTGGTATGGTTGCAGTCTCTATCACATTGGTATGGTTGCAGTCTCTATCACATTGGCATAATTGCAGTCTCTATCACATTAGTATGATTGCAGTCTCTATCACATTAGTGTGATTGCAGTCTCTATCACATTAGTATGATTGCAGTCTCTATCACATTGGTATGGTTGCAGTCTCTATCACATTGGTATGGTTGCAGTCTCTATCACATTAGTATGATTGCAGTCTCTATCACATTGGTATGGTTGCAGTCTCTATCACATTAGTGTGATTGAAGTCTCTATCACATTAGTATGATTGCAGTCTCTATCACATTAGTGTGATTGCAGTCTCTATCACATTAGTATGATTGCAGTCTCTATCACATTAGTATGGTTGCAGTCTCTATCACATTGGTATGATTGCAGTCTCTATCATATTGGTATGGTTGCAGTCTCTATCACATTGGTATGGTTGCAGTCTCTATCACATTAGTGTGATTGCAGTCTCAATCACATTAGTGTGATTGCAGTCTCTATCACATTAGTATGATTGCAGTCTCTATCACATTGGTATTGTTGCAGTCTCTATCACATTGGTATGGTTGCAGTCTCTATCACATTGGTATGGTTGCAGTCTCTATCACATTGTTATGGTTGCAGTCTCTATCACATTAGTATGGTTGCAGTCTCTATCACATTGGTATAATTGCAGTCTCTATCACATTGGTATAATTGCAGTCTCTATCACATTGGTATAATTGCAGTCTCTATCACATTGGTATGGTTGCAGTCTCTATCACATTAGTATAATTGCAGTCTCTATCACATTGGTATGATTGCAGTCTCTATCACATTGGTATGATTGCAGTCTCTATCACATTGGTATGATTGAAGTCTCTATCACATTGGTATGGTTGCAGTCTCTATCACATTGGTATGGTTGCAGTCTCTATCACATTGGTATGGTTGCAGTCTCTATCACATTGGTATGGTTGCAGTCTCTATCACATTGGTATGGTTGCAGTCTCTATCACATTGGTATGGTTGCAGTCTCTATCACATTGGTATGATTGCAGTCTCTATCACATTGGTATGGTTGCAGTCTCTATCACATTGGTATGGTTGCAGTCTCTATCACATTGGTATGGTTGCAGTCTCTATCACATTGGTATGATTGCAGTCTCTACCACATTGGTATGATTGCAGTCTCTATCACATTGGTATGGTTGCAGTCTCTATCACATTGGTATGATTGCAGTCTCTATCACATTGGTATGGTTGAAGTCTCTATCACATTGGTGTGTTTGCAGTCTCTATCACATTGGTGTGGTTGCAGTCTCTATCACATTGGTGTGGTTGCAGTCTCTATCACATTGGTGTGGTTGCAGTCTCTATCACATTGGTGTGATTGCAGTCTCTATCACATTGGTGTGATTGAAGTCTCTATCACATTAGTATGATTGAAGTCTCTATCACATTGGTATGGTTGAAGTCTCTATCACATTGATATGATTGAAGTCTCTATCACATTGGTATGATTGCAGTCTCTATCACATTGGTATGATTGCAGTCTCTATAACATTAGTATGATTGCAGTCTCTATCACATTAGTATGATTGAAGTCTCTATCACATTAGTATGATTGAAGTCTCTATCACATTAGTATGATTGAAGTCTCTATCACATTAGTATTATTGAAGTCTCTATCACATTAGTATGATTGAAGTCTCTATCACATTAGTATGATTGAAGTCTCTATCACATTAGTATGATTGAAGTCTCTATCACATTGGTATGATTGCAGTTTCTATCACATTAGTATGATTGAAGTCTCTATCACATTAGTATGATTGAAGTCTCTATCACATTGGTATGATTGAAGTCTCTATCACATTGGTATGATTGCAGTCTCTATCACATTAGTATGATTGAAGTCTCTATCACATTGGTATGATTGAAGTCTCTATCACATTAGTATGATTGAAGTCTCTATCACATTGGTATGATTGAAGTCTCTATCACATTAGTATGATTGAAGTCTCCATCACATTGGTATGATTGAAGTCTCTATCACATTAGTATGATTGCAGTCTCTATCACATTAGTATGATTGAAGTCTCTATCACATTAGTATGATTGCAGTCTCTATCACATTGGTATGATTGAAGTCTCTATCACATTAGTATGATTGCAGTCTCTATCACATTAGTATGATTGCAGTCTCTATCACATTAGTATGGTTGCAGTCTCTATCACATTAGTATGATTGCAGTCTCTATCACATTAGTATGATTGCAGTCTCTATCACATTAGTATGATTGCAGTCTCTATCACATTGGTATGGTTGCAGTCTCTATCACATTGGTATGGTTGCAGTCTCTATCACATTGGTATGGTTGCAGTCTCTATCACATTGGTATGATTGCAGTCTCTACCACATTGGTATGATTGCAGTCTCTATCACATTGGTATGGTTGCAGTCTCTATCACATTAGTATGATTGAAGTCTCTATCACATTGGTATGATTGAAGTCTCTATCACATTAGTATGATTGAAGTCTCCATCACATTGGTATGATTGAAGTCTCTATCACATTAGTATGATTGCAGTCTCTATCACATTAGTATGATTGCAGTCTCTATCACATTAGTATGGTTGCAGTCTCTATCACATTAGTATGGTTGCAGTCTCTATCACATTAGTATGATTGCAGTCTCTATCACATTAGTATGATTGCAGTCTCTATCACATTAGTATGGTTGCAGTCTCTATCACATTAGTATGATTGCAGTCTCTATCACATTAGTATGATTGCAGTCTCTATCACATTAGTATGATTGCAGTCTCTATCACATTAGTATGATTGCAGTCTCTATCACATTAGTATGATTGCAGTCTCTATCACATTAGTATGATTGCAGTCTCTATCACATTGGTATGATTGAAGTCTCTATCACATTATTATGATTGCAGTCTCTATCACATTAGTATGATTGCAGTCTCTATCACATTAGTATGATTGCAGTCTCTATCACATTGGTATGGTTGCAGTCTCTATCACATTAGTATGATTGCAGTCTCTATGACATTAGTATGATTGCAGTCTCTATCACATTAGTATGATTGCAGTCTCTATCACATTGGTATGGTTGCAGTCTCTATCACATTAGTATGATTGCAGTCTCTATGACATTAGTATGGTTGCAGTATCTATCACATTGGTATGGTTGCAGTCTCTATCACATTAGTATGATTGCAGTCTCTATCACATTGGTATGATTGAAGTCTCTATCACATTAGTATGATTGAAGTCTCTATCACATTGGTATGATTGAAGTCTCTATCACATTGGTATGATTGAAGTCTCTATCACATTGGTATGGTTGAAGTCTCTATCACATTGGTATGGTTGCAGTCTCTATCACATTAGTATGGTTGCAGTCTCTATCACATTGGTATGGTTGCAGTCTCTATCACATTAGTATAATTGCAGTCTCTATCACATTGGTATGATTGCAGTCTCTATCACATTGGTATGATTGCAGTCTCTATCACATTAGTATGATTGAAGTCTCTATCACATTGGTATGGTTGCAGTCTCTATCACATTGGTATGGTTGCAGTCTCTATCACATTGGTATGGTTGCAGTCTCTATCACATTGGTATGGTTGCAGTCTCTATCACATTGGTATGGTTGCAGTCTCTATCACATTGGTATGGTTGCAGTCTCTATCACATTGGTATGATTGCAGTCTCTATCACATTGGTATGGTTGCAGTCTCTATCACATTGGTATGGTTGCAGTCTCTATCACATTGGTATGGTTGCAGTCTCTATCACATTGGTATGATTGCAGTCTCTACCACATTGGTATGATTGCAGTCTCTATCACATTGGTATGGTTGCAGTCTCTATCACATTGGTATGATTGCAGTCTCTATCACATTGGTATGGTTGAAGTCTCTATCACAATGGTGTGGTTGCAGTCTCTATCACATTGGTGTGGTTGCAGTCTCTATCACATTGGTGTGGTTGCAGTCTCTATCACATTGGTGTGGTTGCAGTCTCTATCACATTGGTGTGATTGCAGTCTCTATCACATTAGTGTGATTGAAGTCTCTATCACATTAGTATGATTGAAGTCTCTATCACATTGGTATGGTTGAAGTCTCTATCACATTGGTATGATTGAAGTCTCTATCACATTGGTATGATTGCAGTCTCTATCACATTGGTATGATTGCAGTCTCTATCACATTAGTATGATTGCAGTCTCTATCACATTAGTATGATTGAAGTCTCTATCACATTAGTATGATTGAAGTCTCTATCACATTAGTATGATTGAAGTCTCTATCACATTAGTATTATTGAAGTCTCTATCACATTAGTATGATTGAAGTCTCTATCACATTAGTATGATTGAAGTCTCTATCACATTAGTATGATTGAAGTCTCTATCACATTGGTATGATTGCAGTTTCTATCACATTAGTATGATTGAAGTCTCTATCACATTAGTATGATTGAAGTCTCTATCACATTGGTATGATTGAAGTCTCTATCACATTGGTATGATTGCAGTCTCTATCACATTAGTATGATTGAAGTCTCTATCACATTGGTATGATTGAAGTCTCTATCACATTAGTATGATTGAAGTCTCTATCACATTGGTATGATTGAAGTCTCTATCACATTAGTATGATTGAAGTCTCCATCACATTGGTATGATTGAAGTCTCTATCACATTAGTATGATTGCAGTCTCTATCACATTAGTATGATTGAAGTCTCTATCACATTAGTATGATTGCAGTCTCTATCACATTGGTATGATTGAAGTCTCTATCACATTAGTGTGATTGCAGTCTCTATCACATTAGTATGGTTGCAGTCTCTATCACATTAGTATGGTTGCAGTCTCTATCACATTGGTATGATTGCAGTCTCTATAACATTAGTATGATTGCAGTCTCTATCACATTAGTATGATTGAAGTCTCTATCACATTAGTATGATTGAAGTCTCTATCACATTAGTATGATTGAAGTCTCTATCACATTAGTATTATTGAAGTCTCTATCACATTAGTATGATTGAAGTCTCTATCACATTAGTATGATTGAAGTCTCTATCACATTAGTATGATTGAAGTCTCTATCACATTGGTATGATTGAAGTCTCTATCACATTGGTATGATTGCAGTCTCTATCACATTAGTATGATTGAAGTCTCTATCACATTAGTATGATTGAAGTCTCTATCACATTAGTATGATTGAAGTCTCTATCACATTGGTATGATTGAAGTCTCTATCACATTAGTATGATTGAAGTCTCCATCACATTGGTATGATTGAAGTCTCTATCACATTAGTATGATTGCAGTCTCTATCACATTAGTATGATTGAAGTCTCTATCACATTAGTATGATTGCAGTCTCTATCACATTGGTATGATTGAAGTCTCTATCACATTAGTATGATTGCAGTCTCTATCACATTAGTATGATTGCAGTCTCTATCACATTAGTATGGTTGCAGTCTCTATCACATTAGTATGATTGCAGTCTCTATCACATTAGTATGATTGCAGTCTCTATCACATTAGTATGATTGCAGTCTCTATCACATTGGTATGGTTGCAGTCTCTATCACATTGGTATGGTTGCAGTCTCTATCACATTGGTATGGTTGCAGTCTCTATCACATTGGTATGATTGCAGTCTCTACCACATTGGTATGATTGCAGTCTCTATCACATTGGTATGGTTGCAGTCTCTATCACATTAGTATGATTGAAGTCTCTATCACATTGGTATGATTGAAGTCTCTATCACATTAGTATGATTGAAGTCTCCATCACATTGGTATGATTGAAGTCTCTATCACATTAGTATGATTGCAGTCTCTATCACATTAGTATGATTGCAGTCTCTATCACATTAGTATGGTTGCAGTCTCTATCACATTAGTATGGTTGCAGTCTCTATCACATTAGTATGATTGCAGTCTCTATCACATTAGTATGATTGCAGTCTCTATCACATTAGTATGGTTGCAGTCTCTATCACATTAGTATGATTGCAGTCTCTATCACATTAGTATGATTGCAGTCTCTATCACATTGGTATGGTTGCAGTCTCTATCACATTGGTATGGTTGCAGTCTCTATCACATTGGTATGGTTGCAGTCTCTATCACATTGGTATGATTGCAGTCTCTATCACATTGGTATGGTTGCAGTCTCTATCACATTGGTATGGTTGCAGTCTCTATCACATTGGTATGGTTGCAGTCTCTATCACATTGGTATGATTGCAGTCTCTACCACATTGGTATGATTGCAGTCTCTATCACATTGGTATGGTTGCAGTCTCTATCACATTGGTATGATTGCAGTCTCTATCACATTGGTATGGTTGAAGTCTCTATCACATTGGTGTGGTTGCAGTCTCTATCACATTGGTGTGGTTGCAGTCTCTATCACATTGGTGTGGTTGCAGTCTCTATCACATTGGTGTGGTTGCAGTCTCTATCACATTGGTGTGATTGCAGTCTCTATCACATTAGTGTGATTGAAGTCTCTATCACATTAGTATGATTGAAGTCTCTATCACATTGGTATGGTTGAAGTCTCTATCACATTGGTATGATTGAAGTCTCTATCACATTGGTATGATTGCAGTCTCTATCACATTGGTATGATTGCAGTCTCTATCACATTAGTATGATTGCAGTCTCTATCACATTAGTATGATTGAAGTCTCTATCACATTAGTATGATTGAAGTCTCTATCACATTAGTATGATTGAAGTCTCTATCACATTAGTATTATTGAAGTCTCTATCACATTAGTATGATTGAAGTCTCTATCACATTAGTATGATTGAAGTCTCTATCACATTAGTATGATTGAAGTCTCTATCACATTGGTATGATTGCAGTTTCTATCACATTAGTATGATTGAAGTCTCTATCACATTAGTATGATTGAAGTCTCTATCACATTGGTATGATTGAAGTCTCTATCACATTGGTATGATTGCAGTCTCTATCACATTAGTATGATTGAAGTCTCTATCACATTGGTATGATTGAAGTCTCTATCACATTAGTATGATTGAAGTCTCTATCACATTGGTATGATTGAAGTCTCTATCACATTAGTATGATTGAAGTCTCCATCACATTGGTATGATTGAAGTCTCTATCACATTAGTATGATTGCAGTCTCTATCACATTAGTATGATTGAAGTCTCTATCACATTAGTATGATTGCAGTCTCTATCACATTGGTATGATTGAAGTCTCTATCACATTAGTGTGATTGCAGTCTCTATCACATTAGTATGGTTGCAGTCTCTATCACATTAGTATGGTTGCAGTCTCTATCACATTGGTATGATTGCAGTCTCTATAACATTAGTATGATTGCAGTCTCTATCACATTAGTATGATTGAAGTCTCTATCACATTAGTATGATTGAAGTCTCTATCACATTAGTATGATTGAAGTCTCTATCACATTAGTATTATTGAAGTCTCTATCACATTAGTATGATTGAAGTCTCTATCACATTAGTATGATTGAAGTCTCTATCACATTAGTATGATTGAAGTCTCTATCACATTGGTATGATTGAAGTCTCTATCACATTGGTATGATTGCAGTCTCTATCACATTAGTATGATTGAAGTCTCTATCACATTAGTATGATTGAAGTCTCTATCACATTAGTATGATTGAAGTCTCTATCACATTGGTATGATTGAAGTCTCTATCACATTAGTATGATTGAAGTCTCCATCACATTGGTATGATTGAAGTCTCTATCACATTATTATGATTGCAGTCTCTATCACATTAGTATGATTGAAGTCTCTATCACATTAGTATGATTGCAGTCTCTATCACATTGGTATGGTTGCAGTCTCTATCACATTAGTATGATTGCAGTCTCTATGACATTAGTATGATTGCAGTCTCTATCACATTAGTATGATTGCAGTCTCTATCACATTGGTATGGTTGCAGTCTCTATCACATTAGTATGATTGCAGTCTCTATGACATTAGTATGGTTGCAGTATCTATCACATTGGTATGGTTGCAGTCTCTATCACATTAGTATGATTGCAGTCTCTATCACATTGGTATGATTGAAGTCTCTATCACATTAGTATGATTGAAGTCTCTATCACATTGGTATGATTGAAGTCTCTATCACATTGGTATGATTGAAGTCTCTATCACATTGGTATGGTTGAAGTCTCTATCACATTGGTATGGTTGCAGTCTCTATCACATTAGTATGGTTGCAGTCTCTATCACATTGGTATGGTTGCAGTCTCTATCACATTAGTATAATTGCAGTCTCTATCACATTGGTATGATTGCAGTCTCTATCACATTGGTATGATTGCAGTCTCTATCACATTAGTATGATTGAAGTCTCTATCACATTGGTATGGTTGCAGTCTCTATCACATTGGTATGGTTGCAGTCTCTATCACATTGGTATGGTTGCAGTCTCTATCACATTGGTATGGTTGCAGTCTCTATCACATTGGTATGGTTGCAGTCTCTATCACATTGGTATGGTTGCAGTCTCTATCACATTGGTATGATTGCAGTCTCTATCACATTGGTATGGTTGCAGTCTCTATCACATTGGTATGGTTGCAGTCTCTATCACATTGGTATGGTTGCAGTCTCTATCACATTGGTATGATTGCAGTCTCTACCACATTGGTATGATTGCAGTCTCTATCATATTGGTATGGTTGCAGTCTCTATCACATTGGTATGATTGCAGTCTCTATCACATTGGTATGGTTGAAGTCTCTATCACATTGGTGTGGTTGCAGTCTCTATCACATTGGTGTGGTTGCAGTCTCTATCACATTGGTGTGGTTGCAGTCTCTATCACATTGGTGTGGTTGCAGTCTCTATCACATTGGTGTGATTGCAGTCTCTATCACATTAGTGTGATTGAAGTCTCTATCACATTAGTATGATTGAAGTCTCTATCACATTGGTATGGTTGAAGTCTCTATCACATTGGTATGATTGAAGTCTCTATCACATTGGTATGATTGCAGTCTCTATCACATTGGTATGATTGCAGTCTCTATCACATTAGTATGATTGCAGTCTCTATCACATTAGTATGATTGAAGTCTCTATCACATTAGTATGATTGAAGTCTCTATCACATTAGTATGATTGAAGTCTCTATCACATTAGTATTATTGAAGTCTCTATCACATTAGTATGATTGAAGTCTCCATCACATTAGTATGATTGAAGTCTCTATCACATTATTATGATTGAAGTCTCTATCACATTGGTATGATTGCAGTTTCTATCACATTAGTATGATTGAAGTCTCTATCACATTAGTATGATTGAAGTCTCTATCACATTGGTATGATTGAAGTCTCTATCACATTGGTATGATTGCAGTCTCTATCACATTAGTATGATTGAAGTCTCTATCACATTGGTATGATTGAAGTCTCTATCACATTAGTATGATTGAAGTCTCTATCACATTGGTATGATTGAAGTCTCTATCACATTAGTATGATTGAAGTCTCCATCACATTGGTATGATTGAAGTCTCTATCACATTAGTATGATTGCAGTCTCTATCACATTAGTATGATTGAAGTCTCTATCACATTAGTATGATTGCAGTCTCTATCACATTGGTATGATTGAAGTCTCTATCACATTAGTGTGATTGCAGTCTCTATCACATTAGTATGGTTGCAGTCTCTATCACATTAGTATGGTTGCAGTCTCTATCACATTGGTATGATTGCAGTCTCTATAACATTAGTATGATTGCAGTCTCTATCACATTAGTATGATTGAAGTCTCTATCACATTAGTATGATTGAAGTCTCTATCACATTAGTATGATTGAAGTCTCTATCACATTAGTATTATTGAAGTCTCTATCACATTAGTATGATTGAAGTCTCTATCACATTAGTATGATTGAAGTCTCTATCACATTAGTATGATTGAAGTCTCTATCACATTGGTATGATTGAAGTCTCTATCACATTGGTATGATTGCAGTCTCTATCACATTAGTATGATTGAAGTCTCTATCACATTAGTATGATTGAAGTCTCTATCACATTAGTATGATTGAAGTCTCTATTACATTGGTATGATTGAAGTCTCTATCACATTAGTATGATTGAAGTCTCCATCACATTGGTATGATTGAAGTCTCTATCACATTAGTATGATTGCAGTCTCTATCACATTAGTATGATTGAAGTCTCTATCACATTAGTATGATTGCAGTCTCTATCACATTGGTATGATTGAAGTCTCTATCACATTAGTATGATTGCAGTCTCTATCACATTAGTATGATTGCAGTCTCTATCACATTAGTATGGTTGCAGTCTCTATCACATTAGTATGATTGCAGTCTCTATCACATTAGTATGATTGCAGTCTCTATCACATTAGTATGATTGCAGTCTCTATCACATTGGTATGGTTGCAGTCTCTATCACATTGGTATGGTTGCAGTCTCTATCACATTGGTATGGTTGCAGTCTCTATCACATTGGTATGATTGCAGTCTCTACCACATTGGTATGATTGCAGTCTCTATCACATTGGTATGGTTGCAGTCTCTATCACATTAGTATGATTGAAGTCTCTATCACATTGGTATGATTGAAGTCTCTATCACATTAGTATGATTGAAGTCTCCATCACATTGGTATGATTGAAGTCTCTATCACATTAGTATGATTGCAGTCTCTATCACATTAGTATGATTGCAGTCTCTATCACATTAGTATGGTTGCAGTCTCTATCACATTAGTATGGTTGCAGTCTCTATCACATTAGTATGATTGCAGTCTCTATCACATTAGTATGATTGCAGTCTCTATCACATTAGTATGGTTGCAGTCTCTATCACATTAGTATGATTGCAGTCTCTATCACATTAGTATGATTGCAGTCTCTATAACATTAGTATGATTGAAGTCTCTATCACATTGGTATGGTTGCAGTCTCTATCACATTGGTATGGTTGCAGTCTCTATCACATTGGTATGGTTGCAGTCTCTATCACATTGGTATGGTTGCAGTCTCTATCACATTGGTATGGTTGCAGTCTCTATCACATTGGTATGGTTGCAGTCTCTATCACATTGGTATGATTGCAGTCTCTATCACATTGGTATGGTTGCAGTCTCTATCACATTGGTATGGTTGCAGTCTCTATCACATTGGTATGGTTGCAGTCTCTATCACATTGGTATGATTGCAGTCTCTACCACATTGGTATGATTGCAGTCTCTATCACATTGGTATGGTTGCAGTCTCTATCACATTGGTATGATTGCAGTCTCTATCACATTGGTATGGTTGAAGTCTCTATCACATTGGTGTGGTTGCAGTCTCTATCACATTGGTGTGGTTGCAGTCTCTATCACATTGGTGTGGTTGCAGTCTCTATCACATTGGTGTGGTTGCAGTCTCTATCACATTGGTGTGATTGCAGTCTCTATCACATTAGTGTGATTGAAGTCTCTATCACATTAGTATGATTGAAGTCTCTATCACATTGGTATGGTTGAAGTCTCTATCACATTGGTATGATTGAAGTCTCTATCACATTGGTATGATTGCAGTCTCTATCACATTGGTATGATTGCAGTCTCTATCACATTAGTATGATTGCAGTCTCTATCACATTAGTATGATTGAAGTCTCTATCACATTAGTATGATTGAAGTCTCTATCACATTAGTATGATTGAAGTCTCTATCACATTAGTATTATTGAAGTCTCTATCACATTAGTATGATTGAAGTCTCTATCACATTAGTATGATTGAAGTCTCTATCACATTAGTATGATTGAAGTCTCTATCACATTGGTATGATTGCAGTTTCTATCACATTAGTATGATTGAAGTCTCTATCACATTAGTATGATTGAAGTCTCTATCACATTGGTATGATTGAAGTCTCTATCACATTGGTATGATTGCAGTCTCTATCACATTAGTATGATTGAAGTCTCTATCACATTGGTATGATTGAAGTCTCTATCACATTAGTATGATTGAAGTCTCTATCACATTGGTATGATTGAAGTCTCTATCACATTAGTATGATTGAAGTCTCCATCACATTGGTATGATTGAAGTCTCTATCACATTAGTATGATTGCAGTCTCTATCACATTAGTATGATTGAAGTCTCTATCACATTAGTATGATTGCAGTCTCTATCACATTGGTATGATTGAAGTCTCTATCACATTAGTGTGATTGCAGTCTCTATCACATTAGTATGGTTGCAGTCTCTATCACATTAGTATGGTTGCAGTCTCTATCACATTGGTATGATTGCAGTCTCTATAACATTAGTATGATTGCAGTCTCTATCACATTAGTATGATTGAAGTCTCTATCACATTAGTATGATTGAAGTCTCTATCACATTAGTATGATTGAAGTCTCTATCACATTAGTATTATTGAAGTCTCTATCACATTAGTATGATTGAAGTCTCTATCACATTAGTATGATTGAAGTCTCTATCACATTAGTATGATTGAAGTCTCTATCACATTGGTATGATTGAAGTCTCTATCACATTGGTATGATTGCAGTCTCTATCACATTAGTATGATTGAAGTCTCTATCACATTGGTATGATTGAAGTCTCTATCACATTAGTATGATTGAAGTCTCTATCACATTGGTATGATTGAAGTCTCTATCACATTAGTATGATTGAAGTCTCCATCACATTGGTATGATTGAAGTCTCTATCACATTAGTATGATTGCAGTCTCTATCACATTAGTATGATTGAAGTCTCTATCACATTAGTATGATTGCAGTCTCTATCACATTGGTATGATTGAAGTCTCTATCACATTAGTATGATTGCAGTCTCTATCACATTAGTATGATTGCAGTCTCTATCACATTAGTATGGTTGCAGTCTCTATCACATTAGTATGATTGCAGTCTCTATCACATTAGTATGATTGCAGTCTCTATCACATTAGTATGATTGCAGTCTCTATCACATTGGTATGGTTGCAGTCTCTATCACATTGGTATGGTTGCAGTCTCTATCACATTGGTATGGTTGCAGTCTCTATCACATTGGTATGATTGCAGTCTCTACCACATTGGTATGATTGCAGTCTCTATCACATTGGTATGGTTGCAGTCTCTATCACATTAGTATGATTGAAGTCTCTATCACATTGGTATGATTGAAGTCTCTATCACATTAGTATGATTGAAGTCTCCATCACATTGGTATGATTGAAGTCTCTATCACATTAGTATGATTGCAGTCTCTATCACATTAGTATGATTGCAGTCTCTATCACATTAGTATGGTTGCAGTCTCTATCACATTAGTATGGTTGCAGTCTCTATCACATTAGTATGATTGCAGTCTCTATCACATTAGTATGATTGCAGTCTCTATCACATTAGTATGGTTGCAGTCTCTATCACATTAGTATGATTGCAGTCTCTATCACATTAGTATGATTGCAGTCTCTATCACATTAGTATGATTGCAGTCTCTATCACATTAGTATGATTGCAGTCTCTATCACATTAGTATGATTGCAGTCTCTATCACATTAGTATGATTGCAGTCTCTATCACATTGGTATGATTGAAGTCTCTATCACATTATTATGATTGCAGTCTCTATCACATTAGTATGATTGCAGTCTCTATCACATTAGTATGATTGCAGTCTCTATCACATTGGCATGGTTGCAGTCTCTATCACATTAGTATGATTGCAGTCTCTATGACATTAGTATGATTGCAGTCTCTATCACATTAGTAGGATTGCAGTCTCTATCACATTGGTATGGTTGCAGTCTCTATCACATTAGTATGATTGCAGTCTCTATGACATTAGTATGGTTGCAGTATCTATCACATTGGTATGGTTGCAGTCTCTATCACATTAGTATGATTGCAGTCTCTATCACATTGGTATGATTGAAGTCTCTATCACATTAGTATGATTGAAGTCTCTATCACATTGGTATGATTGAAGTCTCTATCACATTGGTATGATTGAAGTCTCTATCACATTGGTATGGTTGAAGTCTCTATCACATTGGTATGGTTGCAGTCTCTATCACATTAGTATGGTTGCAGTCTCTATCACATTGGTATGGTTGCAGTCTCTATCACATTAGTATAATTGCAGTCTCTATCACATTGGTATGATTGCAGTCTCTATCACATTGGTATGATTGCAGTCTCTATCACATTAGTATGATTGAAGTCTCTATCACATTGGTATGGTTGCAGTCTCTATCACATTGGTATGGTTGCAGTCTCTATCACATTGGTATGGTTGCAGTCTCTATCACATTGGTATGGTTGCAGTCTCTATCACATTGGTATGGTTGCAGTCTCTATCACATTGGTATGGTTGCAGTCTCTATCACATTGGTATGATTGCAGTCTCTATCACATTGGTATGGTTGCAGTCTCTATCACATTGGTATGGTTGCAGTCTCTATCACATTGGTATGGTTGCAGTCTCTATCACATTGGTATGATTGCAGTCTCTACCACATTGGTATGATTGCAGTCTCTATCACATTGGTATGGTTGCAGTCTCTATCACATTGGTATGATTGCAGTCTCTATCACATTGGTATGGTTGAAGTCTCTATCACATTGGTGTGGTTGCAGTCTCTATCACATTGGTGTGGTTGCAGTCTCTATCACATTGGTGTGGTTGCAGTCTCTATCACATTGGTGTGGTTGCAGTCTCTATCACATTGGTGTGATTGCAGTCTCTATCACATTAGTGTGATTGAAGTCTCTATCACATTAGTATGATTGAAGTCTCTATCACATTGGTATGGTTGAAGTCTCTATCACATTGGTATGATTGAAGTCTCTATCACATTGGTATGATTGCAGTCTCTATCACATTGGTATGATTGCAGTCTCTATCACATTAGTATGATTGCAGTCTCTATCACATTAGTATGATTGAAGTCTCTATCACATTAGTATGATTGAAGTCTCTATCACATTAGTATGATTGAAGTCTCTATCACATTAGTATTATTGAAGTCTCTATCACATTAGTATGATTGAAGTCTCTATCACATTAGTATGATTGAAGTCTCTATCACATTAGTATGATTGAAGTCTCTATCACATTAGTATGATTGCAGTCTCTATCACATTAGTATGGTTGCAGTCTCTATCACATTGGTATGTTTGAAGTCTCTATCACATTAGTATGATTGAAGTCTCTATCACATTGGTATGATTGAAGTCTCTATCACATTGGTATGATTGAAGTCTCTATCACATTGGTATGGTTGAAGTCTCTATCACATTGGTATGATTGAAGTCTCTATCACATTGGTATGGTTGCAGTCTCTATCACATTGGTATGATTGAAGTCTCTATCACATTGGTATGATTGAAGTCTCTATCACATTGGTATGATTGAAGTCTCTATCACATTGGTATGATTGAAGTCTCTATCACATTATTATATAAGAGTTAGGAGCGTAGCGTTTATGAAGATTAAATTAAACGTTTGATTGGTAAAAGTGGGAGAGAGAGCTAATGCGCATATCACTTATGGATCACTTAAATCAGAAGGGTATTATTAAGGTCCCTTAAGGATGACCCCAGAAAATACGTTACTAGTGTCCCTTATGGAAGACCCCAGATAATACATTAGTAGCGTCCCTTATAGATGACCCCAAAGAATACATTACTAGCGTCCCTTATGGATAGGCTTGCCAGACGTCCCGCAAAAGGAGGACATGTCCTCCTTTTCAGCTCATTGTCCTCCGTCCGGCAGGCAAAGCTAAAATCTTTTAAATGTCCGGCTTTTCTTACATTTTATATGTTAATTTGTATGTATCGTTGTTACAACTGTTAAATCGTATGTTTTCGTTGTTTACAAGGTCTATGCATTTCTGCGAACCGGTCGATTTTAGTCATGACCCTATTTTTGAACCTCAGAAACTTTATCACAATAAATTTTGAGAATACTCCAAAAATATGATATGTACTCCAAATCTATTGCTTTTGCTGGTGACAATGCCAATGTAAATTTTGGAGGCATTAACAGAAGAGAAGGTAAAAATGTGTTTTTGCATTTGAAGGAAGCCTTGAGCAAGCCATCAGTAGGGGTTGGATGTCCGGCTCATGTTCTGCACAACGGCGCATCCAACATGGCGCAGATTTAATGCAGATTGACGTTGAAACTATTGTCTTGAAGATATTCAGACTTTTCTATATACACTGTCAGAACAGAAACGTTAAAGGAGTTTTGTGACTATGTCGACATTAACTATCAGCAACTACTGTATCACTCTAAAACCAGATGGCTGAGTTTGTTTCCAGCTGTTGAGAGGCTGCTGAAGCTGTTTATTGCTTTAAAAGAATATTTTCCTTCTGTAAACGAAACACCTGCTATGATAAAAATAAATTTTGAGAATGATTTTTCAGAAATTTATCCTTGTTTTCTGCATTCCTTGATGTCTGTCTTCCGAGCCAATATTGCAGTCATTGAAAGAGAAGAAACATCAGTATTACAGCTTTGATGTCTGTCTTCCAAGTCAATATTGCAGTCATTGAAAGAGAAGAAACATCAGTATTAGAGCTTTGATGTCTGTCTTCCAAGTCAATATTGCAGTCATTGAAAGAGAAGAAACATCAATATTACAGCTTTGATGTCTGTCTTCCAAGTCAATATTGCAGTCATTGAAAGAGAAGAAACATCAGTATTAGAGGTTATGAGCCTTCTTCAC
The DNA here is from genome assembly GCA_964017045.1 of Omphiscola glabra. NCBI lineage: Eukaryota > Metazoa > Mollusca > Gastropoda > Lymnaeidae > Omphiscola > Omphiscola glabra. Next base: position 6,275,092 of record OZ024805.1, on the reverse strand, counting down.
ACAACCTTGGAAGTTTTGAAAAACAGATTGAAGGAGACATTTCTTTCACTGAAAGTCAGGGAGATGTTGAGAAGACTGAGGAAAGTGGTCGACAAGAAGAGTATAATACTTTTTTACAGGTGTTAAAGTTGGTGTATGAAGCATGCATTAGTTACTTAGAGAAGTGGTTGTAACCTTTTGATGAATTTTAATGCTTTAATTGGATGTACTTAGATAAAATTAAAGACTGTAAATTTGATGACCTTTTGGCATGCATATTGTATCTGAAAGAGAAGGGTATTATTGTAGATGATGTGCCACTGTTTGACCAATACTGCAATCTTAAACCATTTGTACAAGACAAAAATGAACAGTTTTTTTAAAGACTCTTGCATGAACAGTGGAGTTTATTTGTCCAAAGTTGCCCAATGAATGTTGCTTTTCAGAGTTACTTAAAATGTGTGAATTTTTCTTCTGTATTCCTGGACACAATGGCAATGTGGATAGAGTGTTCTCCTTGATTAATGATCAATGGATAAAGGAAAGGAATCGACTCTTACTCGACTCTGTAAAGGGCATTATTCTTACAAAGTACAGTTTGAAGAATCTTACATGTGAACAGTTTTATGCATATGTGATTGCTAACGAGGAACGTCTGCGAAAAGTTGGCTCCTCCAAGAAATTTGTCATGTAATTAATAAAGATTATAAGGTAATGATTGTACAATTGGCAATTTAAATGATGCTTTTTGACATTTTGAAAAAGGCGTCCATTCAATTTGGTTTTTTTAACGTGACTGTTTTTAGGTCGATTCCCTAAAAGTAAGATACACTTAATTGGCAGCTATTACAATAAAATTGTGCCGACTGTGACTGTTTCTTGGTCGATTCACTAAAAGTAAGATACACTTAACTGGCAGCTATTACAATAAAATTGTGCTGACTGTGAGTTTAATCCGGGACGACTCAAACAAAAAATTCAAAATGTCCTCATTTGTGTCCTCTTTTTTGTTTATCATGTCCTCCTTTTGGTGTCCACGTATCTGGCAACCCTACTTATGGAGGACCCCAGAGAATCCATTATTGGTGTCCCTTATAGATGACCAAAAAAAATACATCATCTGGATCCATTATAGATGACATCAGAGGACGCATTATTAGGGTCCTTTATAGATTACCTTATTGGATGGCCTCGCCTGAGATATATGGAAGTTTGCAAAAAGAGCATGAAGGAAGCGAACATTGAAGTCAACAAATGGGAGATCATTGCCGAACAACGTTCCAGCTGGCGAACGGCAGTATACGAAGGAGAGATAAAGGCAGAAGATGTGCGGAACGAAGCCATTGCAACAAAAAGAACAACACGGAAGGCCAAAATTAACCAGGAATCCTCATTCTCCTGTGTGAAATGCAGTCGAGATTATCACTCCAGGATTGGCCTATTGAGCCACTCGTCGAAGTGTAGGACTACTATATAGCTACTCCATCGTCTCGTGAAGACGGAAGGATGCGATATATATATATAGATTACCTACAGAAATGGCCTTACCAGTATATTGAATGGTGTCAAATTCCAGTAAGCAGGAAAATGTAACTCTATAAAACAGGAACTAAATTCTTGTGTTCCGGTATTTTCCCCTAATACCAACACCCACGAGAGCATTCTGTATAAATTGGACAGATATAGGCTGACTCTGTCCACTTTTATGTTGGCTGACTCTGTTCACCTTTTCTAAAGTTAAACACAACTTCTTTGCTCGCGGAGTTTGTTCAGAATATATGAGCACATGTCCGGGGAGGAGACACTAAAATTGAAGTGTCGCTTGGAGCGAGCTAGTTCTTGTGGTGATTAAAACAATGGCGGCGGGGTTATTAAAGGTCACAAATATGTTTAACTGGGTCTTCAAAAAGCAGATCTATGACTAGAAAATTAAGGTAATACTAGGGCTTTAACGTGTGTAGTTTTTTTTACATCGGGTCCTGATATTTTGTCTAAGTGTTACTAAAAAAAAAGAGTTGACTTGTCATTTTCTATAATATGCAACGAAATCTACTGCCCTGTGTCATAGAGTGCATTGCCCTGTGTCATAGAGTGCATTGCCCTGTGTCATAGAGAGAGTGCATTGTCCTGTGTCATAGAGAGAGTGCATTGTCCTGTGTCATAGAGAGAGTGCATTGCCCTGTGTCATAGAGAGAGTGCATTGCCTTGTGTCATAGAGAGAGTGCATTGCCTTGTGTCATAGAGTGCATTGCCCTGTGTCATAGAGTGCATTGCCCTGTGTCATAGAGTGCATTGCCCTGTGTCATAGAGAGAGTGCATTGTCCTGTGTCATAGAGAGAGTGCATTGCCCTGTGTCATAGAGAGAGTGCATTGCCCTGTGTCATAGAGAGAGTGCATTGCCCTGTGTCATAGAGTGCATTGCCCTGTGTCATAGAGTGCATTGCCCTGTGTCATAGAGTGCATTGCCCTGTGTCATAGAGTGCATTGCCCTGTGTCATAGAGAGAGTGCATTGCCCTGTGTCATAGAGAGAGTGCATTGCCCTGTGTCATAGAGAGAGTGCATTGCCCTGTGTCATAGAGAGAGTGCATTGCCCTGTGTCATAGAGAGAGTGCATTGCTCTGTGTCATAGAGAGAGTGCATTGCCCTGTGTCATAGAGTGCATTGCTCTGTGTCATAGAGAGAGTGCATTGCTCTGTGTCATAGAGAGAGTGCATTGCTCTGTGTCATAGAGAGAGTGCATTGTCCTGTGTCATAGAGAGAATGCATTGCTCTGTGTCATAGAGAGAGTGCATTGCTCTGTGTCATAGAGAGAGTGCATTGTCCTGTGTCATAGAGAGAGTGCATTGCTCTGTGTCATAGAGAGAGTGCATTGCTCTGTGTCATAGAGAGAGTGCATTGCCCTGTGTCATAGAGAGAGTGCATTGCTCTGTGTCATAGAGAGAATGCATTGCCTTGTGTCATAGAGAGAGTGCATTGCTCTGTGTCATAGAGAGAGTGCGTTGTCCTGTGTCATAGAGAGAGTGTGTTACCTTGTGTCATAGAGAGAGTGCGTTGCCCTGTGTCAACCGTTTGTGTTGAGAAGTACCTCACTGGTAGGAACGGGCAGTAGCCGGATCCCGGAATAGAGATGACGGAAAAGACTCACAGGCGCACGCATGCTTGCAGTAAAAGGATTGCCCATGACCCAGTTCTGTGTGGTGTGCAGCCCAAGACCCAGTTCTGTTTGGTGTGCAGCCCATGACCCAGTTCTGTGTGGTGTGCAGCCTATGACCCAGTTTTGTGTTTGTGTACAATCCAAAAACAAAGAAATGAAAAACAGTGACATTTGTTTTTAGTCCTTGCTAAAGAAAAAAAATTTACGTATTTTCCCGAGTTCATACGTCGCGTATAACGTTCGCTGCGTGGCAGCCTTCTTTTTCACTCAGTACTTTTAATATAAAATCTGTGGAACTCTTGTGTTTGTCGGTTTTGAAAAGAAAGCTGGACGCACCAGAAGCAAACTATATACAATACTAGATATAGCCGGCCAAACATTGGCGACACAATGGCGACACAATGGCAACACAATGGCGACACAATGGCGACACAATGGCGTGAACTTCCCATCTACTAGATATAGCCGGCCAAACATTGGAGACACAATGGCGACACAATGGCGACACAATGGCGACACAATGGCGACACAATGGCGACACAATGGCGTGAACTTCCCATCTACTAGATATAGCCGGCCAAACATTGGACACACAATGGCGACACAATGGCGACACAATGGCGACACAATGGCGTGAACTTCCCATCTACTAGATATAGCCGGCCAAACATTGGAGACACAATGGCGACACAATGGCGACACAATGGCGACACAATGGCGACACAATGGCGTGAACTTCCCATCTACGAGATATAGCCGGCCAAACATTGGCGACACAATGGCGTGAACTTCCCATCTACTAGATATAGCCGGCCAAACATTGGCGACACAATGGCGTGAACTTCCCATCTACTAGATATGGCCGGCCAAACATTGGCGACACAAAGGCGTGAACTTCCCATCTACTAGATATGGCCGGCCAAACATTGGCGACACAATGGCGTGAACTTCCCATCTACTAGATATAGCCGGCCAAACATTGGAGACACAATGGCGTGAACTTCCCATCTACTAGATATAGCCGGCCAAACATTGGCGACACAAAGGCGTGAACTTCCCATCTACTAGATATAGCCGGCCAAACATTGGCGACACAAAGGCGTGACCTTCCCATCTACTAGATATAGCCGGCCAAACATTGGCGACACAATGGCGTGAACTTCCCATCTACTAGATATAGCCGGCCAAACATTGGCGACGCAAAGGCGTGAACTTCCCATCTACTAGATATAGCCGGCCAAACATTGGCGACACAAAGTCGTGAACTTCCCATCTACTAGATATGGCCGGCCAAACATTGGCGACACAAAGGCGTGAACTTCCCATCTACTAGATATAGCCGGCCAAACATTGGCGACACAATGGCGTGAACTTCCCATCTACTAGATATAGCCGGCCAAACATTGGCGACACAATGGCGTGAACTTCCCATCTACTAGATATAGCCGGCCAAACATTGGCGACACAATGGCGTGTACTTCCCATCTACTAGATATAGCCGGCCAAACATTGGCGACACAATGGCGTGAACTTCCCATCTACTAGATATAGCCGGCCAAACATTGGCGACACAATGGCGTGAACTTCCCATCTACTAGATATAGCCGGCCAAACATTGGCGACACAATGGCGTAAACTTCCCATCTACTAGATATAGCCGGCCAAACATTGGCGACACAATGGCGTGAACTTCCCATCTACTAGATATAGCCGGCCAAACATTGGCGACACAATGGCGTGAACTTCCCATCTACTAGATATAGCCGGCCAAACATTGGCGACACAAAGGCGTGACCTTCCCATCTACTAGATATAGCCGGCCAAACATTGGCGACACAATGGCGTGAACTTCCCATCTACTAGATATAGCCGGCCAAACATTGGCGACGCAAAGGCGTGAACTTCCCATCTACTAGATATAGCCGGCCAAACATTGGCGACACAAAGTCGTGAACTTCCCATCTACTAGATATGGCCGGCCAAACATTGGCGACACAAAGGCGTGAACTTCCCATCTACTAGATATAGCCGGCCAAACATTGGCGACACAATGGCGTGAACTTCCCATCTACTAGATATAGCCGGCCAAACATTGGCGACACAATGGCGTGAACTTCCCATCTACTAGATATAGCCGGCCAAACATTGGCGACACAATGGCGTGTACTTCCCATCTACTAGATATAGCCGGCCAAACATTGGCGACACAATGGCGTGAACTTCCCATCTACTAGATATAGCCGGCCAAACATTGGCGACACAATGGCGTGAACTTCCCATCTACTAGATATAGCCGGCCAAACATTGGCGACACAATGGCGTAAACTTCCCATCTACTAGATATAGCCGGCCAAACATTGGCGACACAATGGCGTGAACTTCCCATCTACTAGATATAGCCGGCCAAACATTGGCGACACAATGGCGTGAACTTCCCATCTACTAGATATAGCCGGCCAAACATTGGCGACACAAAGTCGTGAACTTCCCATCTACTAGATATAGCCGGCCAAACATTGGCGACACAAAGGCGTGAACTTCCCATCTACTAGATATAGCCGGCCAAACATTGGCGACAGCAGTGCGTGAACTTCGCATCTACTAGATATAGCCGGCCAAACATTGGCGACAACAGTGCGTGAACTTCCCATCTACTAAAGTTATTTTGCAATACATGAACTCAAGTGAGGCATCATTTAAGAATCCCAATTTTTGCTACACCTCTTCCCCCATGATACGTTACTGCACACTCTTTAGTTCACGCCCATGATGTCCCAACCACTTTTAAGCCGAATATTTTTTACACCATACTTAAAGTTGAGAAGATTTCAATTTCCGAAAAGAAAATATTACGCACCAAACGCAGTTGCGTTATAAAATATATATATATCATTTAGCGTAGTTATCGGGAATTATATTTTACGCGCTAGTGAACTCATTATTGAACATACTTTCTTTCAAACATTTAGAATTTTTAATTTGTAATATACTCTCAAAACCAAATTCACTGAATAGGAAGCAGTCCATTAGGAAGCAGTCCATTAGGAAGCAGTCCATTAGGAAGCAGTCCATTAGGAAGCAGACCATCAGGAAGCAGTCCATTAGGAAGCAGTCCATTAGGAAGCAGTCCATTAGGAAGCAGTCCATTAGGAAGCAGTCCATTAGGAAGCAGTCCATTAGGAAGCAGTCCATTAGGAAGCAGTCCATTAGGAAGCAGTCCATTAGGAAGCAGTCCATTAGGAAGCAGTCCATTAGGAAGCAGTCCATTAGGAAGCAGTCCATTAGGAAGCAGTCCATTAGGAAGCAGTCCATTAGGAAGCAGTCCATTAGGAAGCAGTCCATTAGGAAGCAGTCCATTAGGAAGCAGTCCATTAGGAAGCAGTCCATTAGGAAGCAGTCCATTAGGAAGCTGTCCATTAGGAAGCAGTCCATTAGGAAGCAGTCCATTAGGAAGCAGTCCATTAGGAAGTAGTCCAGGACTCACACCACAAGCGCAATATATATAAAAGATAGTAGTGAAAAATAACCGAGAGTTTTGTTTTAAACTGATTCTGCTACATTACCGTAATATTTTTGGGAACTCTAACTGATACATAATCGTAATCAGGAATAGAGTTAAATAATGGAACGTTGCCGGAATATAATGTAGAGCTATAAATTAGTGGACAATCTTTGCACATAAGAAATGAATGATTGAAAGGCATTTATTTTTTTATTAATGCGCAATGTAAAAATTTAATCAAAATATTGATTCGAGACTTCTGGACAAAGCCTTGTTTTTAAATAGCATTTGATACGTATTTTCTTTTCTTTTATTTATCCCTCTTCAATTTAAGAGAATATTTCTTGATATTATTTTAGGTATGTGGGGTGGGTAAGGTGCATTTGTGAGAGGGGGATAACCTTATAGGGTTAAGAAAATGCGTATTGAAGGCGAGACAGATAAAGAAAAAGAGAATGAGATGGATAGAAAGAAGGAGGCTTGGTGGATATAAAGAAAGTAAAAGAAAGTATGAGTGGGAGAGAGTAAAGAGAGAAAGAGAAGGAAAAAAAGAGAGAAAGAAAGAGTGGGAGAACGAAATAAATTTTGTAAAAAAGAAAGTGAGAGAACGAAAGAAAGGTGGAGAAAAAGAGAGACACGACGATATATATATATATATATATATATATATATATATATATATATATATATATATAGACAGAGAGAGAGAGAGAGAGAGAGACATTTGGGGCGGGGAGCAATTAAATAAAGGTCCATTTTCGGACAAACACCAAGATATAACCAAAAAATGTAGAACAGTGTTGAGGAGAGAGAGAGGGGTGGGGGTGAGAAGAAAGAGAGAAGAGGAGAGAAAATGTTTTACGAAAAAAGAAGAAACAAGAAGAAATGATTTCGGGAATGCTAGTGGCCTCGGACAAAAAGGCTGACATTGGTAGGGCCGTCAATGAGGCGGCCCAGGGCCGTCAAAGAGCCGGCCTAGGGAGAGACAATCATGGAATCTCATTGAAGGATTTATTAAAACCCTGCCTGACCCCAAGCATCAAATTATTGTGCAAGTTTTCATCACGGCCAGCGGGCCAATCAGAGCCGAGTTATGACGGGGTCAAACAACACCGGTGACCTTTGGTCCCCGTGACCGGCTCACGTGCCGCTGCCGAGATTAAACGCGCTCACGCCGGTTTCGATATAAAGGGAATTCGGTCACTTTACGAGCATGAAATCTTTAACAGGGATAGATGTTGGGGTTGGGGAGGGGGGAAATACATCACTTGACGGTGTTAGCTGAGGGTTTTGGGTTTCATAAGCCCATCCGGGTACTTAGCAGAAATTATTTGGCTTAATCAGGGGCGGATTTACGACTAAATTCCAGAAAGTCAGTGGTGAATACATTTTATTTAAAACATGGTGAAACTGAGGCTCACGTGCATGTGTGTGTGTGTGTGTGTGTGTGTGTGTGTGTGTGTGTGTGTGTGTGTGTGTGGCAATACAAACTAATAAAGCTATCTTTAAATATATTTAATGCTGCTATATACGGTGCAATAGCTTTAAATTAAGATACTTGCAGTCCTAAGCAGCGCAGTTTGGAACTCGATGTTACATTTAAGAGTTACAAACAATCTGTTTGGGCCTTAAGAATGATCTAAACCATTCTCTACCATAGAACGTTTTTTTTTTAATTTTTTTTCAAAACATCGAATTTGGAAATAAACCAATGTTCGAATTTGGAAATAAACCAATGTTCGAATTTGGAAATAAACCAATGTTCGAATTTGGAAATAAACCAATGTTCGAATTTACGAAGATGTTCAGGAACTAACTTAAATTGTTACAAAGCTTTTTACAACCTTCAGAGTCTCGAGACTTAGATTTGAATGTTATCATTAGACGTGGGTGGACGTAAGGTTGGCAGTCTGAGGGGGGGGGAGGGGGAGACAGAGCGTGTGTGAGAGAGAGAGAGAGGGGGGAGACAGAGCGTGTGTGAGAGAGAGAGAGAGAGAGGGGGAGAAGGCGAGAGAGAGGGAAAGAGAGACAGTAAATGCTTATTTTTGAATTCAATGGTTAATACCAACCTTCGTTAGCCTTGGGGTGGACGTAGGCTCGGTTATGGGGGAGGGTAAAAATAATTTTACTTCCTTGTTTTTCATAGTATAAAGTTGTTGGTTTTTTTTAAAGGTGTGTGTGTGTGTGTGGGAGGGGGTTAGATTGATCTGTTTTGTTAAATCGTGTATTTGTAGTTAATTTATTTCTTTGAACGACCTGGGGCTTTTTTCGAGTGTCTTGGGGGTGGTGGGGGGAAGGAGGCGTGACGACTCACCTTTTCAACTTGAATATCATCGATGTAGACTCACCTCTATGATGACCTGGTTTAGGTAGACACACCTCTATGATGACCTGGTGTAGGTCAACTCACCTCTATCATGACCTGGTGTAGGTCAACTCACCTATGATTTCTCTCTTACGACTGTGAATGTTTAGTGTAAGAGAGATTGTTTTATTTGAGAGTTTTTGGAGTATGTGTCATTTTTGTGTCACAATTTGACAGACTGTGAGTAAATTTACTGATGGTAACAACCCTCATAAACAAAAGTTTTAATGTCTACTTTGCCACCCTCCCCATCCCCCACCCGGTCATTCACCCGAAACGAACAGAAACGGGATGAACACATCAATAAACACATCAATAAACACATCAGTTAACACATAAATGAAAACATAAATGAAGTGTTGTGGTACCACCTAAGCAGACCTGTCCCAAGAACAAGAACTCCGCAAATTACTTCATTCACGCAACTTTTGAATGTGCACCAGTCTTCTGTACAAGACAGCATCAAAACTGTCTTGTTGTGTTATAATATTGGACGTGCGTGTGGACGAGTGATGGTCAGGAGTGACCTCTCAAGATCACTTCAGGCTAGGTTAGCTGATGACTGAGACAATTAGTTTCTTGATCCGACGATATCTCGCACTCATTTCTTCATACCGACGAGATCTCGAACTCGTTGCTTCAGGCCGACGAGATCTCGCACTCGTGACTTCAGGTCGATGAGATATCGCACTCGTTACTTCAGGCCGACGAGATATCGCACTCGTTACGTCTGGCTGACGAGATATCGCTCTCGTTACTGCTGGCTGACGGGATCTCGTACTCGTTACTTCAAGGCCGACGATATCTCACACTTGTTACTTCATACCGACGGGATCTCACACGCGTTACTTTGGGTCGATGAGATCTCGCACTCGTTACCTCAGCTGTTTACAGTTGTCTGTGCTTAAAGTCACGAGTTTGTGGACTCTGTCAAAGGCTTGTGCAGAGGTCGTTAGATCAAGGATACAAACCTTTTCTTTTCAGCCATAGTTAACACAGCTCTGCTATAAATGGAACATTCTACTGTACAAAAGCTCTAGGTTTGACGCATAAAAGTGGCGCATATATTATTTTGGATAGAGAGTGTGTTTGAGAGAGAGAAAAGCGATAAGAGCGAGAGAGATTTATATAAAGAGATAATGGAGGAAAGGAGAGAGTGGTAAGAGAGAGGTCTGAAAGAGTGAGAAAGAGAAAAGGGATGAAATGACCAAGAACCTATGAACTTACGTAGGCTACGGCTACTCGACTCACTGACAGAAGTGACCATCCAGATCCTCAACAGCAGACGTAACAAATCCCACGCGAGGCTACCACGACGCTCATCATTCTGTGGAGTAATTTTGCAAAGTTCTCAAGGGCCGTTCACGAATACATTTACATTTCGTAATTTCCTCTCGTCACGATCACGTGTGTACTCACTTAGATTTGCAAGACCTCTTTTTAAAAAATGGAAATGCTCGGATCGCGACTTTTACAGAGAGGGGCATAATTATATATTTGCGTCATTTCGCTAGCATACATCCATCACTGATACTTTCACCAGTATTACGTCCGTCTTCGTTACAGTCGCAAGGGATACCTTTATCACTGATACTGTCACCAGTATTACAACAATCACTGATACTGTCGCAAGGGTTGCACCCATCACTGATACTGTCGCAAGAGTTACATCCATCACTGATAATGTCACAAGGGTTACATCCATCACTGATAATGTCACAAGGGTTACATCCATCACTGATACTGTCGCCAGTATTGCATCCATTACTGATACTGTCGCAAGAGTTACATCCATCACTGATAATGTCGCAAGGGTTACATCCATCACTGATAATGTCGCAAGAGTTACATCCATCACTGATAATTTCGCAAGGGTTACATCCATCACTGATACTGTCGCAAGGGTTGCATCCATCACTGATACTGTCGCAAGGGTTGCATCCATCACTGATACTGTCGCAAGAGTTACATCCATCACTGATAATGTCGCAAGGATTACACTCATCACTGATACTGTCGCAAGAGTTACATCCATCACTGATAATGTCGCAAGGATTACTGAAGTTTTAGACAAACTTGTGTTGTTGTATGGAGTTAGGCAATCACTTGATGTCTGACAAAATCATGACGCATTGCGTCAACTAAACATTGTGTACGAGGAAGCTATCAAGTCTCTAGGTATAGTCTCTAGGTATAGTCTCTAGGTATATTCTTTAGGTATAGTCTCTAGGTATAGTCTCTAGGTATAGTCTTTAGGTATATTGTATAGGTATAGTCTCTAGGTATAGTCTCTAGGTATAGTCTCTTGGTATAGTCTCTAGGTATAGTCTCTAGGTATAGTCTCTAGGTATAGTCTCTAGGGATAGTCTCTTTTCGTTCTTCCGAAATTTGTCTTTGTCAGGGACTTGCGCCAGATCTTATTTCATTTACTACATTTTTAGGTAGGATACATTTATAGAGTTAGGATACATTTATAGAGTTAGGATACATTTATAGAGTTAGGATACATTTATAGAGTTAGGATACATTTATAGAGTTAGGATACATTTAAAGAGTTAGGATACATTTATAGAGTTAGGATACATTTATAGAGTTAGGATACATGCATAGAGTTAGGATACATGCATAGAGTTAGGATACATGTATAGAGTTAGGATACATGCATAGAGTTAGGATACATGTATAGAGTTAGGATACATGCATAGAGTTAGGATACATTTATAGAGTTAGGATACATGCATAGAGTTCGGATACATGCATAGATTTTGGATACATTTATAGAGTTAGGATACATTTATAGAGTTAGGATACATGTATAGAGTTAGGATACATGTATAGAGCTAGGATACATGTATAGAATTAGGATACATGTATAGAGTTAGGATACATGTATAGAGTTAGGATACATGTATAGAGTAAGGATACATGTATAGAGTTAGGATACATGTATCTATATAGCACGTAAACTTAATTTACACTTACACCATTTATATATTATTTTTTGGTACTGATGAAGGCATTTGCCGAAACCTTTACATTTCTAACCTGTATGATCATTATTAAAGCTGAGCCTTTTTTTTTTTTATTTACACAAACTGTGCGTGTCTTATTAGTCTGTCTGATTTTAAATTTTAAAAATAATTTTAACATATAAATGCACTACATTTGAATAGTGCCAATTCTTAAATTTATTTAAAAAGACAACAATGTCAACTTTATGGCTCAAGTTCAAAAGTAATTTTAAAAAAGCTTTGCGGACCTCAAGTCACTTTATTTACCTTTGAGCTGTCACCCCCATTTTTCAGCTCATCGCGTTCACACAAATTTCTTGCGTAGTCCTGGCTATTAAAAACGTTATATTTATAACAACATCGTTATTCCAGATGCAGATGTTACGTTTTATTCGTGAGCTGGATGTAATAATTTACGTCTATCTTCTAATCAGTCAATCACGCTCCCTGTCATCCTCGTCTCTTTAAAAACACGAGACAGAAGTTAGGCATCACTACAATATTTATTTTGATCACTTGACGTATTTCACAATAATAATATATTGGAGAAAGATAACACATTGTCCTTCACATAATCAAAAATCACACTATTTCACACGATGGTATAGGATGAACAATAGAATTATTGCAAGAGCAAAACATATCAGGAATCTCCATACTTGACCATACCACCGCAATCTCTCCCATACTTCCCATAATACCCTCTGCTTCCTGTTTTTATTACTGTTTTTTTTTTAATATAATTTTCCGAAATAAAGTTATTATTTAAATCTATGATCTGTTACAGGATTTGTTGGTAATATAATACAATAAATGCATGGGTGATTGGGATTTTTCGAATGGTGTAAAATCATAAGTCAATCCCATATCCGAAGCTGGTGGCCTGGAGTTCAATCCCTGCCAAAGACCAGGTCAAGCAAGAACAACGCCAGCACCTCGGGTGGATGGGTGACGTTAACCTTGGTTAGCAAGTCGGCTGAGAGAAAGAAACTCTGAATCAAAACCTGGACTATGAGTCCCTGTGGGCGGATGCTATAATACAATGAAAAATTTCGACAAACTCCTGCGACGAAACTTGTGCCAATCGGTTTCATCCATATATGATGTTCCTTTTGGGTTATACAGGTGCGTGGAGAGAGGCGATTTGCTGTTAAAGGAAACAACTTATAGTCCTAAAGAAAAATAGCACAGGCCTTGTGACTTGTGATGTCGTCCTGTGAAGTCACACCATCATCACATTGTGATGGACGGATGCCAGTGAAATAAAAAAAATAAATCAAAGGATAAAATATGCTTTAGAATGGTATTTTCTTATTTAAGTAATTTTTCTAACATAGGATATTACTCTTTTCAAAATAATTTTAATCACCTGCATTTTTTTGGAGTGAAACAAAAAAAAATCATAAATTATTAAAGGTAAAAGATACAAAGCTAAAATTCGGTGTAATGTAGCAACTTAATCACTTTTTTTTAAAGGAAGACTTTATTTTTATTATTATTTATAAAGGGATTAACAATGACATTATCGGGGATTCTCACACCGATAAAAGATGTAAGCTAAACTCACGAAATTTTAAAATTTTAAGCTGCATAAATGTATCCTTATTTTTTTGCTTCATTGAGTTCCAACAAAATGTTCATATGTTTTTAAGTCATTTAAGCCATTAGCATCAACTTAGACTGAATAAGTAGATTGAATACGTAGATTGGATAAGTAGATTGAATAAGTAGATTGAATAAGTAGATTGAATAAGTACATTGAAAAAGTAGATTGAATAAGTAGATTGAATAAGTAGATTGAATAAGTAGATTGAATAAGTAGATTGAATAAGTACATTGAAAAAGTAGATTGAATAAGTAGATTGAATAAGTAGATTGAATAAGTAGATTGAATAAGTAGATTGAAAAAGTAGATTGAATAAGTAGATATCGACGACAGCATCTCATTGTTAGCCGTTAAGTCTTAAGTCTAAAATTAAGTCTTAAGTCTAAAATTAAGTCTTAAGTCTAAAATTAATTCTTAAGGTTTTGATGTTCACTTGGAAGGCGCGGTAGTCATTATTATTCACAAGTGTCACATTTTAAAATATTCGTGGATTTCTTTGGATTATCGCTTTGTGTTAGTATTAGTCAAGGTTGTTGTGTGTGTTGTTTTTTTTTTAATGAATATTAGTCTAGTAGCGTATCAGTAATATGCAGGCCAGCATGGTTGCCATGGTAACAAATTACATAATCTAAAATCATGGGGAAAAGTTTTTGTTTAATGATCAATTGTTGTTTGTTTTTTGTTTTTTTTTTAAGTAAAGTGTTTTTATTTTTCACTTCAAATTTCACATCTTTATAATCGAAAAAATTCAAATAAATTCTCAGACGAACACGATTTCGGCTTCAAGTAGTTGGCGAGAGTAGAATTCGTTGTTACGCCAATCATCCACGATTAAAGCGAAACAAAGGCATCCTGCTCGGTCAATTAAAAAGCCGAAGTGTCGCCATTTTGACAACGGAATGACGATACCCGATTTCCGGGTGTTCCCGGGCGATACCGAAGTACCGATTACACGTATCTACAAGGTACAACCATGCCGTCATGTCTACATTCACCCACAACAGAAGACCGAGTCCTGGATGAACGTCACATGCTGGATCTGGATCGCATAGCTATGGATGGAGTCGGGGGCATGTCGGTGTGTTCTGTAACACTTAAAAACCACTAAACTGTAGTGGCTAAAAAACTTTCGATGGCCAAAACACTTTCGCTGGCCAAGAAACTTTCGCTGGCCAAGAAACTTTCGCTGGCCTAGAAACTTTCGATGGCCAAAAAATTTTCGCTAGCCAAGAAACTTTCGCTGGCCAAGAAACTTTCGATGACCAAAAAACTTTCGCTAGCCAAGAAACTTTCGTTGGCCTAGAAACTTTCGATGGCCAAAAAACTTTCGCTAGCCAAGAAACTTTCGCTGGCCAAGAAAATTTCGCTGGCCAAGAAACTTTCGCCAGAGCCAGAAGCACATCCCTTATTTCATCCAAATGCTGTCAGATGGAAAAGTTCACACAAAACATAAACATGTCGGGTTGGACAAAGTTGTGCTCGGGATATGGGGTGGGGGGTGGGAGTGGTGGCACGGTTTTGTTTTAATCGAACGCTGTTGACGACTTCTAACCGATCGAATTTTCACGCACCACGTCGGCTTGTCACAACTGAGTTGCCTCAACGCCACAGAGGACATCAGAGTGAAGACTGTGTGACACCTGGGTGACATGACAGAACTAGAAGGGAACTCATGTGAATAGCATGGACATCGCTGGCTTTGTTTTGAAGTGACCCCATAAGTGGCTCCATAAGTGGCTCCAGACAATGCTGTAAGTAAAACTCATTCAGAGAATTTTTCACATTGATATCAAAACCTTATATTTAGCATTAAGATTTTACCACCTTGAAATATAAAATAAATATAAATTGTGAATTTAAAAGCATTCATCTTACACTTAAACATTAAGCAGTCAATACCATCTCTTAAACTTCTTTGTATTCAACATTCAAGTGTCTCTTAACTCTACATTTATCAGCATTGACTCAAACCACTCCCCACTTTTCATTATCAGCAGTCAATTGACACTTAAACCACTACTTTATCAGCAGTCAATTGACACTTAAACCACTACTTTATCAGCAGTCAATTGACGCTTAAACCACTACTTTATCAGCAGTCAATTGACACTTAAACCACTACTTTATCAGCAGTCAATTGACGCTTAAATCACTACTTTATCAGCAGTCAATTGACGCTTAAACCACTACTTTATCAGCAGTCAATTTACGCTTAAACCACTACTTTATCAGCAGTCAATTGACACTTAAACCACTACTTTATCAGCAGTCAATTGACGCTTAAACCACTACTTTATCAGCAGTCAATTGACGCTTAAACCACTACTTTATCAGCAGTCAATTGACGCTTAAACCACTACTTTATCAGCAGTCAATTGACACTTAAACCACTACTTTATTTTTTATTAGATGAAAAAATCAAAAAGATATTGTCATTTACAATTAAAGTTTTTTTTCCTAGATTTACATCTAGCGAAGTTTTTGAGTATATCGTCAAAGTTAATTTTGCGCAACACATCTGCCTCGATCATAAGCAGAGATAAGGAATCGAGCCTTTCTTGTTTCATTGATGATCTATTTGTTTTTTTTTTGTACGTTTCAACTGAGAAAAAGAGCGCTCAGTTGAACAGTTAGTAACCATTAATGTTAAAAATATGCGCAAGGCGATTTCAACATTTGGAAAGGCACACTCGATGTTGTCTCTAACTATTACTTTGTATAATTCTCCATGATTGAACGTGTTGTTTTCCGATTTTGATGCAGGAAACTTGTGGCGAATATATGAATGATACTGTTGTAGTTAAGTACATAAATTATTGTTCAGATCTTTAGGATAAGCATTATTTATTAGTTCTTCATAGCACTGAGATGTTTGTGATAGTGATACATAGACCAAACAAGAAAATCGAACTGCTACATCATTGTATACTTGTCCTCGTCTACTCATTTCTGTCTCAAGTTTGTCAACAATGGCGTAGAATGCAGATATACGAAATTTGTCTATGGCATTCAGAGATACCTGACGGGCATCACCATCAATGACCACTGTCATTCGTTTACGATTACGGGTCAAAGTTGACTTATAATCTACACCTGGTGTTATTATTTTTGCAGCTTCTTCAAATCTTTCAAATTCATTCCTAGATTTATGCAAGTGATCTGATAGTGAAGAATACAAATCAGCACACGTTTTCAAGTTCATATGCTCATTTTGTGTCTATTACTAAGGGTTCCCGGTCGAATTAATTAATTAATGTTATTATTTTAATATTATTATTATTATATGTTGTCTTATATAGCGCGGTACCCAAGTCTAGGGCTGGGCTCACCGCGCTGTACATAAAAATATTAACAAAAGAGACATAATCGTGACAATAAAATAAAATACATTTATGTAATAAAGAACAGATGTATAAAGACAAAACAAAAACAAATGCATATTCACCCCACCCACACCAGAACTTTTACATGTGAAGCAATTAACGTCGGCCAGCAGCATCGTTTATCGGTCAGATTTGAGGAATCAATCGGGGTAATAGAGTTTAAAGAGATGTGTTTTGAGTGCAGTTTTGAAGGCCTGTGTGGTTGGTATATTGTGGATGTGTAGTGGAAGAGAATTCCATTGTTTGAGGGCGCAGAAAGAGAAAGATCGTTCACCATATGTTTTAGTACGTGTCCTAGCAACGGACAGAAGCGTGTCTGTGGAGGAGCGAAGCTGTCGAAGGGGTAAATAGACAGAAAGAAGTTCGTTTAAATAGGAAGGGCAGGAATCTGAGAAAAATTATGACATAGAACAGACAGTTTGTAATCAATGCATGCCTGTATAGGAAGCAAATGAAGTGAGTGGAGTAGTGGAGTGACATGATCACGTTTTTTTGCCTTTAGAACTAGCCTAGCAGCTGAATTTTGAACCTTTTGTAGTTTTCCTATAAAGTGTTGTTGTGAACCTGACAGAAGAGAGTTGCAATAGTCAAGACGAGAGAGAACAAGAGCGCAGACTAATATTATTTATTGAAAATATAAAAATGGTTTAAAATGTTTTATAAAACTTCCCAAACATTTTTAAAATTCGAATACGACCGCATTATTTATTTACAAGCCGAGTGAGTCCGCATGGTCGCATTTTGCCCATTTACCAGGAGTTTTTTTTTAAATTTTTTATGCGCTTAATTTTTAAGCATTCAAGATTGTACCAAACTTGAATGTGAATTTTTATTATAATGTATTTCTTGATTTTCATAGCACTTGTTCACTTTTCAGTTGTTTCTGGGCTTAAATTTGTTCCAAAAAATATTTCTTGAGGACTTGTGGTGCCCCCAAACGCTTGGTGCCCAAGGCACGTGCCTTGTTTGCCTAGAGGTTAATCCGGCCCTGGCCCCCCCCCACACACACAATTTACCTCAACTGACACCACACACCACCTCCTCTCGCAAACCTACACACACGAACACAGAAACATCTTTGCTTCCTATTACGTTCAACGGAACACAAGGTTAAAGACGCATACAAAAGAAAAGTTCATTAAAAAATAATTTTTATGAGTTTTCTAATACGACAAAATTGATTTGGGGTTTTTTTCTCATAATTTTTTATTTCGTAAATTTTTTTTTTCCTTTAAGTTTAATTAAGGAACTTCAATTTTTTTATACTTTCATTTATTTAATATTTTTTTGATTTATATTTTAATTACTTTTCTTTTGCTTTATTAACAAACAGATTAATCAATAAGTTTTATTATATTTACTAGCTAGTACCCGGCATGCGTTGCAATGCCACTCATCGAAATAAAGTGTCTGTGTTTTAATAATTTTTTTGTAAGTTTTTCTAATAACCACCTTTTTTTAATCGTCTGGTGCGTATTCGAATTAATTAGAAGGTTTTAAGAAGTGTCAGCAGACCACACGCAGCTGTCCATGTGGGAAGCATGGATTTTCCAAATTTAGTCCCAAAACATATAGCGATTGATCCCCCCATGCAATAGCTATGTTTGAAATTATATTTATATGGCTCATTTATTACATATAAACAAATTTAGGGCCCCAGGCCCCAAAAGTAATATTGTGAAATATTTGTACTAAATCAGAAACCTATTTATTAAGTCACATATAGTTTATATTTAATGTAATTACACCCACTTATGCAATAGCTCTGCTTGACGTTATATTTACAAAACTCATATAAGAAAAGAAATGAATTTAAGGCCCCCGGCCCAAAGCGGAATATTGTAAAATATTTGCACTTCTTTAGAAACCTAATGCGGGCCTGCACACAACAACTCACTGAAAGTTTATCGCATTCAGATGAATAGTATAGAAACTCATACGGAAATTATATTTAAATAGCTCATATTAGAAAGAAAAACTACTATAGGGCCCCGGTCCAAAACTGGTAATTCTTTGTAAAATGAATGGGTTTTGATATTCATGGATATACTTTTGTAAATGTATTTAAGTTGTGTTAAAGTCATTGATTTTCTTAATTCGTAAAATGATAATATAGCATCTATTTTTCACAACAGTAATATCATTGGATTTAAAGATATAAAATTGTACACACCCTATTTCCTAACCCTCATATAAATGTACCTAAGAAGGCAAATTATTTGTCAAATTCATTTTGAGACGTATAGTGTGCTGCCATGTGCAAATTAAACTATTGAATTACACCTTCCCCCTCCCCCAAACAGAGTTTTAAAGAAATTAATAAAATCATCCACGGGATTGTAATCCACTTACTTACGCAAAAACAATTTTTTTGCATTTCAAATGCTTTGTTCTTATTTAAATGAGTGATAAGTGCATTAGTGGATGCTATTTGGATATGTAGTTTCGCTGCACTGATTGCATTAAACGGCATTTTCGTATTAAAAGTATATTTAAAGGTTAGGGGGTTTTTTTGTTTTTTTTTAACTAATTTATAAATTTCATAAATGTATATTTTTGGAAAGAATAAAAGTAAAAATTTATTAAACGTTAAAAATAAAAAGCAAAAATTGTATTTCATTTTTTAAATTGTAGCAATTTAAAAATCAATCTATTATATTTATTAATTTTACTTTTAGGAAGGGGGAAATACATTATCAATTTTATTAGGCGCGGTTATTAAATCAGATAAATTTTTGCATTGAATAAATAGACAATTTGAGTTCTGACGTCATTTGCGTTATTATTTAGAACAAATTAGTTTTACTTTTATTACGCAATATTTGGAACGTATTTCAAAAATGCACTAAAATCAACAGATGTTTTGGTTTCCCCGATAAATGTGATTACAGTGTAATTCTTTGATTATAATTTGTTTTACTAATTTCCATAACTTTCAACCACATATAAAATGTTTAAAATAGTTCCTTAGTTGTTACTCCAGATTTATTTGTAATTTATATTATTAATACTTAAAATTTTATTAAAATTAAAGCGAATATACAATATATTTTTCGCATTACCATTAAAATAATAGTAGAAAACTATGATTGTTTTAAAAAATGGGAACGTATTTAAGTCGTATCGGTTCTTTGTGAGTTACGGTCAGCATATATCATTCTTATATAATAGATGTATTACTACATCATTGCTATTCAAAATCACAACACATTTACAAAGCTATATCCGATTCTAAAATACGTCACAAAATTCAAGCTTATTTATAAAAACAACAAAAATACTCTCTACACTAAACATGCAAAAACGTGTTTTCTCTGCTCTTGCTACAAATTGATGGCTGTTGGCATTTGTTCAAGGGCGGTTGAGTTGATAGCTCCGTTTGAAATTATTTTGATAAAGTTTGTTAAAGAAAACAAAACGAATTTAAGGACATCAGCCCATGCGAAATATTGTAAAATGTTGTTCTAATTTAGAAACATTTGCGGAAGCCCGCATATCAATTTACCAAAGTTTTTATCGCAATCGGATGAATGGTATAGGAATGCATACGATAATTATATAGATAATAAATGGTGGAAAACGAATTAAGGCCCCCGGCCACAAACGGAATATTGTATCGCATTTAGATAAATGGTATAGGAGTGCATACGAATATTATTTTTTACAAAGCTCATATCAGAAAAATAACGATTTTGTGGCCAACAGCCAAAAACGGATTATTTTAAAAGTGTTGTAACTACTTCAGTAACCAAATTATTATGTGACACACACAATTTAATGTCGCTATTTGTATTTGATTAAAAATCTATCCATCCACACATTAGCTCTGTTTGAAATTTTATTTGTATAGCTCATATTGGAAAAATAGAACACAGGGCCCCGGGCTCAAAACATAATATTTTAAACGGTTGTAATAATTTGAAAAGCTTTGCGGACGTGGGTAAAACATTTTACTAAAGTTGTATCGCATTCAGATAAATGATATAGGAGCGCATACAGAAATTATTTTGTACAAAGCTCGTATAAGAAAAAAAAAGAATTTGGGACCAACGGCTGAAAATGGAATATTTTAAAAGTATTCTAATTACTCAATAACATGCGCGACTTTATGGACAACGTTTCAACAAAGTTTTGTTGCAATCGCATGAATGGTGTAGGAGCGCATACGTTTGAAATTATATTTATATAGCTCATATTGGAAAAATAGAACATGGGGCCCCTGGCTCAAAACAGAATATTTTAAACGGTTGTAATAATTTGAAAAGCTTTGCGGGCGTGGGAGAAACATCTAACTAAAGTTTTATCGCATTCAGATGAATGGTATAGGAGCGCATACCGAAATTATTTTGTACACAGCTCATATAAGAAAAAAAAAGAATTTGGGGCCAACGCCTGAAAACGGAATATTTTAAAAGTATTGTAATTACTTATTAACATGCGCGACTTTATGGACAACCTTTCAAAAAAGTTTTGTTGCAATCGCATGAATGGTGTAGGGGCGCATACGGTTTGAAATTTATTTATATAGTGCATATAAGAAAAAACGAACATAGGGCCCCTGGCTCAAAACGGAATATTTTAAAACGGTTGTAATAATGTAGAAACCTTTGTGGGCATGCTCGCAACATCTCGTGAAAGTTTTAGCGTATTCGAATAAATGGTGTAGGAGCGTAGGCGAAACCTATAGTTTACAAAGCTCATATACGAAAAAAAAACGATTTTGGGGCCAACGGCCAAAACGAACTATTTTAAAAGTGTTATAATGACTCATTAAAATGCGCGAGCTTGTGGAATACAACTCTCCAATGTTTTGTCGCAATCGCATGAATGGTGTAGGAGCGCGTACGGTTTGAAACTATATTTATATAGCTCATATAAGAAAAAACGAACACGGGCCCCTGGCTCAAAACGGAATATTTTAAAACGGTTATAATTATTTCCAAACCTTTGTGGGCGTGCTTGCAGCATTTTACCAAAGATTTAGCGCATTCAGACGAATGGTGTAGGAGCGCAGACGGAAATATTTTTTACAAAGCTCGTATAAGAAAAAAAACGAATGAAAGGCCAACGGCCGAAAACGAAATAATTGAAATTTTTTTTAATGACGCAAGGGTTTGTTGCAATCGCATGAATGGTGTGGGAGCGCATACGAGACAAACAGACATACATACATACATACAGACATACATTCATTTTTATATATATATAGATATAACATGTGCAGCATTTTTTGTTAATATTCTGTATTTCTTTTGTGTCCGTCATTTATTGCTTTTTGTGATCTCCTTAAAACTTTAGAGGCCAGATATGTTGAAGAAATATAGTAAAGAAGATTTAAGAGCAAATGTTTTTGTGCGAGTTTTGGGGACAGAAAGAATACGCCCGTCTGCGGAGGAGCGAAGCTGTCGAAGGGGGTGAATAGACAGAAAGAAGTTCGGTTAGATAGGAAGGGCAGCAATTCGAGAAAAAGTTGTGGCAGAGAACAGAGATTTTATAGTCAATCCGTGCTTGTACAGGGAGCCAATGAAATGAATGAAGTAGTGGTGTGACGTGATCAAGTTTTTTTTGCCTTTAAAACTAGCCTAGCAGCTGAGTTTTGAACCTTTTGTAGTTTTTCTAAGAAGTGTTTTTGTGAACCTGACAGAAGAGAGTTGCAATAGTCAAGACGAGAGAGAACAGGGGTACCGCGCTATATAAGACAACTAATAATAATAATAAAAATTCACATTTTGCATTCCGTTATGAATATTTACAATATTATTCTCTGACTCCGCTTTGTTAACTTGTACAACGCCCCTGTTCCAGATATCGAGATATAAAATGTATTGATTTCGCGTCCTCAAGCCGTCATTCAAAACAGACACGGGACATGACGTGACTGCTGCACGCACGTTTGCTTTGTTTACATCGGGAGATTGCGCGATCATCAGATAGACATTTTTGTGTGTTCAAAACTCTAAGTCTTAACAACTCTGAAGTTAGTGCCATAAGATTTCAAGCCTACATTATTCAACATATAATATACCTGTGACAAACATGACTTTTTGATGTAATAACCAGTGATGAAATTACATTGTCACAAAATGTGACTTTTTGATGCAATAACTAGTTATGAAAATGCGTAGTCACAAAATGTGACTTTTTCATTAATAATTAGTGTTGAAAATACACGGTAGCAAAAAGTTACTCCATTATTATTTTCCAAAAAAAGTAGGGGTGCAGGTGAATTCTTTTTAACCATTTTTATTTTCGAAGAGATCAGTCGTAATTCTGGGTTATCCAAATGTTTACTTTTGGTCAGTTAACATACTGTGAACATTTGGTGAGGTTTGGATAAAAAAGAAAAAAAAAGTTGTAAGGATAATAGTTTTTCAAACAAATTAATGAAAACGAGGGAAGTGAAATAACGGGGAAAGTGAAATAACCAGGAAAGTGAAATAACGAGGAAAGTGAAATAACGGGGAATTGAAATAACGTGGAAAGTGAAATAACGCGGAAAGTGAAATAACGAGGAAAGTGAAATAACGGGGAAGTGTAAAAACGTGGAAAGTGAAATAACCGGGAAGTGAAGTAACGGGTAAGTGAAATAACGGGGAATTGAAATAAAGGGAAAGTGTCATAACGGGGAAGTGACATAACCGGGAAGTGAAATAACGGGGAAAGTGAAATAACGGGGAAAGTGAAATAACGGGGAAAGTAAAATAAAAGTGGAAGTGAAATAACGAGGGAAGTGAAATAACGAAGGAAATGAAATAACGGGGAAAATGAAATAACGGGAAAGTGCAATAACGGGGAAGTGAAATAACGGGGAAGTGAAATAACGGGAAAGTGAAATAACAAGGAAAGTGAAATAACGGGGAAGTGAAATAACGGGGAATTGAAATAACGTGGAAAGTGAAATAACGTGGAAAGTGAAATAACGAGGAAAGTGAAATAACGAGGAAAGTGACATAACGACGACAGTGAAACAACAGGGAATTGAAACAACTAGGAAAGTGAAATAAAGATGAAAGTGAAATAACGAGGCAAGTGAAATAACGGGGAAAGTGAAATAACGGGGAAAGTGAAATAACGGGGGAAAGTGAAATAACGTGGAAAGTGAAATAATTAGGAAAGTGAAATAATGAGGAAAGTGAAATAACGAGGACGGTGAAATAACGAGGAAAGTGAAATAACGAGGACGGTGAAATAACGGGTAAATTGAAATAACGAGGAATTGAAATAACGTGGAAGGTGAAATAACTGGGAAAGTGAAATAACTGGGAAAGTGAAATAACGTGGAAGTGAAATAACGGGGAACTGACATAACGGGGAAAGTGAAATAACGGGGAAAGTGACATAACGGGGAAAGTGAAATAATGGGGGAAGTGACATAACGGGGAAAGTGAAATAACGGGGGAAGTGAAATAACGGGGATGTGAAATAACGGGGAAGTGACATAAGTGGGAAGTGAGATAACGGGGAAAGTGAAAAAACTAGGAAAGTGAAATACCTGGGAACGTGAAATAACGGGGAAGTGAAATAACGGGGAAAGTGAAATAACGGGTGAAGTGACAACGGGGATAGTGAAATAAAGGGAAAGTGAAATAACTGGTAAAGTGAAATAACGGGGAAAGTGAAATAACGGGGAAGTGAAATAATGGGGAATTGAAATAATATGGAAAGTGAAATAACGGGGAAGTGGAGTAATGGGTAAGTGAAATAACGGGGAAGTGAAATAAAGGGAAAGTGTCATAACGAGGAAGTGAAATAACGGGGAAATGAAATAACGAGAGAAGTGAAATAACGGGGGAAGTGAAATAACGAGGGAAGTGAAATAACGAGTGAAGTCAAATAACGGGGGAAGTGAAATAACGAGGGAAAGTGAAATAACGAGGGAAAGTGAAATAACGAGGGAAAGTGAAATAACGGGGGAAGTGAAATAACGAGGGAAAGTGAAATAACGAGGGAAAGTGAAATAATTAGTAAAAACGACAAAAGAACTTGAGCTACCAGCGACAAAAAGGAGATGTATTTTCAGACTAGACTTGAAACTCTTCATTAGCCTATGATGGAAACCAAAATCCTTTTCCTGGCCGCTATTCTTCTCCATGCGATTGATGTTATACATGTATATGTGTATATAAATATACGGCAATATTCCGTCATCTCGAGACAGTGGAGTAGCTATGTACACTTCAACAAATGGTTCACTTGGCCGATCCTAGAATTGCAATCTCGGATGCATTTCTACAAGAAAATATTGACTCCTGGTCAGATTTGGCCTTCTTGTTGTTCTTTTTGTTGCAAGAAATAATATATAATACTAATAATAATAATAACGTTTTTACGCTAAAGAAAAAGATGTTTGGCTTATTTTGGAGAATAAACGTGTGGACGGTCACAAACTTCACTTGTATTGTTCTAAGCCTTGAGGTTGATTTTTGTGTTAGGGTTCTTGCGCCCCCGCGTTCCCCCCCCCACCGATCCCAACCCAACCATATGTTACTTTTCATTTCGATGTATGCGAGCTTATGTTGCTGCGAGCCACTTGTCAAAATTTTGAAGACATAGCTAGGACACTGTTTGCTGTGCGTATACACGTTAGGGCTAATGGACTAAGACAACACAGATCAATGAGGTTGGTGGCATCATCATCAGGAAGTACAGTGCCTTTTTGTATTCTGTTGAAAACACCGCTAACAATTTGGTCTTGACGCATCAACTCCATCATTCCTGTAAACAATTGACTTGTAGTTAGATATTTGTATTGAACTATTTCCCAAAAATGAAAAACACGGACATACTAGAATTGTAAGTCTGACTCTTCAATGGCAACGGACACTGTTTACAAGTACTTCAAGTAAAATCTTTCAGGGCATCTCTGATGGAACCTCTTGACAGTACCTGACAGTTTCTCTGACGGTATATCTGACGGTATCTCTGACGGTACTTCTGACAGTATCGCTGACGGTGTCTCTGACGGTACCTCTTGACAGTACCTGACAGTTTCACTGACGGTATCTCCGACGGTACTTCTGACAGTATCTCTGACAGTATCTCTGACGGTATCTCCATTTATCTTTACAGTTCAGCTGCAATTGCGATAATGATATGGATTTGACAGCAAACACAGTGAACATGTGTTCCAAGCACGTCAGTGTATCGTTGTCAATAGAGCGTTAGATGACTTTGCCTTACATGAAACAAGTTGTACAACGGGATGTCTGTCATGTTGAGAGGGCGGCACCAAGACAAAAGAAAGAAATGTTATGATTTTCAAGATTATAATCATAGATAGAATTACAAAAAATGTTATGCTAATCGGGGCTTAATTTCAAATACAAAACATCAACCATTAGTAAGTCTTTGAACGTGTTGCCACTTAGATTAAAATGTAATTGATATTTAATTTCTTAGGCTTACACTATTCTGACTGTATTGACAGAAGGCCTACTTATACAATTGTTAATAAGTCTAGGCCACTTGGTTTATAATTATGTGTGTATATATAAATATGTATAGTTTGAGGATTATACATATTTTACCACTTGCTGTAAGTTGATACACTTTTTGGATTTGTATAAAAATGTATTTATATAAATACTTTAAATTTTAGTATCACTAGTGTTTGTATAGTTTTCTGCGCATACTATTGGATAAGTCTTTTGTTAACATACTGTTAGATCAGTATTTTGTTAACATACTGTTAGACCAGTCTTTTGTTAACATACTGTTAGATCAGTATTTTCTTAACATACTGTTGGATAAGTCTTTTGTTAACATACTGTTAGATCAGTCTTTTGTTAACATACTGTTAGACCAGTCTTTTGTTAACATACTGTTAGACAGTCTTTTGTTAACATACTGTTAGACCAGTCTTTTGTTAACATACTGTTGGACCAGTCTTTTGCTAACATACTGTTAGACCAGTCTTTTGTTAACATACTGTTAGACCAGTCTTTTGTTAACATACTGTTAGACCAGTCTTTTGTTAACATACTGTTAGATCAGTCTTTTGTTAACATACTGTTAGATCAGTCGTTTGTTAACATACAGTTATATCAGTCTTTTGTTAACATACTGTTAGATCAGTCTTTTGTTAACATACTGTTAGACCAGTCTTTTGTTAACATACTGTTAGACCAGTCTTTTGTTAACATACTGTTAGATCAGTCTTTTGTTAACATACTGTTAGATCAGTCTTTTGTTAACATACTGTTAGACCAGTCTTTTGTTAACATACTGTTAGACCAGTCTTTTGTTAACATACTGTTAGACCAGTCTTTCATTAACATACTGTTAGATCAGTCTTTTCTTAACATACTGTTAGATCAGTATTTTGTTAACATTATGGTATGTCAGTATTTTTTTAACATTATGGTATATCAGTATTTTGTTAACATATTGTTATACCAGTCTTGTGTTAACATACTGTATACCAGTCGTTTATTAACATATTGCTAGATCAGTATTTCGTTAACATATTGTTAGACCAATCTCGTGTTAACATCCTGTTAGACCAGTCTTTTATTAACATATTGCTAGATCAGTATTTTGTTAACATATTGTTGGACCAGTCTTGTGTTAACATACTGTTAGATCAGTATTTTGTTAACATACTGTTAGACCAGTCTTTTCTAAACATACTGTTAGATCAGTATTTTGTTAACATACTGTTAGACCAGTCTTTTGTTAACAAATAGTTAGATCAATCTTTTGTTGCGTGTTGTTTCTCTTACTTATAACCTTAACTGTACCTAACAATTTATGAATCAAATACCAGCAACTTCTCATATTGGCATATAATTTCTTTCAACCGTTGGGGCCCTTTTTCCCCTCCCCTTTCACACGTGTGGGAGGGGGGGTGAACCACTTATTTTGAGAACCACTGAACAGCACTACACCTTTATTAAATATTTGTATCTCGTCATAATGCAATTACTTCCGCGTACATCATACCCCAACTACAGATCGGTGATCATGCAGAAATCACAGACAAGTCGCTAAAATGTATACATTAAAAATTCGGATGCTAATGTGGATTTAATTTTATTTTAACCCAGAAAACCCCGGGCATCAATCAACCTGTTATGTAACGCCCCCCCCCCCGTCTTACAACACCCATTTCCCGATACGCATGCGCATTAATTGACAAGTGATGCCTTTTATGGGATTAGCCAACCAATCAGAAACAGGAAACGTACATTTTTAAAAAACGCCATTTTTTGCCTATTTGATACAAAGTTGATTTTTAAACTTTTTTTAATTTATTTTCGTTTCTTGTCACCGGATGTTGAATTTTTCTCCTGCCCACATTGGAATAGTTTCATATTTAAATGATCGTTTAAAGAAAACGGCAGGCGTGACCCAACAGTTTTTAAGTCCCATTTATTCCCACGGACCGTAAAAAAATACACTCCTGGGACATTTCCATTAGCGAAATGAATTTCTCATTTTTAATTCAATATATTTTTTAAAAGATTTATTATTGTTAACATTTGTATAAAATAAACTTGATTGAGATGCTGTTATATATGAATACGGAACCAATTATTTTCAGGTGTATGGGAATATGCAACCAATTACTACATATGGAATTAAACTGTATCCTCACACTCCGCCCCCCCTTTTTTTTTTCGTTGTAATCAATGCTGTCACCCTTCCCCTGCTGCGCACCCAACAATTAAATAACGTGCCTGATATTCTTAAGAGAGTATTTTACCCCCCCCCCCACCCGCGCTCTGTTCCACATGTCTGACAGAGGCGCTGCCATAGCGCTACCCGGGGAACATAACTGTAACAGCTCAAGTGTGGACATGATAATTTATCTCGGATAACGTATTGTTTTGGTAATTTAATATGTACAGGAAGTTGATTAGATTATGGATGTCGGATGTCATGCGCAGAAGTACAGCAGGGAGGAATGACGATGGAGTATGAACTGGATGGCCCTTGCCACGATCCATCTTTTATCTGATAACATCGTGTAGTATATTCGAATGAATTGAGAGATTTATATGTGTGAAGGAATAAGACAGGATATATTTTCTTTCCTCCAGTTTGGGAGGTACATTATTATTGTGCACTAGCGAGTACCCGGCATGCGTTGCAATGCCACTCATCGAAATAAAGTGTTTGTGTTTTAATAATGTTTTTTGTAAGTACTTTTAATATACAAATTTCTTATACCGTCTCGTGCGTATTCGAATTAATTAGAAGGTTTTTCGAAGCGGGAGCCTACCACATGCAGTTTAGTCCCCAAACTTCTAGCGATTGATTCCCCCCCCCCCCCCCCCCAATGCAATAGCTTTGTTTGAAATTATATTTATATGGCTCATTTATTACATAACAAATTTAGGGCCCCGGCCCCAAAAGGAATATTGTGAAATATTTGTACTAATTCAGAAACCTCTTTATTAAGTCACATACATAAAATGAAATGTCACAGTTTATATGTAATTTATTTCCACCCACCTATGCAATAGCTCTGTTTGACATTATATTTACATAGCTCATATAAGGAAAAAAAAGAATTTAAGGCCCCCGACCCAAAGCGGAATTCTAAAATGGTTGTACTTATTTAGAAACCTAATGCGGGCCTGCACACATCAATTCACGCATATCAATTCACCAAAGTTTTATCGCAATCGGATAAATGATATAGGAATACATATGATAATTATATATATAATATAAGGGTGGAAAACGAATTAAGGCCCCCGGCCACAAACGGAATATTGTAGAATTGTTGTATTACTTCAGAAACCTACTTATTATATCACAAAATTTAAAAAAAAAAAAGAAACATCTTACTAAAGTCGTATCGCATTCAGATAAATGGTATAGGAGCGAATACGGATATTATTTTTTACAAAGCTCATATTAGAAAAAAAAACGATTTTGGGGCCAACGGCCAAAAACGGATTATTTTAAAAGTGTTGTAACTACTTCAGAAACCTAATTATTATGTCACACACACAATTTAATGTCGCTATTTGTATTTGATTAAAAATCTATCCATCCACACATTAGCTCTGTTTGAAATTGTATTTGTATAGCTCACATTGGAAAAATAGAACATAGGGCCCCTGTCTCAAAACGGAATATTTTTCAACGGTTGTAATAATTTAAAAAGCTTTGCGGGCGTGGGAAAACATCTTACTAAAGTTTTATCGCATTCAGATGAATGGCATAGGAGCGCATACCGAAATTACTTTTTACAAAGCTCATATAAGAAAAAAAATATTTAGGGGCCAACGGCCGAACACGGAATATTTTAAAAGTGTTGTAATGACTCGTTAAAATGCGCGAGCTTATGGATAACAACGCAACAAAGTTTTATTGCAATCGCATGAATGGTGTAGGAGCGCATACGGTTTGAAATTTATTTATATAGCGCATATTAGAAAAAACTAACATGGGGCCCCTGGCTCAAAACGGAATATTTTAAAACGTTTCTAATAATTTAGAAACCTTTGTGGGCGTGCTCGCAACAGCTCACCAAAGTTTTAGCGTATTCGATAAATGGTGTAGGAGCACAGACGAAAATTATTTTTTTAAAAGCTCATATAAGAAAAAAACGATTTTGGGACCAACGGCCAAAATCGGAATACTTTTAAAGTGTTGTAATGACTCAGTAAAATGCGCGAGGTTATGGACGACCACTCAACAATGTTTTGTCGCAATCGCATGAATGGTTTAGTAGCGCATACGGTTTGAAATTATATTTATATAGCTCATATAATAAAAAACGAACATGCGGCCCCTGGCTCAAAACGGAATATATTAAAACAGTTATAATTCTTCTCGAACCTTTGTGGGCGTGCTTGCAACATCTCACCAAAGATTTAGTGCATTCGGATCAATGGTGTAGGAGCGCAGACGGAAATATTTTTTACAAAGCTCGTATAAGAAAAAAAACAAATTAAGGGCCAACGGCCAAAAACGGAACATTTTATAAGTGTTGTAATGACACAGTTAAATGTCCGGTTAGGTGGCCAACAACTAATTAAAGTTTTGGCGCAATTGCATAAATGGTGTGGGAGCGCATATGAGACATACAAACATACAGAAAGACATACATTCATTTTTATATGGTGATGTCAAATCTCGATGTTCCGACTCGTGTTTTGGAAGATATTATGAGAGCCGTAAAAGTGATTAATTTATGAGAATACAGCTACAAGTTAATACATCCAGCCTACAAGTAAACATAACATCAGCACTAAAAATATTGCGTGAGATTGCAGGTGGGCAGACAAAGTGCGTGCATCATATCTGCTAAAAATTGGTAGCAACTCCAATGCGAACTGTAGCATCTGCCAGCTGTGGTAGCATCTCCAGGTGAAATAAAGATAGAAGAAGGGTAAGGATCATGATTACTATGTTGCCGGTGTCAGTTATGAGGCATGAGGTGGGCAGTTGCAGGCCCACGGTGTCGATTATGAGGCATGAGGTGGGTAGTGGCAGGCCCACGGTGTAGGTTATGAGGCATGAGGTGGACAGTGGCAGGCCTACAGTGTCGGTTATGAGGCATGAGGTGGTAGTGGCAGGCCCACGGTGTCGGTTATGAGGCATGAGGTGGTAGTGGCAGGCCCAAGGTGTCAGTTATGAGGCATGAGGTGGGTATTTGCAGGCCCGCGCTAATGTCTCTACACACAGCCATTGAATAGGCGGTTCGTGTGCAACCGTTTCGTCCAAGCTACTTCTACAACTATTCACGATGAAGAAAACCCCATTTCCACATCGATTGATAAATTCCAGGGGGGAATATCGTACTGATGTGGTAGCATTGGGCCGTGTCAAATTATAAGTGTCATTGCTCTAAGGAGAAACTTTTTTTTTGAAAAGATCATGACCTTGAGCCGCGTGTGCTCTTCGAGAAGTTGAGCTGCATCTCATGACGTCATCTTCCACTACACACACACGCGCGCACACAGAGTCACTCGGGCCATACACGAAGTCATACCTATATTTAGTTGCTTGACTTGTGTCCAAAACATTTTTTTCAATGCTTCCAAAGCTACCGCATAATCCCTTTAATACGGATGTAGCTTAAATTGGAAGATTGCCAGTTTTAAATCGTGAACACTGAGACATGCTGGCTCCTCTCCTGTTTGTAATTTACTAGATCAAAACCCAGCCAATACCTTTTTTCTTTTACAACATTTCCAAACAACTAATTATCAACATTTTCAAATATTGCAACATTTTAATAATAAAATTTGTCCAAAGCAGTGGCGTAGAAGGGGGGTTCGGGCGGGGGTGGCACTTTGTGTTGTTGTTGAGTTGTTGTTTTTTGGGGGGTGGGGGCGGGGGGATGCAATACAGTTATACCGCCCCGGGCGGCACCACCGCTTCTGGCCCATGACGTTCTGGCGGTAATTCTTTTTCCAGTGTTAAAAAAAATGAGGTTTCGGCTAAGAGAGATGGGGAGGGTGAGAGATGGGGGAGGCTGAGAGATGGGGGAGGGTGAGAGATGGGGAGGGTTGGGGTTCAATGTTTGTGATTGATTTTAATCACGCCGAAACAGTGGTATTGACAAGAGACCAGCAAGCAATGAAATCTCAGCCCCCCGCCCCCCAAATACCCACGCGGCGCCCCGTCATCGGGGATTATTACCCTGACGAGTTGTCTCCCCCGTCGCCACAAAAGGGGCGGCCACCCAATATTAAGATATCAAATATAAATCTAGTCAAAACTGATTACTAAATGACGGGCGAGCCAAGTGGAAAAAAAACGACAAAACCGCGGGCTCACTGACGAGGGCTCATATCCACCGAGGAAGTGGGACCTCACACAGTGGTCTGGGCTCAAACTGCAGGGTTCTCAGAACGAACTTCAAACTGATGAGTTCAACATTTTGAGATAAAGTAATTTCCGGTTGTTTCCTATACTATAATAATAATGAAATGTCGCTTTATTTTATGGTTATGAAATTTAATATAATCAATAACAGTATATGGGAAATATATTTTTTCTATGAAGGATTCCATTATCTCATTAGGAAATGGCGTCAGCGGGCCGTCGAGCTTGTGCTCCTAATGCCCTCCCTGGCGTCCACCCACACCCGCCAGCCGCCGGGTGTTCCCGGCGCCGGGCCGTGCGGGAAGACGTCAGAGACCACCCCGGGCGCCGGACGCCCCCACCAGCAACTGCTCGATCGAGTTTGCTGATGGAGGCCCCCCCCCCGCCCGGAGACATCTGGTCGACCGAAGACGCTGTGTTTCAAGCGTCCGCAGTCCACTCTCCTACAACAAACACCAGTCAACTATCTGCCCATAAACACCAGTCAACTATCTGCCCACAAACACCAGTCAACTATCTGCCCCAAACACTAGTCAACTATCTGCCCCAAACACCAGTCAACTATCTGCCCCAAACACCAGTCAACTATCTGCCCCAAACACCAGTCAACTATCTGCCCCAAACACCAGTCAACTATCTGCCCCAAACACCAGTTAACTATCTGCCCCAAACACCAGTCAACTATCTGCCCCAAACACCAGACAACTATCTACAACAAACACCAGTCAACTATCTGCCCATAAACACCAGTCAACTATCTGCCCACAAACACCAGTCAACTATCTGCCCCAAACACCAGTCAACTATCTGCCCCAAACACCAGTCAACTATCTGCCCCAAACACCAGTCCACCATTTATTCTGTGACGGCACAAAACTAAACAGTAATACTTTTAGCTGCATGTTTCATTCTCACGAAATAATACAAACTCTGTTACTACTACCGGGCAGTCTAACTCACATAGAACATGCAGTCTAACTCACATAGAACTTTCAGACTCACTCACATAGGACATGCAGTCTCACTCACATAGAACTTGTAATGTCACTCATATAGAACATGCAGTTTCACTCACATAGAAAATTCAGACTCACTCACATATAACATGCAGTCTAGCTCACATAGAACTTTCAGTCTAACTCACGTAAAACCTGTAGTGTCGTTCACATAGAACATGCAGTATCACTCTCATAGAACATGCAGTCTCACTCTCATAGAACATGCAGTCTCACTCATAGAAGATAAAGTCTCACTCAGATAGAACTTTCAGTGTCACTCATATAGAGTTGTAAGCCTCACTCACATAGAACATGCAATCTTACTCATATAGAACTTGTAGTCTCAATCACATAAGACCTGCAAACTCACTCACATAGAACATGCAGTCTGACTCACAAAGAACTAGAGACGGAACGAAAGTTATTTTCTGATTTTGGCCAAAACCGAAGCCGAAACCGAAATATTGAGTTATTTTGAAATTCGTTCACGCATACATACTGCATACATCGATGGAGGACGTATCAATATTTACATTCTTTTTATAAAAAATGAGATCATCTTGAATATTAATAAATAAACATCTAATGAAAACTTTGTCTTTTACCATTTTAGATTTAAAAGTAATTTAAATTTCGTTCAAATGTTTTTTTAAAGTAGCACGGTAAAAGAAATTTTTCACCGGAAAAAAGGGGGGAGGGGGGCGGGGCTAAATTCATTCAAAATAGACCCTTGAGTTCCCTTTGCTTTTATGATATAAATACAACCTAGAACATAGATTTTTATGGATGCCAAATCCGGACACAAAGGCTCATTGCAACCGGAACCATACCGGCCATATATAAGACGCACCCATATATAAGACGCACTCATGTATAAGACGCACCCATATATAAGACGCACCCATGTATAGGACGCACCCATGTATAGGACGCACCCATATATAAGACGCACCCATGTATAGGACGCACCCATGTATAGGACGCACCCATGTATAGGATGCGGGTTTTGACTATTTGTGTAAACAAAAATTTAATAAGACGCACGCGGCCGAGCCATCTGCCGCACAGAGTCATTTATATCCAGTGGTTTCTTTTCCTCTATCATAAATGAACATTTGTCCAAATAAATGTTAAACATTTATTCCGACTGAACTTAGATCTGCAATAATTACGGTATTCAAAACATTGAAGCAAATGGATTTTAAATTTGAAGTGGCCTGCATTGGATTGGTACACGTGGTAATTACAGAACACTGACCCAATTGTCTTTACAACTAGGAATGAACATCGTGAAACGTGAATATCGACCTCCGTAATCGTCCTTCAATATCAGACACTGTACCGTTCCACACACTGTACCGTTCCACACACTGTACCGTTCCGCACACTGTACCGTTCCGCACACTGTACCGCTCCACACACTGTACTGTTCCACATACTGTACCGTTCCCACACACTGTACCGTTCCACACACTGTACCGTTCCCACACACTGTACCGTTCCACACACTGTACCGTTCCGCACACTGTACCGTTCCGCACACTGTACCGTTCCACACACTGTACCGCTCCACACTGTATCGTTCCCACACACTGTACCGTTCCTTCGTGTTAATAAATATTTACCGTATATTCGCGCGTTTAAGACACATCTAATTATAAAACTCACGCATATATAAGATGCAGGTTTTGACGATTGGCGTAAAAAAATAGTTTACATAAGATGGACCCTGGGTGCGGGGTATGTAAACCTTTGTATAAGACACGTCTTATATCTGCGCAAATACGGTAATCTTATAACATACGATGACAGTAAGACGTCGAGCAATGAAGAATATTGGATTGCCGGACTAGAGACAGACAAACAGTCTGACTTCTGATAGATGACCGAAAACCTCAGTCACTTTCGCTCAGATGGCAAAATGTCTCAATCACTTTCGGCCGAAATCGAAAGTTAACTTTCCAGTTTCGACCGAAACCGAAATTAAATGGAAGGTTAACGTTTCTGTATCGTCCGCAACCAACCGAAACTAGGCCGAAAGTGATCAAATGGAAGCCGAAATTCGGTCGGTCTCTACATAGAACTTACAGTCTCAATCTCATATAACATGCAGTCTCACTCACATATAAATTGCAGTCTCACTCAAATATAATTGTACAATTAATTTAATTGACATACAGCTATTACGGACAGTTATAGATGGAGAATTTAATCTCTGTTATTTTGACTAGGGCTCGTTCTAAAAACAGTCCATAGTAAAGGACGATACCAAAGGTTAAAAATAATAACAAATAAAACGACAATCAAGGCCAGAGCTAATTACAAGTAGTAACTTTTTAATTGTGAACTTCAATTAAATAATAACAGCAAGAGAAATATTATTAAAATTATAAACTTACAGATTTGCTGGTACCAGTACTGTATATAAAAATACAATGAGCACAAAATTGTACGAGGAAATAAAAATCTCTACACCCAACAAAGTATAATGACCTCGTAATCAAGGAAAGGAAAATCTCTCCCTCGTCATTTATTCTTATCCCTTTTATACCCAGTTTCATATGATCTTTCTGGAAATGGAATACGCAGTCTTACTGCTTCCCGCATTCTCTAGATCGTTCTATCTTGTTCGACAAAAACGGACGATAGTAAACAAAAGTATCAACAAAGGGATCTTTTTTTCTAGCCGCCCCAACACGGGACCGACTTGAAAGAGGTCATGCACGTGGAAGGCGGGCAAAGATTGTCTCAAAATACGTCATCACTCATAACACAGCACACAAGCAATGGATTAAAACATAACATTCAACACGGTGACGTCTTTCTCGGGCCTTTTTACGGACTGTCGTAAAACCACAATGGAAATGACAAGACGGTCGGACATAGGAAAAAAAAAGGGGGGGGGGGGAGCTGCAGTGGCGCGAAAATTACTAGGTGGCGTGCATGCAAGACCGGAACTTCCCTGTTGTTGGCCGGAAGTTAATGGCGGTCGTAATGCCCATCGATCTCATTGGCTGCATTTTGATGTCTGTCTCACGGTCAAGGTCGGAATTGAACAATGTTTTTGTTGAAATCGCACTTTAATAGAGTGGTGCTATCAATAGACGTGATACGACTGTACTTTGTACAGCTGTGTGATACAGAATGTCCTTTTTTTAAAAGCGTCATGAATGGTTAGAATAAAATATTCCTAAAATGCATCATTCGTCCCAAATTAATTAATAAATATCCATTAATCCTAGAAAAACAAAATAGATCTTTAACGCTACGTCATTATTCAAATAATTCACTCAGATCATTGACTCAGATAATTGACTCAGATCATTGACTCAGATCATTGACTCAGATCAAAACACAGCCACTGAATGACTGACGTGGGAGTTGTATTGCCTGCCACAGTGTAGTGCTTAATCGCTGTTGGTACTTAGTTACAAGTCAGAGCCTTCCTTGGTCAGTGTCAGAGCCTTCCTTGGTCAGTGTCAGAGCCTAGGTCAGTGTCAGAGCCTTGGTCAGTGTCAGAGCGGTGGTCAGTGTCAAAGCCTTGGTCAGTGTCAGAGCCTTGGTCAGTGTCAGGGCACTGGTCAGTGTCAGAGCATTGGTGACAGGACTGATTCCAATTTTAAACTTAAACCATTCATTCCAGTATTCATTTAAAATTTCTTTGGCTTAAATCGCTGTATTTATTTTCAAAGTGAGCTGTGGTTTTTAAAGAGGATTTCAGCTATTAGAATCTACTTATTATGAAATAAAGTATTTTTAATCCATAAGTTTACACACTGTCTATTAGGTAATAAAGTATTTTTATTCATAAGTCTAGACTTATCAAAGCCTCCAAAACAATTAAACCCATATACACTACAAGTTAAAGCACTTATTACTTACGGTAGCCGACCCCCCACCCCCTGGGGGCACACACCAATCACAGCCCAGTATGACCAGCTTCTCGCATATTCCAGGCCATGAGCGACTCTTGATCTCCAGGCCGCTTGTGGCTCTCCAGATAATCCAACCGTATAAAAAATTTAGGTCACTCTTGATGGATAAGTCAACGTGACACGAATGAGTTATCCCCCCATGGCATCCCGGTTCCGGATCGTGTGAATTCCGACAATGTGTTCAGATACATTTTTTTTTTCAAAATTGAAACTTTACTGAATTAGCAAAATGGCTCACCCACGTGAATCTTTGAATAGAAACAAAAACAGAATCTGCATAATCTCTGAATGGAGTTGGAAACAAACAGGGATTCTCACGCTATTCATTTTTTTTTTTTTTTACATTTTTAAAAAAAGAATAATATGTATTATTTCAGACCTGAACAGGCCACAGGCAAAGATTCGCTAGTTCTTGTATTAAGTATTGAACGAGTTGAATGCAATCTTAGAAAAACTACACTGACTATTATTAAGGTATTTACTCGGAAAAAAATTTCTTTGAAAAAGACGAAGAATAAAGTCATGCATTTGTCAATGCACCTTGTTTCTTTATCAGTAGTACCCCCACTTACACAGTGGTACCTCCACTTACACAGTGGTACCTCCACTTACACAATGCTACCTCCACTTACACGGTGGTACCTCCACTTACACGGTGGTACCTTCACTTACACGGTGGTACCTCCACATACACGGTGGTACCTTCACTTAAACAGTTGTACCTCCACTTACACAGTTGTACCTCCACTTACACGGTGTACCTTCACTTACACGTTCATACCTCCACTTACACGGTGGTACCTCCACTTACACGGTGGTACCTCCACTTTTACAGTGGTACCTCCACTTACACGGTGGTACCTTCACTTACACAGTGGTACATCCACTTACACGGTGGTACCTCCACTTAAACAGTGGTACCTACACTTTTACGGTGGTACCTCCACTTACACGGTGGTACCTTCACTTACACGGTGGTACGTCGTCTTAAACAGTGGTACCTCCACTTACACGGTGGTACCTCCACTTACACGGTGGTACGTCCACTTACACAGTGGTACCTCCACTTACACGGTGGTACGTCGTCTTAAACAGTGGTGCCTCCACTTACACAGTGGTTCTTCGACTTACACGGTGGTACCTCCACTTACACAGTGGTACCTCCACTTACACGGTGGTACCTCCACTTACACGGTGGTACCTCCACATACACAGTGGTACCTCCACTTACACGGTGGTACCTCCACTTACACGGTGGTACCTCCACTTACACGGTGGTACGTCGTCTTAAACAGTGGTGCCTCCACTTACACAGTGGTACCTCCACTTACACGGTGGTACCTCCACTTACACAGTGGTACCTCCACTTACACGGTGGTACCTCCACTTACACGGTGGTACCTCCACATACACAGTGGTACCTCCACTTACACGGTGGTACCTCCACTTACACGGTGGTACCTCCACTTAAACAGTGGTACCTCCACTTAAACAGTGGTACCTCCACTTACAATCTGAATTCGTTCCCTTCTGTGGTTCGCATCAGTAAAAGTTTATGTATTGATTCCTTTTGGGTTCAAGTCGGTTGTTGTGTTGATGTTGTATGTTGAATGTTGTATGTTGTATGTTGTATGTTGAATGTTGTATATTGTTGTTGTTGTATGATGTTGTATGTTGTTGTATATTGTTGTTGTATGCTGTTGTTGATGCATGTTGTTGTTGTATGTTGTTGTTGTATGCTGTTGTTGTATTCTGTTGTTGTATGTTGTTGTTGTATGCTGTTGTTGTTGTATGTTGTTGTTGTGGTTGTTATTGTTGTTATTTTTGCGCCGTCGTTAAAATGTACTCTGTCAACGGAGGGTGAGTCTCGTACCATTACACACCATTCACCGTCTCCCAAAATATGTCTTCCATATTGTTCAAGCTCATTCACCTTTCACTGACACTTAAGCATGACTTTAAGAAATTCGCAAATAAGAAAATGTGCTCCTCTATGGAGAGACCCTTTTCCGCTAACAACTGTCCAACACGTCTTTCTCTTTTATAAATCCTTTGGAGCAATGGTGGTTGGAGCAATGGTGGTTGGAGCAATGGTGGTTGGAACAATGGTGGTTGGAACAATGGTGGTTGGAACAATGGTGGTTGGAGCAATGGTGGTTGGAGCAATGGTGGTTGGAGCAATGGTGGTTGGAGCAATGGTGGTTGGAGCAATGGTGGTTGGAGCAATGCGCCGTTGACAAGTAGACCGCTCGAGGTGTTTAGCCCATCAAAGGATTTTTCTAGCTGCTCAGCTAATTTATTTAAAGGTATTATGGATCAAAATGTTTTTGTTTTTTTTTTCCCCCAGTAACGACTGAAGTGACCAAACAAGTTCTGTTTTCGGTGAAAATTTCCCACATTTAAAGTTCTTGATTCTAAATTAAGTAGAACAAATAATCCTGATTAGTTCACGCCTAAATGTTAAAAAAAATAATTTCTGGTCAACTTTGAATATTATTAATTCTCAACAACACCCAACAGCCCCATCCACAAAATCCCAAATTCACCAAAGAAAAATTATTATATATATATATACAGTTGTAGCTCGGGTTACGATTGAATGAGAGAAAGAGAGTGAGAGAGAGAGAGCGAGAGAGAGAGAGAGCGAAAGAGAGAGAGAGAGAGAAAGAGAGCGAAATAGATAGACAGAGAGGGAGCGAGTGAGGGTGAGTGAGCGAGAGAGAGAGAGAGCGAGAGAGAGTGTGAGAGAGAGAGAGAGGGTGAGTGAGCGAGAGAGACAGAGAGAGAGTGAGGGCGAGAGAGAGCGAGAGAGATAGAGAGGAAGAGAGTGAGAGAGAGATTGAGAGAGCGAGAGAGAGAGACAGAGCGAGAGAGACAGAGAGAGAGCGAGAGAGAGTGAGTGAATGAAGGGAGTGAGCGAGAGGGAGAGGGGGAGAATTGGGAGAGTGTGGTGAAAGAGAAAGAGAGAGAGAGAAGAAAGAGAGGGAGAGAGACAGGGAGCAAGGTTTCACGCTGGAGGCAAACTTCCAATGATAGTTTCTTAGTGAAGAAAGATTCCCAGTTGGCTGCCAAAATACAGCGACAAGAAACTCCTGAAACTAATGATTCAGACTAGCAAAGAAAGTGACACATTACCCTAGATCGTTTTCATGGTAAGAAGCGTAGAGGGTGGCCCAGACAAAAGTGAAAACATCTCGTAACAAAGGGTTATATAATCGAATTAATAAAATGTTTAGTCCTGGACATCTGTATGAAAATTATTACCCTTATCGGAAATCATGTTCAATCTGCCCGCCCCACTCTCCCCACTCCTCAACGACATTTGTAAGCGTTGGCGCTTCGTTTATGCTTCTAATAAAGAGATGTTATCAAATTTTTTGGGGCCACCCTGTAGGCTAAATCTTTTTTTTACATTTTATTTTTAATTTATTTGGTCGCTTTCTTTCTCTTTATTTTTTACGTTTATTCTTTGCGTTTTTTTCAGGTAACACGACCGGATGTAGGTAAAAAATATTATTT
This sequence comes from Omphiscola glabra, assembly GCA_964017045.1. NCBI lineage: Eukaryota > Metazoa > Mollusca > Gastropoda > Lymnaeidae > Omphiscola > Omphiscola glabra. Next base: position 6,233,850 of record OZ024805.1, on the reverse strand, counting down.
TTTTAAAAAGAACTCCTCTTTCATCTTGAAACGGATTGTCTCTATTTCGTTGATTTTAATGTTTCGGGTTACGAACGTTTCGGACTACGAACCGATTTCTGGAGCCGAATAAGTTCGTAACCCGACGTACCACTTTATAGACACGTACATTCCATTTACATCCCGACTACAACAACCACACAGCATCCACTTACATTCCAGCACCTTACACTGAACACAACTGATAATGTCCCTTCACTTGCTCATCGTCCGTCCCCCCCAAAACCTCTCGGCGGCTGCCTGGAACCGTAGCGCACCCCTGGGTACCACGAAACCCCCCCCCCCCCTCCACGACTTGGTCCAGAGCAGGGGCTGGCTGAATACCGGAGACGCGATCCTACAGCGAGGCGAGAAGAAGCGGTGGTCGCCGTCGCTACGTGTCCCCGTACAGCGATGCTGTTGCATTATTAGGTTTCTCGTCGTCACACGAGTTGGTCCTGTGCGCGGGGAGTTAACTCTGCCAGGGAAACATTGGAGGAACGGAAAACCCTCTGTGGATGGAAACTATTTATGTGGATTTCGTTCGATGTTCATCTCCCTTCCTGTCAATCGTCGTTCTAACGGACATCGATGAGAGATTTCTGTGATTGATATTACATGTAAGTATTGATAGACCTTTGGTGATCAATACTTCTTCCTTACTTGTCTAAGTAAAATTGCTAGAGAATGGTACTGACTAATTTGTTCCCGTATGATCAATCGGTAAGCATTTCTTGCCTTGCAGACAAATCTAAAGTTAATTTCTGGGCGATAACTAGGTGAAAATAGACAATCATATTACCACAACCCTAGCCTTAAATTTGAAGACGTTAGTGTTGGCATTGTTTTGTTTGGGACGTAAAGCCAAAGGGTTGGATCGCACTGACACATGGTTGGATCGCACTGATATTTCATTAGTGGGCACATGGTTCGGCCGCATTGACAAATGGTTGGATCTCACTGACACGTCGTTGGGCCGCATCGACACATGATTGGGGCTGCAATGACACATGATTGGGGCCGCACTGACACATGCTTGGGGCGCATTTACACATGGTTCGGGACGCATTTACACATGGTTCGGGACGCATTTACACATGGTTCGGGACGCGTACCACACACGCTTGTAATAAAAACTTCATTCCTGAGATTATTCTTGATCTTATGGACTATTTAGTATTCTAAGATTCTAACTAACGGTATTTTTACCTTTCTTTCACGGGATATTAGTATACGTCGCATCGTATCGTTAACTTCATGAAAACAAGTCTGTAGCATTTAAAAGTTTTAATTCACCTCATGGAGAGTAATTTGCGACAAGCTTTTCATCGCCTAGTACTTGACATTTTATACATTGGCTTAAGGTGGATGAGGGGCGTTGCGGATGTTTTTGTTTTGTTTTTTTTGGAAGGGCGCGTCCTGAAACTAATCGCATTGTTGCCCCCCCCCCCTTTTTTTTTACATCAAATTGAATAGTTCCGTTTAGTTTTGGCCAATTTCATTTTCGGTTCCAATGTCTACCAGCCTCTTGTGGCACTTTCCCCTTTCCCAGCGAAATAAGCTTTGATTGACTCGTGAGAAAAGAGTCATCTGTGCCACATATAATTATGTCATCGTCTGCTCCGTTATCACATGTCCAGGATTAAAACGAGGGACATTCAGTCGTAAGCAAACTTGCGGTTGTGTATTTTAAAACTAGCCAGGTTTCTAGTGGTTGTTGTCGTTGTTGTTTGTGTTGTCATTGCTGTTGCTGTTTTCAAAACAAATATATTTCCATGACATATATAAATATTTAGTTTATATATATATATATATATATTAATCTTACGAGACAAACATAAGAACAGGAGGCTATCATAACAGTTCCATCTTCCCTGAGGTGGCAGAATGGTTTGCTCGCAGAGTGGCGAAAAGATTTACATGTAGATGCGCCCAATCGAAACCAGGCCGGTGTAAACTGGATCACACTATCCTTCATAAAGTGGATTACATTATCCTTTATAAATTTGATTAAGCTATCCTTCGTAAATTTGATTTCATTATCCTGTAGCAACTTAACTCTTTAAGATTTAAAGCTATGATATTCGTGTGAACATTCATTTTTAACCTTCACTAAATACAACTGTGTTTTATCCACAAAAGAACATCTTCCGGAGAACTTTCCTCTCCCGTGTGTTTAATCGGTGTTCTGCTATTTTTCTTAGGGTCCAAGTTTCACTTGCGTATGGTGCAACTGGTTCTGATTATTGTATTAAATAGTTTTCTTTGTTTCTCTTTGTAATGCTTTTTTTTACTTTTGAGCATTTTCTAACAACTGTGTATGTCCTGTTTTCAGCCCATATTCTTTGCTTTATTTATTTTAGTAATTTATTTATTTCATTTCATAAAGATCCTAGGTATTTGAATTGATTTACTTCTTAAAAGTCTGTTTTCTAATTTTAATGGCTTCATCGGTCTGTTTTTCTCTTATCATAGTCATGTAATTTTTTTATTTTTTGTTTGTTTGTTAACTTCCAGCCCTGATTGTAGTGATGCGTCTTCTGTTTCAATAAAGGATTTTGATATGTCTTTACTACTTTTCCCTAGCAATGCAATGTCATCAGCATATGCCAGATACTGAATGTCTTGATTGTAGAGAGTGCCCATTGAGTGTGTCTTGGGTTTCCCTCAGAAAGTATCCTGTTATTGTTCCTCGGGTGTCAATATGTATGTTTCTCATAACTCTCCCTAATGTTAGGTTTAAAAGCATGCAAGACAGTGAGTCTCCTTGTCTTGGGCCTCGTCTAATCTGAAAATCCCTTGAATATTTTCCCTGAAACTTGATTTTGCTTTTTGAGTTGTTGAATGTTACATGTATAAGTCTTGCCGTACCCTGGGTTCAATTAATTGCCCTATGATATCCTTTACCGTACCCTGGGTCCAATGAATTGTCCTATGCTATCCCTTGCCGTACCCTGGGTCCAATGAATTGTCCTATGATATCCCTTACCGTACCCTGGGCCAATGAATTGTCCTATGATATCCCTTACCGTACCCTCGGTTCAATGAATTGTCCTATGATATCCCTTACCGTACCCTGGGTTCAATGAAGTATCCTATGCTATCCCTTGCCGTACCCTGGGTTCAATGAAGTATCCTATGCTATCCCTTGCCGCACCCTGGGTCCAATGATTTGTCTTATGCTATCCCTTGACGTACCCTGGGTCCAATGAAGTATCCTATGCTATCCCTTGCCGCACCCTGTGTCCAATGATTTGTCTTATGCTATCCCTTGCCGCACCCTGGGTCCAATGACTTGTCCTATGCTATCCCTTGCCGTACCCTGGGTCCAATGAAGTATCCTATGCTATCCCTTGCCGCAACCTGGGTCCAATGATTTGTCTTATGCTATCCCTTGCTGTACCCTGGGTCCAATGAAGTATCCTATGCTATCCCTTGCTGTACCCAAGGTCCCAAGTATTGTTCTATGTTTCCGATGAAAAGTATTCCACGGCACAAACTTTTTGTGACAGACAGTATGTGACAAGATTGTATGTGACAAGATTCTATGTGACAAGATTCTATGTGACAAGATTGATCGAGATTACTTCAGGCCGTCTCTAAAGGGCTAAATGATTACAAATTACTGTGATGTTTTTGTGAGGAAAATTGATCAAATTTATACGACTAATTTTTTCTGAGATTCTAACTCGAGCCAAATTTAAGGAATGTAATAAGCCAAATTTAAGGAATGTAATACGCCAAATTTAAGGAATGTAATAAACCAAATTTAAGGAATGCAATAAGCCAAATTTAAGGAATGTAATAAGCCAAATTTAAGGAATGTAATAAGCCAAATTTAAGGAATGTAATAAGCCAAATTTAAGGAATGTAATAAACCAAATTTAATAAATGTAATAAGCCAAATTTAAGGAATTCGTATTTCAAAAGAGAATTCCACAGCCTAGTGATGTAACATTCCAGACCCAGGACCTTGTTACTCAAGGAATTTGAGTTATTCGAACGAAAAAAAAAAAGCTCGCATACTTCTCTGTTCAGCAGTAATCGAGCGCTCGTGAATATCAATGGACTATTGAGTTTTCGAATATCAATGGAAGGTAGTGGTTCAGGTTATAGATTTAAATCTATAGTAGAGCTCAAAATGATTAATATAGGGAGAGTTATAGACAGTGGCGTAGCTAGGGTTAGTGTCACCAGGGGCGTGTCGAGAACTTAGCAGACCACCCCCTTCCTCGAAAAAACTCTGCAGTAGGCCGAAAATGCCGCTCTGTACAACGAAAAAAAGGGCCGCCCTGGGGGCGGACCGCCCCATCCGCACCCTCCCTTCTTACGCCGCTGGTTCTAAATTATAAATGAACTATTATTAAACGGTACCTGCATCTCTCCCCTTAAATAGCAGAAGGTGGTTTAGTGTCTGTTGGTGAGGGGGTCGTTGATAAGCGAGTGCGAACTAAGCGCCTGTAATTTTTTTTCTGTTTTTCAAATTACACTACGAAGCAAAAATGAAAGAGAACGGGTTTGGTTTTGTTTAACATAGAAATCCCAGTGTCAATATATCCCAGCCAGAAATAACACTTGGGACTTCAATTAATTTCATTATTTTTTCGAAAGATAATTTCTTTTAATTTGTTTCCATAACGCCTTTGACGACAACGGTTGAGAGGTTAATGACGTCACCGACAACGGTTGAGAGGTTAATGACGTCACCGACAACGGTTGACAGGTTAATGGCGTCACCGACAACGGTTGACAGGTTAATGGCGTCACCGACAACGGTTGACAGGTTAATGGCGTCACCGACAACGGTTGACAGGTTAATGGCGTCACGACCTTTCCAACCGGATAGAAATGGTGCCACTCGGAATACACATTTTTAAAAATGGGTGGCTTGCTGGCGGGGGGAGGGGGGAAGGGGGGGGTGAAATCTTCGAACTGCTAATTGACCCACTTCCCGTCAAGCCATCGAGGTGAAACATGGCACATGGACTCGTTTATCAAATTTTTAGCCCCAACCTAATAAGAGTGCTTTTTTTTTATGTTTTTCATGGGGAAGCTGAAATAAAATTCCCGATAACTGCGCTAAATGAGATTTTTTTTTTTTAAATATATCAAGTGTTTTTGGTGCGTAATTTCTTATTATTCTTTTAATTGTTTGTGAAAGAAATCTGCTGTGTAGAAGCAGGTGGGTCATTAAAATATTTAATATAGCTGAGTGACTTGAAAAAAAGTGCTTTTGTGAGCCTTTTGGGGGGAGGGGGGGGGGGCCCTCACTAATTGGGATTCTTATAAAGTGTGTTACTTGTATGCATGTTTTGTCAAATTTTCACCCCACCCCCTCCCCAATATTCCTCGATGTTACATTTTATAAAGGATTTATACGAGAAGCTTTGTTTTTTAAGGGTTGTTTAATTGATTTAAAGCAGGGGTTCTCAACCTGTGGGTCGCGACCCATTTGGGGGTCGCGCGACCATTTCCCAGGGGTCGCCTAAGACCATCTGAAAACACATATACTCTACAGTTATGAAGTAGAAACAAAAATAATTTTGTGGCTGGGGGTCGCCACAACGCGAGGAACTGTATTAAAGGGTCGCGGCATTAAGAAGGTTGAGAACCACTGATTTAAAGGATTGTCTGAGTGTTGATATTAATTTTTCATTGTACCATTTTGGATACTGATTGTAGATTCTGTCAATGTTGATAGTAGATTCTGTCAATGTTGATTGATAATTGTGTAAATTTAGTTTTTAGATACCGAGAATGTCGATTGTAGATTGTGTAAATGTCGATTGTAGATTATGTAAATGTTGAATGTAGATTGTGTTGATTGGGCTTGGTAAACTATTTTTCTAAAGCAGGACATTGTTAACGATATTCACTCTAAGCTTGACTTGGCCGCTTACAGCCTGAACAAGTCTGACTGAGTTTGTGGTCATTTTTTAGTGGTCTGTCGTAGGGCGTACTATCCAGTATGCCGCTTACAGCCTGAAAAATCTGAGTTTGTGGTCATCTTTTAGTGGCCTGGCGTAGGACGTACTATCCAGTATGCCGCTTACAGCCTGAACAAGTCTGACTGAGTTTGTGGTCATTTTTTAGTGGTCTGGCGTAGGGCGTACTATCCAGTATGCCGCTTTCAGCCTGAAAAATCTGAGTTTGTGGTCATCTTTTAGTGGCCTGGCGTAGGGCGTACTATCCAGTATGCCGCTTACAGCCTGAACAAGTCTGACTGAGTTTGTGGTCATTTTTTAGTGGTCTGGCGTAGGGCGTACTATCCAGTATGCCGCTTACAGCCTGAACAAGTCTGACTGAGTGTGTGTGGTCATCTTTTTTTTTTTTTTTTTTTTTTTTTTTTAAATTAAATAATTATGATCTAAGAAATACATCCCAATCACATTTTTTGGGAAAACCCAAACATCTGCTGTTTTAGTGCATTTTTATTGCGTTGTTAAAATTTTGAAAGGAAAGAAAAATGTATTTGCTCTACTTTAACACGCAAATGACGTCATAGCGTGAATTCCTTATTTTAGCAAAAGATCTAAGTTTCTTGGATTTAATAACCGCGCGTGACAAAACTGATTGTGTATTTTCCCCTTCTTAAAAGTAAAATTAATAAATATAAGTCATTGGCTTTTTAAATTGTTAATAAAACACAAAAAAATACGTAAGTTTAACTTTTTATTCATTCCGAAATGATCACTCATTAAAATAAGAACAAACCATATGAATTTTAAAAAAATTTGTTATTGTTTACCCAGGGGGTGACAATCCCGTGGTTGATTTTATTATTATTTTTTTTATTAAACTCTGGGGGGGGGGGGGGGTATATGTGATACTTTCATTTGCCCCAGGCAGCACAAGATACGCCTCATAATAAAGAAATGAATTTTATAAATAATTAACCTTCTTAGGTACATATGTATCGGAGGGGGGGTAGGAAATAAGGTGTGTACATTTGTACGTGGATGGCAATATCTTTAAATCCTATGATATTGCGGTGGTGAAAAAGAGATGTTACATTCTTTTTACTTCTCTTTGCTTTGTACAAATAAACATATGTTTAACAATTAAGAAAATACAAAGGCGTAAAGGATACGTGGGTACGTCTACATAAGTTATCCCATGAACATCAAACCCAATAATTTTACACGCATGAAAATTTAATTTTGAAAAATAGAAATGGGTAAAATTTTCTTTCGAAAAATGTAAATGGTGGGTGTATATTGTTATGTGATTAGTAGCAGTTCTGTGAACAAAATATTTTTTTTTAAAAAGACTGTTACAGACTTGGAATACGGTTAGGAGATTCTTCTTTTGATACAGGAATTCTATGTTTTATGATTTCACGATAATGTAATAGAGAACAAACACAAAAGTTTAGTTAAAGTTTTAATGAAGATATCAGTATATCAAAATTCCATTAAAACAAAATACATTTAAAATGGTAAATGGAGTTTTTGTTGTACATTTAAAATGGTAAATGGAGTTTTTGTTGTACATTTAAAATGGTAAATGGAGTTTTTGTTGTACATTTAAAATGGTAAATGGAGTTTTTGTTGTATATTTAAAATGGTAAATGGAGTTTTTGTTGTACATTTAAAATGGTAAATGGAGTTTTTGTTGTACATTTAAAATGGTAAATGGAGTTTTTGTTGTACATTTAAAATGGTAAATGGAGTTTTTGTTGTACATTTAAAATGGTAAATGGAGTTTTTGTTGTACATTTAAAATGGTAAATGGAGTTTTTGTTGTACATTTAAAATTAAGTTTTCACAATTTTTAGAGAAAAAAATTTAGTAAAGGGGCAAAGAAAGTGGTAGTCTAGCTCTGTAATAGTGGATAACTTTTACAAAAGGTTTATTATGTAATAGTGTTATAATCTAGTCACGTGTTAAAAGTGATGCTGTTAACGCCTTAGCTGAAACCCCTTTCATCAGCGGTTCTCAACCTGTGGGTCTCGACACCCTTTGGAGGTCGAATGACCCTTTCCAAGGGGTGTCCTAAGACGATCAGAAAACACATATACCCTACAGTTATGAAGTAGCAACGAAAATAATTTTGTGGATGGGGGTCGCCACAGCATGAGGAGCATGTATTAAAGGGTCGCGGCATTAGGAAGGTTGAGAGCCACTGCCTTGCACGGAAAGCAAATGGACGGGCTGCACATCTGTGAAATAAGGGGAATCTTTTTTTTGTTTTTCCCAGTGGTTCAACCAAGTGGAACGGTGATTGAATGTGGAGTGTTGCATCACTTTCGTTGTCGTAACTTTTTGTCTACGTACGTCTCGTAGAAACCACGAGATTCCTTTCAGGGGCCGCGACTGTGACGGGCCCCTAATGTGTATCGTGGGTTTATCTCAAGGTAAGGGAGAGAACTGAACTCAGCTTGTTTATTGATGATGAAAGTGCCCCCCCCCCCCCCAGGCACGAGGGTCATACAGTCGTGTAAGGTGGCTGAAAACATTACTTTAGAATGATGCCACTCTTTAGGGATTTGGGGAATCTGGTTTTCACGGGAAAATTCATTTCGTTTTAAAAGTAGAATCCTTTTCGTTACCTCGTAAGAGCTCCACCGCGATCCACCGGAATCAACTCCACCGCTATCCACCAGAATCAACTCCACCACGATCCACCGTAATCAGCTCCACCAATATCGACCGGAATCAAATCCACCACGATCCACCGGAAACAACCCCACTATTGTGAACTTGTTTACATTTAGCACTTGATCTTAGATGCTAGTGATAAGGCTGATGTTGTGAATTGTTGATTGCAATTTTGTGATGTCATATGATGGATATTGAAAATGATTATGTAAATTTACTGTATGATGATTATGTAAATTTACTGTATGATGATTATGTAAATTTACTGTATGATGATTATGTAAATTTACTGTATGATGATTATGTAAATTTACTCTATGATGATTTGGCCAAGAATATAGTTTTACACTGACTAATAATGGCATTGTAATGTTGTGAACTGGATTTGTTTACATTTGATACTGGATCGTAGATTTGAGTGGTAAGATTGATGTTGAGAATTTTTTTTTGCAATGTTCTGATGTCATTTTTGCGTGACATCACTACTGTGGGTGATGTCAACGGAGGGGGGAGGAATGTTGTGAACTGGATTGTTGTGAATGTTTGATAGGAGGAGTTGTTGATCGTGTGTTTTGTGAGTTGTTGATCGTGTGAGTGTTTTGTGAGTTGTTGATCGTGAGGTCAGAGCGTGAAGTTGGTTTGTCGTGTTGAACTTTTAGTGTGTGCTGTGTGTTTGTGTGGTGATATAAAAAGGCAGTGTGTAAAATGATCGTTAGTTGAGAAGAGTGGAGAAGAGGTGAGATGAGATGAGCCGAGAGATCGTTAATTGAGAGAAGCGAGAGCGTCTAGAATTGTGAGAGGAGTCGAGAATCCAGAGTAGATCGTTAGTGTAGTCAAGAGTCAAGCAGTGAGAAAGATAGTAGGTTTGTTAGATTCGCTGTAGGGCTTGTTGCCTGAGAATACCGTGTTCCTGCGAGATGTATTTGTGTACCAAATGGATTGTTGAGTACACAGAAATAAATACAGAATTAACAATGAACTATTCAGTGTTTGAATGACATGACCAAGAGTGGGAGAGACGAGAATTAATCAACCAGGTCTGACATAAGGTTAGACACCGATTCTGTGATACTAGACAACGAAGGAAGGCTGTAACATACATCAATATCCACCGGAATCAACTCCACCGCTATCCTCCGGAATCACCGCCACCAAGATCCACCATTTCACCGCAACCCTCACCCCCCCTTTTTTTCCCTCCCTATTTCAGAAGTAAAAGGTAAGTATATTTGGAAACATGGTCAAGTATTTACTGACAATCAGCTTCAGGCGAACTTGTCTCCAATAATCGTGATACATTGGTTGAAACTAGATGAGCAGATGATGAATGTCCTTTTATATATGAGAAGCTCTTGGACAGATTTCCAAGAAATACCCCCCCCCCCCTTTTTTTTTTTTCACTTATCCAACTGAAACAGAAGACAAAAGGGGCACCATTTGGACATGAAATGTTTGGACATAAAACATTTAAACATTCAAAGAAAGAGAAACAAGATATATATATATACAAAGAGAGAGAGAGAGAAAGGGTGGGAAAGAGAGAGAAAGAGAGAGAATGACAGAGAGAGAGAAAGAGAGAATATGTTGATTCAACGTTTATTTTTAAATTTTTTCGATTTTAATTTTTTTTTTAAATTCATGATGTTCAAATTAGACCGGACAGGTCGATGTGGGGGGTGGGTGACGCTTAGGGGGTGGTGTTGGTGGATTGTGTGGTTGGGGGGTGAAGGGAGGAGGGAGAGTTAGGAGCGAGATTGATTAGAAGTAATTGGTGGGACAATTTGTGAAGAAACGCTCGAAATCTATCACTAGTTACAAATATAGATGTTCATTGCCGGGGGGGGGGGGAGTTATTGGGCAATCCTCCTGGGAGGAATGAGATGGGTGGGAGGAATGAGATGGGTGGGAGGAATAAGATGGGTGGGAGGAATGAGATGGGTGGAAGGAATGAGTTGGGTGGGAGGAATGAGATGGGTGGGAAGAATGAGATGGTTGGGAGAATTGAGTTATGTGGGAGGAATGAGATGGGTGGGAGGAATGAGATGGGTGGGAGGAATGAGATGGGAGGGAGGAATGAGATGGGTGGGAGGAATGAGATGGTTGGTAGGAATGTGATGGGTGTGAAGAATGAGATGGGTGGGAGGAATGAGATGGGTGGGAGGAATGAGATGGTTGGGAGAATTGAGTTAGGTGGGAGGAATGAGACGGTGGGAGGAATGAGATGGGTGGGAAGAATGAGATTGGTGGGAGGAATGAGATGGGTGGGAGGAATGAGATGGGTGTGAGGAATGAGATGGTTGGGAGGAATGAGATGGGTGGGAGGATTGAGTTGGGTGGGAGGAATGAGATGGGTGGGAGGAATGAGATGGGTGGGAGGAATGAGATGGGTGGGAGGAATGAGATGGGTGGGAGGAATGAGATGGTTGGGATAATTGAGTTAGGTCGGAGGAATGAGATTGGTAGGGGGAATGAGACGGGTGGGAGGAATGAGATGGGTTGAGGGAATGAGATAGTTGAGAGGAATGAGATGGGTGGGAGGAATGAGATGGTTGGGAGAATTGAGTTAGGTGGGAGGAATGAAATGGGTATGAGGAATGAGATGGGTGGGAGGAATGAGATGGGTTGAAGGAATGAGATAGTTTGGAGGAATGAGATGGGTGGGAGGAATGAGATGGGTGGGAGGAATTAGATGGGTGGGAGGAATGAGATGGTTGGGGGGAATGGGATGGTTGGGAGGAATGAGATGGTTGGGAGGAATGAGATGGGTGGGAGTTTGCAATGTGGGAGGTAAATATATAACGGCTCACATAAATTCAGCACCTCACTGTGTAATCTAAGGTGTGGTGCACTGTGAAGTATGGTGCTGTCTGAAGTGTGGTGCTGTTTGAAGTGTGGTGCATTTTGAATTATTGTGCAGTCGGAAGTGTGGTACAGTCTGAAGTGTGGTACAGTCTGAATTATTGTGCAGTCTGAAGTGTGGTACAGTCCCAAGTGGGGTGCAGACCAATCAATATCTACTCAGAGTTTTCTCATAAATATCTACTCAGAGTTTTCTCATAAATATCTACTCAGAGTTTTCCCATCAATGTCTACTCAGAGTGTTCTCATAAATATCTACTCAGAGTTTTCCCATCAATATCTACTCAGAGTGTTCTCATAAATATCTACTCAGAGTTTTCCCATCAATATCCACTCAGAATTTTCCCATCAATGTCTACTCAGGGTTTTCCCATCAATGTCTACTCAGAGTTTTCCCATCAATATCTACTCATAGTTTTCCCATCAATATCTACTCAGAGTTTTCCCATCAATATCTACTCAGAGTTTTCCCATTAATATCTACTCAGAGTTTTCCCATCAATATCTTCTCAGAGTTTTCCCATAAATATCTTCTCAGAGTTTTCCCATAAATATCTTCTCAGAGTTTTCCCATCAATAACTTCTCAGAGTTTTCCCATCAATAACTTCTCAGAGTTTTCCCATAAATATCTTCTCAGAGTTTGGCGCACAGCCTGCAAGTGGAATCTATCAGACATCGGGGTTCTCAACCCAACGCCGTGACGTGTCCTGATCATCATATTTTGGCTAGTGTCCTGATCATCATGTTTTGGCTAATGTCCTGATCATCATATTTTGGCTAGTGTCCTGATCAGCATGTTTTGGCTAGTGTCCTGATCATCATGTTTTGGCTAGTGTCCTGATCATCATGTTTTGGCTAGTGTCCTGATCATCATGTTTTGGCTAGTGTCCTGATCAGCATGTTTTGGCTAGTGTCCTGATCATCATGTTTTTCCTAGTGTCCTGATCATCATGTTTTTCCTAGTGTCCTGATCATCATGTTTTGGCTAGTGTCCTGATCATCATGTTTTGGCTAGTGTCCTGATCATCATGTTTTGGCTAGTGTCCTGATCATCATGTTTTGGCTAGTGTCCTGATCATCATGTTTTGGCTAGTGTCCTGTTCATCATGTTTTGGCTAGTGTCCTGAACATCATGTTTTGGCTAGTGTCCTGATCATCATGTTTTGGCTAGTGTCCTGATCATCATGTTTTGGCTAGTGTCCTGATCATCATGTTTTGGCTAGCGGTTGCGAATTACGAAACTAACCGGAAAGATTGATTTTCATAACCTAGATAGGACGAGAGCAATTTGGGGGGGGGGGGGGGTGTTAAAGATTGGGTGGAGCGGAGGAGAGGAGGTAAGTGTGTGTGTAGTGGGGGGCAGGTAAGAATGGGGGGGGCGGAGGCAAGTGTGGGTGGAGTGGGAGGAGCAGTTACGAATGGGGGGAGGAGGTAAGTGTGGGTGGATTGGGGGAGGGACAGGTAAGAATGGGGGAGGAGGTAAGAGTTAGAGGAGGGAGGATGTAAGAGTGAGGGACGAGGGGGGAGGTAAGTGTGGGGAATAGGGAGATGGTAAGAGTGGTGGGGGAGGGGGGAGGTAAGAATGCGGGACGGGGAGGATGTAAGAGTGGGCGGAGGAAGGAGATAAGAGTTTGGGAATGGAGAGGTAAGAGTGATTGGGCTTATTGGACAACACGATATTTACATCCCACAAATAGTGGCTTAAACGTGTGTGTCTCATCCGGGGACAGAGTGGATCGCCATCAGAGAAACACCACAGATGTGTTACAAGCGTAGACATGACAGCAAGGATACCGGTAGCATCTATGTTGATATAAATTATTGATATCCACCTCATGATGCGGAGACAAGGCGAAACATGGAGGTGTGGGTGAAGACGTGTGTGCGCCATAGACAGCATCCCTTTGTCCGACCACCATTCCATTACAGCCTTAAGATCATCTTCAATTTCAAACGTTTATTGAAATGTAAAGAATTTTTAGCAAAAAAAAATAATAAATAAATAAAGCAGTGGCTCTCAACATTATTGATTGGCGGAGCCCTTTTTGTCTTGTAAATCCTTTATATTACCTTGGGTAATGTTCGTTGTTTTCTTTCATTCTGTCTGGTCGCGTGGTACAATTTTCGAACGGCTTATTGCCCCACTTCCCGTCAGCCTATCGAGCTGAAACTTGGCACATAGTCTCTTTGCCTATGACAACACATTCTTTCAAATGTTCAGCCCCACCCTTAAGAATTACTTTTCCTAATTTTTTTTGTTGGTTTTTTTTTTTTTTTTCTAAAGGAAGGAGACGGAAATACGATAACACATGATATCACGAGACAAAATGCGTTCGGTGCGTAATATTTTCTTTTGTTTTGCTTTGGACAAAATAGGTGAAATAGAATTTCGGCGCAAAAGTGGGTGTGACGTTAGAATATTAATATTAAATAAAATATCTTAAAATGCATATGGGGGATATGAGAAACTGGGTTTTTTACGTTTGTTTCAGTATAAATTAAATTCTATGTGGAGCCTCTCAAGTGTATGAGAATCCCTGTTGTTAGTGTAAACGCATTTTTGTTCCATCATTTGTTTCATTACTTTGTGGCTAAACGGTCTTTGTATGAAAGAGAAAAGTATGATAAACGAGTGTGTGAATATAAGTCGTGAGATCGAGCGGGTTCGGGGGAGTTAATTACTGAGAGAGTTATCAGTGAGTTAGTGAGTGATGGATCTAGTTTGGTGTTTTTTTTGGATATTTTTTTTTATATGAAGAGATATTGAAACCTGCTGGATCCATGTGGGCAGAGATGCAAATTATAGATGAACCATATTCTTTCATGAAGTGTTGGTGTTCTGGCATTCGGTGTGCCTGGTTATTAGTGTTACAGTGTATAGGGGGCAGTGTTATAATGGTAGTGCTTGGGGGGGGGGGGCAGTGTTACAGTGTTCGTGCATAGGGAGCAGAGTTAAAATTTAGCCTAGACAACGTTTGCCAGAAATACTCGACAAGAGAAACGCGAGTATTTTCACAATCCCCCTTTAGGCCTATTCTTTTCACAGACCCCCTTTAGGCCTCCCCTTTTCACAGACCCCCTTTAGGCCTACCCTTTATTTGACAAGTTAAAAGTGTTGAGCCGTTTCATGAATCGGCCACGGAGCCGCTGAGAAGTGTTTGGTTTGGGAACCGCTGAATAAACCCCCCCCCCCCCTTTTCCCCTCAAATTAAAGAAACAACATAACCCAAATACTAAGGGAAAGAATTGCTTCCCTTTGATAACATTGAAATAAGTTATGTCCCGTCAGCATTCCTAATCTGCCAATTAATAATTTGTTAAAATTTCAAATTCGCTAGGGTAGTCAGGTGTGATATGCAAATTAGCCGTGTCACTAATTCCCGTGGTGCTGTGTGGCCACTTTTACATAACTCGAACTTAACAACCAGCCGGCGCCTGGTCATCAGGGAAGGGTCCTTGGGTGTGACATTTGACCCACACAAGCCTCTGGGTCGGCCACAAAGAGATCGGCTTTAATGGTCAGCGGGAAGAGAACAGTGTTCTTACATTAAGTCCAGCCCCGCGGTGACCAGTGCGGGCGGTTGGATTAGATTGGGAAGGGCGCGAGTATTGATGGTTTGGTCCTCCGTAAAGGGGTGCGTTTGATGAAATGACGTGGTCCGCCAAGATGAGATACGTTTTGTGAAAAGCTTTGGTCAGACATAACAGGGTGAGTTTCATGGAATAACTTAGTCCGCCAAAATGCCATTCGTTTGATGAAATAGCTTGGTCCATCATAACGGAGTGCGTTTAATGACAAAGTCTGGTCCGCCAAAATGAGATTCATTTGATCCAAAGGTTTGGTCCGCCTCACTGGGGTGAGTTACGGAAATGAAACGTATAACCATGTGGTCTGTTATAATGTTACGTTTTACTGTAATGTTACGATGTAATGTTATGATGTCATGTTATGATGTTATGTTATGATATAATGGTATGATGTAATGTTATCGGCCAAGCAAGTACAAAAGTCCAACCACAGACAACACGCTTTGACCTTTAACCCTTACAAATGTACACACCTTATTTCCTACCCCCCCCCCACCGATACATATGTACCTAAAAACTATTCAAAAAGAATGGTAAACGGGTGGGGGGGGTGGGGATGTTTGATACGAGGGTTGGTGTTGGTCTAAGTCTAACCAATGGCTCAAAAATAAATTGAGTCAGGAGGCGCTCCGGTACACGGCCGTTACGGCAAAGTATCGCAGCGTTACCGAGACCCTCGCCACCGTCTCGTCATCTGTCTTCATCTCGATCGTGCCTGCTCCAAAAAAGGGACCTAATTAAAGAGCCGGGCAGTTCAGCAAGATGAATGCGCAAATAAGGAAAGTGGGTTTGGAAAGGGGGGGGGGGTGGGGTTGGGGGGTTTCTTTAACTTGAGAGTCAGATACCAGATTTAGTTTGTAAGTCTCTGTCACAGAAACATGACGTCATACAGGTGTGTTGTTTATATGTTTGATTGTTGGTTGTCATTTACTTTTTACTTCAGATGACAGTCAACGAACAAATGACGTCACAGTTCCATTTTTTAAATTTTTTGGGAGGTTTGGGGGGGGGGTCCCAGAATGTGTCCATTTATTTTTCAAAATCCTAGAACTCAGGATGACACTAAAAATTCTCGATGTTTCCCGTAAACGT
Organism: Omphiscola glabra; assembly: GCA_964017045.1. Lineage (NCBI taxonomy): Eukaryota > Metazoa > Mollusca > Gastropoda > Lymnaeidae > Omphiscola > Omphiscola glabra. The sequence goes on along the minus strand of OZ024805.1, from coordinate 6,217,692 downwards.
CATGCGTTTAACTTTCCGCAACTGGAAGAAATGTTTCCCTCCAACAGTCTGAGTCCAACGACCTAAACAGACACACGACTTGTAAAAAAAAAATATTTTGATTGTTGATAACAATAACAAATTATACGAGTTCAGCCATTTTGAAGTCGATGGTGACATTAAATCAATAAAATATAATAAGTCCTAATCATCATTAGTGGCACTACAGTCGATGTAAAATACAGCCTATTTAAGGCCACATCTTTCCATTTGTTCGATCCATGGCTTTCTGCCTCCATGTGCTGACCCTAGCTGGTGTAAATCTTTCTCTACATCATCAATCCATCTCAGTCTAGGTCGACCTGGCAGCCGTCTGCCCCTTGGGTTTCTGCCTGTAGATATCTTTATCTTCTCTACAATCCGGCATACTCTCAAAGTGTCCTATCCAGCGGCATCCTCTCAAAGTGTCCTATCCAGCGGCATCCTCTCAAAGTGTCCTATCCAGCGGCATCCTCTCAAAGTGTCCTATCCAGCGGCATCCTCTCAAAGTGTCCTATCCAGCGGCATCCTCTCAAAGTCTGCCCCGTAAAGCTCAGTCTGCCTTTTCAAATGGTAGCGACCATGAAGGGTCTTTGAACAATTGATATTTCTCTTGGTTTGTACGAATTCTCCATCCAGCATTGTCGATCACCGGACTGTTCATTTTCCTGGGGGTTTTCCTCTCCCATGTATTGAGAAGGTTCTCTGCTTTTCAGGTAAGTGACCAATTCTCATTTGAGCGAATTACTACCGGAGTTATATGATAAGGTTGTGTTCGGCTTTCATTGTTCTCCTTGAGATGTTTTTGCTTCCCATTAGATTTTGCAGGCGGAGAAAAGACTTTGGATATTTTTTTTACAATGTATCAATACGACATTGTTTAACATTTTCTAATGCCATTTGGGGGGGGGGGTGGACTTTTTTTCTTAAAGTTCTGTTGGTTTAAGTTGGTGTATTGATTTCTGGGTGATGATTCATCTTTGATTTCGAGGAGAGTGCTCTGCTCTTTCCCTATTTTTAGAACCTTAAGTATACCTGTTATTTATTACAAAATAATTCGTTTGCACTATCTGCTGGCGAGGTGTTTATCGTGTCCTGGCTGCTGCGGATTATTTAAACTACGAGGCTTTAATAGTGAAGGGGGACAGGCGTCACTGAAGGCGGGGCCTGAATGGGGAGGGAGTGGGCTGCATATTTAATCTGTTATCCACCATCGTCAAATTGTCATCAAAAGCTCAACGAAATGGACGAGGTGTCGTATTTTGGGCCGGGCGGGGTTGTGGGGGAGGGGGGAGCTGTAGAACCGTGGACTCTAGAACTATAGTCATTTTTTTAAAAAAACGTTTAACATATAGCATCGTTTTTAAAACGTTTAAGTTTGGCCGACCGGGTGACAAAGTTTAAGCACCCACGAGGGGGCGGTGCCACAGTTGTCAGAATAATCTCAACCAGAGGTGTCAGAACAATCTCAATCAGAGATTTTAGAACCATCTCAATCAGAGGTGGCTGAACAATCTCAATCAGAGGTGTCAGAACAATCTCATTCAGAGGTGTCAGAACAATCTCAATCAGGGGTATCAGAACAAGCTCAACCAAACAATATCATTTAGTGGCGTATAAGCGGGAATATTTTGAGAACCTCAAATGTACTTTAAATGAATGCCAAGTTCTGTAAAGTACTATAAACAAAATCACACAAACACACTTTGCGGCAGTCAACAGTCAGTCCGACAATAAGATTCATAAAATATTCAAGTGGCTTCGACTTATCGTGATAGACAAATGGCTAGATTGGCTGAAATCAATACATCTGACATCAATACATCTGACATCAATGCGTCTGACATCAATACATCTGACATCAATGCGTCTGACATTAATACATCTGACATCAATACATCTGACATCAATGCGTCTGACATCAATGCGTCTGACATCAATACATCTGACATCAATGCGTCTGACATCAATACATCTGACATCAATACATCTGACATCAATACATCTGACATCAATGCGTCTGACATCAATGCGTCTGACATCAATACATCTGACATCAATGCGTCTGACATCAATACATCTGACATCAATGCGTCTGACATTAATACATCTGACATCAATGCGTCTGACATCAATACATCTGACATCAATGCGTCTGACATCAATACATCTGACATCAATGCGTCTGACATCAATACATCTGACATCAATGCGTCTGACATCAATACATCTGACATCAATGCGTCTGACATCAATACATCTGACATCAATGCGTCTGACATCAATACATCAGAAGAATGAGTTCACTTTCAAGGGCGGCCCCTCTTTAAAAAATGACAACACTTCCGACCCTTTAGCCGTGCCAAGGTCTCCCATTAGATGTTTGCGCACAAAATGTGCACATTTTTTTCCCCATTCAAGGTTCACATTCTGATATGACGATCGTGTCCGATCTTTTCAGTAATAATAAATCGATAGTGTGCACCCCAGTAAACGCTGTCAACTGTTTGAAATGATTTAGTGCCCCGATAGCGAGATAACGGTTGATAGCAACTAAATTCGATCTGGAGCATTGTGTTCAAAAATGTTAAATTAACATAGCGCATTGTGTTAAAAGGTGATTAATTTAACATAGCACATTGTGTTAGAAGGTGATTAATTTAACGTAGCACATTGTGTTTAAATGTGATTAATTTAACATAGCACATTGTGTTCAAAGATGTTAATTTAACATATCACATTGTGTTCAAAGATGTTAACTTAACATAGTGCATTGTGTTCAAAGATGCTAGTTTAACATTTCCATGACTGGAAAATTACCCCTATAATGTGAGTGATGATTGCTTGTTTGACAACTCTGTGAACGATACAGCTCTGTGAGCGATGCTCGCTTGTTTGACAACTCTGTGAGCGATGCTTGCTTGTTTGACAACTTTGTAAGCGATACAACTCTGTTCGCGATGCTTGCTTGTTTGACAACTCTGGACTCAAATTCGTTCAGCCAAATCGACAGTGCTGAAATTCAAAACACGGCTTATTCAACCAAGCACAGAATTAGTTATTCTTTTTAAACCATTTGACGATTTATCGATTACAAAATGTTTGTTAGTCAAAATATAAAATTACGTCCTGAAAATTTACGAAAACAAACATTTAAAAAAAAACATATTTTGAAAAGGCTTTCTATCATAGACGCAAGAGTAGAAAATAGTTTAACATTTTATACACTAAAAGACCGTGCAGAAATTTAGATGAGCCCTCTATGAAGACAACGTATTCGAATTGAATGTAGACGAGACTTAACTAGGTTTTGTTTTTATTAAGTTTTGAAAATATTTTCTGTACAGACTTTCTTTGCCTAATGCACTTGAAAATTTTTTAAAATTATTTTTTACTTTTTAGTGCGCCTTCGATAGAAAGCTATTTTTATTTATCTTTTTAAATATTTGTTTTTGGTTGTGTATTGCAATCTTTAAATTATCGACAAAAAGTATGATTATTTATTTTTTAAACAGCGAATGCTAAAAATACCGTTTAAAGGGGCGCAACTCTTTACTTGGGCATAAAGCTAAAAAGCAGACCTGAGCTCACCCACACACCTATTCACAACAAGCGAAGCAGTCGAGGTCAACCAGGATCATTTGAGCGACGGCGCCAACCCGCTTCCATCTTCCAGTCACTGTACGAGAAATTCTTAAAATGCCAAGTGTGTAACTAAACACATAAGAGCTCCAGAAGATTGCGCTTCACAAGATTGAAATTCGAGCAGAGAAAAAGTCTTTTTAAAAATGAATGAAACTCTCTTGATAGAGCACATAGATGATTGGACTCCGGAGCTAAAACCATTTGTGGTACTGGACACAAGCGAATATCATAACAGTGGAGAGAAACTATGATTTTTTTTACAGTTGACTACAGGTCTCGTGATACACAAACTGGCTTATGTTCATCATTATTATTTTAAAACCGCCTGATTATGTCCAGAAGAAATGACTAGCTACACCAAATTGACGAATTTGTAACCAAAAAAAAATATAAAAAATATACAAAAAATTCAAAGAATTAAATGTGATTTTGAAAATTGTAATTTTTGAATTCCTGTAATGAGATCGGACATATTGGGGAAATTTTTTGCCACTCTCCAACCGCTTTTATCAAAATGAATGTAACATTCGAAACAAAACTGATACGATCCTTAAACATAAATTCTCTCAATCATAAAAGCAATCACCATTAACATGTTATCAAGGAATATTTATCCCCAACCAAAATCTTGACACCTGGACAAAAATTTATTGATTGAGTCGTTTCCAGTTGATTTTTTCCCACGTTTCAATGATTATTTTTAGAATGACTATATTTAGACTATCGACGTCAAGCAGGATTTGTAGAACCTGACAGTATCCCGGCATTCTTTCGGCGAATACCAGAAAAACCGGAAGCTAAGATAGTGTCAGCGTTGCGCTATATCGATAATGAAATTGTATTCTTTTTTTAAAGTTTAAAATGGATTAGGGTTGATAGACGCATTGTGGGAAACTAGGTTTTTATTTATGTAGCCTAGTTACATGAATGGATGACCATATACTGATTCATAAGTCTCCAACACAGTGGTTCGTGTGTCTCTCACACAGTGGTTCGTGTGTCTCCCACACAGTGGTTCGTGTGTCTCTCACACAGTGGTTCGTGTGTCTCTCACACAGTGGTTCGTGTGTCTCCCACACAGTGGTTTTTGTATCTCCCACACAGTGGTTCGTGTGTCTCCCACACAATGGTTCGTGTGTCTCCCACACAGTGGTTCTTGTATCTCCCACACAGTGGTTCGTGTGTCTCCCACACAGTGGTTCGTGTCTCCCACACAATGGTTCGTGTGTCTCCCACACAGTGGTTCGTGTGTCTCCCACACAATGGTTCGTGTGTCTCCCACACAATGGTTCGTGTGTCTCCCACACACGAACGACCGTGCACATATTATTTAATACAGATCTATGACATTTTGACCCACCCCTGCGCCTTATAACGCTAACATTTCTATTGACTACCCACCTATAATAATGTATCATTTCTAGAAACCACATTCCTCATCCCCCCGCCCACTCCCGCTTCACCTCCGAATAAGGCCGAAGAAAAAAATACGTCGAATTAAGCTCATGTCAAGCAATAGCAAGAAATTATTTTTGTTACAAACATGTGCCAAATTTTGTAAGCAACAAAAAACCACTTTAGTTAATGTTGTAAATTCGAAAATCAAAAAAAAAAATTTTTTAAAAGTAATTAAAAAATAACTGATTTATGTTCTAAAAAAATTAAAATAAGAGAGAAATAAAATAATTGTTATATGACATTGGTCTCCACCATCCCCACGCCATATAATACAACATAACAAAATGATAAACCACGGCCTTCACGTTATGTGTACGGTCCTTAATGGGTTGTGCATCGCCTTCACGTTATGTGTACGGTCCTTAATGGGTTGTGCATCGCCTTCACGTTATGTGTACGGTCCTTAATGGTTTGTGCATCACCTTCGCGTTATGTGCACGGTCCTTAATGGTTTGTGCATCGCCTTCACGTTATGTGCACGGTCCTTAATGGTTTGTGCATCGCCTTCACGTTATGTGCACGGTCCTTAATGGTTTGTGCATCGCCTTCGCGTTATGTGCACGGTCCTTAATGGTTTGTGCATCGCCTTCGCGTTATGTGCACGGTCCTTAATGGTTTGTGCATCACCTTCGCGTTATGTGCACGGTCCTTAATGGTTTGTGCATCGCCTTCACGTTATGTGCACGGTCCTTAATGGTTTGTTCATCGCTCATATCATCATAACAAGTGCTCTAATTAATTATCTATTTCATGTGTAATCGATAATCGATGTTATGTTAGACTAAAACATCATAGAATCATGTAGTTTCAACCACTTCTGTAATAGTGTATCAATAAGTCAATTATAGTGTACCAATAGGTCGGGTATAGTGTACCAATAGGTCGGGTATAGTGTATCATTAGGTTGGGTATAGGGTACAATTAGGTCGGGTATAGTGTAACAAGAGGTCGTGTATAGTGTACTGATAGGTCAGGTTTAGTTAACAAATAGGTCAGGTATGGTGTACCATTAGGTCAGACATAGTGTACCAATAGGTCAGGTATAGTGTACCAACAGGTCGGGTATAGAAATTGTTTAAATGAGAAATCAAACCTGAGAAGGACAGTGGTTCTCAACAGCCTCCTTTGGGAAATTTTAGCAAATAATTAAGTTTTCTCTATTTGATCACTCACATTTCTTTACCACGGATCAAAGGCGTAATCTGAAGAAAGATCTCTTTAAACTCCCTACCCACTGCACAGACAGCACCTCAACTGCTCAGACAGCACCCAACTTCTCTGACAGCACCCCAACTTCACAGACAGCACCCGAACTGCTCAGACAGCATCTCAACTGCTCACATAGCACCCCATCTGCTCAGACAGCACTCAACTTCTCTGACAGCACTTCAACTGCACAGACGGCCCCCCAACTGCCCAGACAGAGAACGACCCAACTGCTCAAACAGCACCCAAACTGCTCAGACGGCACCCCAACTGCTCAAACAGCACCCCTACTTCTCAGACAGCCTATTTAGATCTGTAATTGCTTTAATAAATAAATTCAAATACACAATTTTTGTATCTAAATTGAAATACTATCTTTTTTTAACCAACCTTTTTTTTTGCCCTTGCTCCAGCCTGGTTGTTGTCAAACTAAATAATCTCTCAGATTTTTAAAAATAATTTAATACATTTCCCTTCACCTATTAATTCTCTCCCACAGGCGCAGAGATCTTGTTACTCTAATCCACACCAGAAGATTGAAATATTTGAAAACTCCTCATACCGTGAACTAAACTTACGCAAGCATGGCTACCGCGGGGGTCATAACCATGACAACGGTTGTCAGATGACGCCCGAGTGTCAGTTTGTTTGAGGAAGTTCCGATGAGCAGGTGAGTGCTACCGACCGACAGATGGCCTGTGTTATTACGTGTGGTTTTTGTCAACAGTGTGGCTGTTTGCTGTCGGACTATTTTAGAGGCGGCGTTGATACAGGGTAAACATGGCGTTAACTCAATTTAAAAAAAAAAAATAATAAATTCTTGGAAAATCCGTTTTTATTTAAAACCTCTAATATTTAAATATATAATTCGATCGTGACGTCATGACTATGACACGAAATGCGGGTTCGAAAAGTTCTATTTCTTGTTCTCGGCTTTTTCTTTTCTTTAATTGACTAGCGAGAGCCCGTCATGCGTTGCAAAGCACCTTTTTTAAAAAAAATGTGCCTGTGCTTTAATTACGTTTTTTGAAGCAATTTTTAAATAGAAAATATTATTTTAATTTTTTTGCCGTCAGGAATCATAAGGTTTTTTGACACGTGAGTAGTCAACATACAGCTGTCCACATGAGAAGCAAGGATTTTCAAAATTTAGTCCACACACTTGTTGCGATTGATCCACCCATGCCGTAGCTCTGTTTGAAATTATATTTACATAGCTCATATAATAAACAAAAATTATGGCGCCCCAGCCCCAAAAGCAAAATTTGTAAAATGGCTGTACTAATTCAGAAACCCACTTATTATGTCTCATACAAACTGAAATGTCGCTAGTATTTCATTCAATTCCATCCACCAATGAAATAGCTCTGTTTGAACTTATATTTGTATAGGTCATATAAGAAAAAACTGAATATTCAAAATGGATAACCTAATTCAGAACAATTAGTGGGTGAGTTAACAACAACTGAAAAAAATGTTTTATCGCATTCGAATGAATGGTATAGGAGCGCATACGTGACATTCATACATAGATTAATTTTATATGTGTATAGATATAGTTTACCGAATAAAATATACATTTTGTGAAACTATTCAAGGAAGCGTCCTGTATGTCTATCTATCTAATTTATCTATTATCTATCTATCTATCATCTATCTATATATCTATCTATCTATCGATCTATCTATCTATCTATCATCTATATATCTCATTAGGAAATGGCGTCAGCGGGCCGTCGAGCTAGTGCTCCTAATGCCCTCCCTGGCGTCCACCCACACCCGCCAGCCGCCGGGTGTCCCCGGCGCCGGGCCGTGCGTGAAGACGCCAGAGACCTCCCCGGGCGTTGGACGCCCCCACCAGCAACTGCTCGATCGAGTTTGCTGATGGAGGGCCCCCCCCCCCCCCCCGCGCCCGGAGACATCTGGTCGACCGAAGACGCTGTGTTTCAAGCGTCCGCAGTCCACTTTCCTAGGGGCCGGGACGGTAAATTAACGTCCTAATATCTCCCCCCACCCGTCCCGGGGAAGCATCGGACGCCCTCTAAGAGGGATTCTACAGTGGGTTTCTACCTCGCAACTAGTTCGCAAAGTAGCTGGGACGAAACGGTTGCCTAGGAGCAGCTTTCTCAGGGCTGCATATTTAGAATCACCGGCCCTGGCTTCCACCACAGCCTATCGCCTCATATCCCTTAACGGCAACTTGTAATCATAATCCCTACCCTGTGTTTGCCTTTTCTTCCCCCTGTGAAGCATCACAGGTGGCAGCCCTGTAGGAGCTGTTTATTCCAGCAACTACCATGCATGGCCGTGTCTGCCACGCGGGACACGCAATGGTGGTAATGTGCCCCGGGTTAACGCCGAGGGGGTCGGTGGCCAGCGCTTCCAAATCGGCAAGCCACTACAGACTTGTCAACCGGAATCCCGGGGGGGATTCTATCATCTATCTATCTATCGATCGATCTATCTATCTATCTATTTATTTGTAAATAAATAGATACATGTATCTATCTGTATATCTGTCTGTCTCTCTGTCTATTTATCTTTCATCCATCCATCTATCTATCTAAGAAAATCTTAACCCATCTCTATGTTGAAAAGTAAATTTTGCTGTATTTAAAATGATTGGGTTTCGATATTCATGAGTATAATTATGTAACTGTACCTTTGTTTTGTTAAGGTCCTTTATTTTCTTAACTGGTAAACATATGTTCATTTTCACAACTGTAATATCATTGAATTTAAAGTATTGTCATCCACGTAAAAATGTACACACCCTACTTCCTACCCCCGATATATATGTACATAAGAAGGTTAATTACTTATCAAATTAATTCTGAGGCGTATCTTGTGCTGCCTTGGCAAATGAAAGTATCGTATTATTTCCCCCCCCCCCTCTATAATTTTAAAAAAATAATATAATCATCCACGGGATGTACAACATTTACGTAAAAACGATTTTTTTTTCTTCTTTTTTTTCATTTCACATGCTTTGTTCTTTATTTGGATGAGTGATAAGTTCATTAGTGAATGCTATTTGGCTATGTAGATTTGCTGCATTAATTGCATTAAACGGCATTTTATTACTAAAATAATATTTAAAGGTAGAGTTTTTACTACTTTATAAATTTCATAAAAGAATATTTTTGGAATAAATAAAAATTAAAAACTTAATAAATGTTAAAAATACAAAGATAAAGTAGTATTTAATTTTAGCAATTTTTAACACTTTAAAAAGTAATTAATTACATTTATCAATTTTACTTTTAAGGAGGGAAAAATACATGATCAGTTTTGTCACGCGCGATTGTTAAATCAAAGAAACTTAGATCTTTGGCTAAAATAGGCAAACGAGCTATGACGTCATTGGCGTATTTATTTAGAACAAATTAATTTTATTTTTATTTCGCAATATTAACAACGCAATAAAATAATAAATTTTTGGATTTTCTTGATAAATGTGATTACTATGCAATTCTTAAATATTTTTTTTTTCTTTTTTTTATAAATATACTTTTTCATAACTTTTACATTCAGATAAATTGCTTAAAATCGTCCCTATTCATTACTTTAAATGTAGTTGTAATTTATAATAACACTACTTAAACTTTTACTTAAATAAAAACAGATTCATAATATTTTTGCACACTTAATCTTATACGATGTCCGTAAAATAATAGAAAATAACTATGATCGTTTTTAATAATCCGAACGTATCCAAATATTCTCGTTTCTTTGGCGTTAAGGTCAGCCAAGTTCATTCTTATAAATATATATATATAAATTTTTGTGTGTGCTTGTTTGTGACTTCTTTCATTACCGGATAGCGGGCAAAATATAATTCCCGATAACCACGCTAAATGATTTTTTTTTTAATAACGCAACTGCGTCTGGTGCGTAACTTTTGTTTCTGAAAATGAAATCGTCTCAATTTAAATTATGGTTTAATAAATATTCGGTTTAAAAGTGGTTGAGACATCAGAATATTTAATATAGTTCAAGGGCGTGAAATTAAAAAAAACTGTGCAGTGACGTATCATGGGGGTAGGGGGAAGGGTTGCAGCGAAAATTTGGATTCTTAATTGTGCGTTACTCGAGCCCATGTTTTGTCAAGTAACTTGGGTAGATGGGATGTTCAAGCTTTGCCGTCGCCAATGTTTGGCGGGCTATAACTATATTTTATTGTTTGTTTTACTTTTATTTGAAAATATCTTGTATTGTTATTTTTGTATGGTGGTTTTATTTCTTTGTTTGTTTGTTACTTTGTTTCCTTGATCGCTTGTTGAAAATCTATCTGTTTCATTTCTTTCAAATATTTAAAAGAAGTTGTTTTAGTTTTATTTATTTCTAACATTTTATTGTTAAATTGTGTGGATGCTTATTTGTATCCTTGTCCGTTCGTTTTTTTTTGTTTTTTGTTTTTGTTTTTTGTTGTTTGTTTTTTGTTGTTGTTTTTTGTTGTTGTTTTTTGTTGTTGTTTTTTGTTGTTTGTTTTTTGTTGTTTGTTTTTTGTTGTTGTTTTTTCGTAAATTTTTATGTTTTTTTTCATTGCAAAAAGTTTGACATTACAATCTTGCTAAAGTTTTTGATCTGCTCGTATGACGACTTGCTAATTAGCCTCGCCGAGGACAGTGTGTAATCATACGCCGATGTTTAAGGTATAGATTTTAAAACATCCATTGTTTTATATTGGAGGTTGTCAGTATGGCAAGTAATAGATGGTCAGTATGGCAAGTAATAGATCTTGTAAATGTGACCAATTTGGTCAGAATGAACAACTAATAGTATGAACATCCAGAAAGATCATTTATAATACATATACAAATGTCTCATAAATATCCTCCATAAAATATTAATAAGCATTCGTGGTGTCATAATTAGCGTTTCTGCCCCCCTACTAACCCTCTCTCCCCCCTCCTAACATTCTCTCGCCTCATAACCCTCTCTCCCCTCATAACCTCTCTCCCCTAATAACCCTCTCTCCCCCTCATAACCCTCTCCCCTCTCATAACCCTCTCTCCCCTCCCCTCAAAACCCTAAATCACCTCTCATAACCCTTTACGCCCCCCTCATGACCCTAACTCTCCCTCTCATAACCCTAACTACCCCTCATGACCCTAACTCTCCCCACACAAGTAGCCCCATCCACCTGCCTTATCTCCACTCGTGAACCCAGCCCTTTATTATCTCCCTTCTTGTATCAATTTTCTTCCCCGCCACTTAAAGCGAGAACCTGAAACTGCCAAGAATTGCCGGCCCTTGTTATGTCAACTTCAATTGAATCACTTAACCCTTGTCTTACTTAGAAAGCATGCCTTTATTTCAGCCCTATTCAATTTGTCTCTCTCTCTTCATTCTCTCCCCCTCTCTCTCTCTTCCCTCTCTCTCTTTTCTCTCTCTCTGTCTCGCTTTCTCTCTCTATCTCTTTGTCTGAATATCCCTTTTTCTAGCTGCCTCTATTATATACACACAATTCCCGTGTCGTCTTTTCTATTTGCTTTCTCTCTCCCTCTCCCACTTTCCGTCTCTCTCTATCCTTCTCTATCCCCCCTCCCCTCAAATCTATGTGTCTAAAGTTCTGTACATGCAGTGAGACTCTCTATACAGGGATGTAAAAAGTGACACCATCAGATCCGTCCAACCACTCAGGCCACCCTGCCATCTCTCCAACCACCCATGCCACCATCCCATCCCTCCAACCACCCATGCCACATCCCATCCCTCCAACCACCCAGGCCACTATCATACTATGCCTCCAACCACCCAGGCCAGCATCATCCCATCCCTCCAACCACCCAGGCCACCATCATACTATCCCTCCAACCATGCAGGCCATTCATCCAATCCCTCCTACCATACAGGTCACCATTCTCCTTCAGACATTAACATCACCTTCCTGCTGTAATCCAAGCCTTTCCGAAGCCCATCCAATGTTTCCTTTACATCTATAAGCGAACCAAATACATCCTCACCTCTTTATCCCTATGCACACAGATCTCTCGTTCCTTCAACATGAACAAGTCCCTCTCCCGTTGCAGACTCTGGGCGTGTTTTGCTCTCGTGATAATCGTGTGTTTGTGTGTGCTTTTGACTCTGGGCGTGTCTTTCTCTCGTGATTATCGTGTGTGTGTGTGTGTGTTTTCTCTTCAAAAACGCTCGCCTTCTAATTTCGATAATCCAACATTCCTTGACTGCCATTCGTTCCATCATTTGGTATGTCTATCAGTCTGCCTGTCTGTCTATCTATCAGTCTACCTGTGTTTCTGGCTGCTTGCCTGTCTCTAGCTTTCAGCCTCACCTTTCCCGTAGCCTTTAACCAAATTCTGAATCAGGTATTAATTTAACATCCCAATTGGTTCCCCTTATGGGGATTGTCTGTCATTTCTTCCTTTCTTTTCTATGACCAACCATTCTCCCATTATTTTTCTATGACACAACCATTTTCCCATTAATTTTCTATGACCAACCATTCTCCCATTATTTTTCTATGACCAACCATTCTCCCATTATTTTTCTTTGACAACCATTCTCCCATTATTTTTCTATGACCAACCATTCTCCCATTATTTTTCTATGACCAACCATTCTCCCATTATTTTTCTTTGACAACCATTCTCCCATTATTTTTCTATGACCAACCATTCTCCCATTATTTTTCTTTGACAACCATTCTCCCATTATTTTTCTATGACCAACCATTCTCCCATTATTTTTCTATGACCAACCATTATCCCATTATTTTTCTATGACCAACCATTCTCCCATTATTTTTCTATGACCAACAATTCTCCCATTATTTTTCTATGACCAACAATTCTCCCATTATTTTTCAATGTCCAACCATTCTGTCTTTCCTTCCCTAATTCTTCTCTCTAATAAATTCTCCGGTCACTCTTTTACCCCCGACCTGGGTTTGGTTATTTCTCCCCCTACCTACTTCTGTCTATTTCCACAAAAACATCACTCCATCATACCTCTCCTTGACCTTATTCCTCCTCCCACCTCTTCCGTCAACTTAATATTTTCTTATCTTATCCTTATAAATGACCCCCATTACTCTCCCTCCACTCCCAACCTTTCACCATTTTTCTCCTCCCAACATCAGCTGAATTATTTTATTGTAATATTCCCTATTTTATTCTTATACATTTTTGTTTTAAAAATTATCTTCATTTTTTTTTCTTATATTGAAAATAAGAAATGCATCTCGTGGGATATCTCCTCCTGCTACATGCCACCCAGAGGTCGTCCAGATGTCACTTAGCAAAACCCATCTCTGCTGTGTGCTCCATGTATCTTGAGACCTATAAATGGATGACCATTATATTTTGATATAGATGTCTTCAGAAAACGTTCTTATGTTCCCGGTACATTTTGCAATCTTTATTATCTCATCCAAAGCTTTCTCGTGTTCATGACGGCATATCATGTTAACCTTAGCTTAAAAGTCAACAAAATGTTAAACTTTGAATAAAAATGTTGAACTTGGTATAAAAAACCTTAACCAATATTTTTTGCGCCCCTGAACTGTATTTAATGAAAATAAAAAATATGTGTCGTTTTTTTTTAACGTTTAAATTTTCACGCCTGTATAAAAAATTTTTGGGCTTTTAAATAATCGTATCCAAATAAAAATGTCACCACTAGAGTCCGACCGAAAGTGATTTTCTTATTTCGACCGAAACCGAAACTAGGCCGAAAGTTAAAATGACTTTCAGCCGAAACCGAAGCCGAACCCAAAATCTTAACGACACTTTCGGCCGAAGCAGAAGCAGAAACCAAGGCTTAACGAGACTTTCGGCAGAAATCAAAGCCAAAACTAAAATATTTAGATATTTTGAAATTCGTTCACGCATAAATTCTGCATACATCAAAAATGATGGGGGAAAGTATCAATATTTACATTCGTTTATAAAAATAAGATCATCGTGAATATTAAGAAATAAACATTTAATGCCGGGTTCTTAAACTCGCGGGCATTTGAGGCCAGCAAGACGATATTTTGCGGCCAGCAAGACGATATTTTGCGCCCCGCTACATGACAGCAAAGTTTGGTGTTAATGCGGCTGGCACATTTTCCTCTTTCTCATAGCTATAATGTGACCCTCTATAATGTGACCCTCTATAATGTGACCCTCTATAATGTGACCCTCTATAATGTGACCCTCTATAATGTGACCCTCTTTAATGTGACCCTCTATAATGTGACCCTCTATAATATGACCCTCTATAATGTGACCCTCTATAGTGTGACCCTCTATAATGTGACCCTCTATAATGTGACCCTCTATAATGTGACCCTCTATAATGTGACCCTTTAGTACGGTTTCAGTCGAATCTCATCGACTAGTCCAATTCTGTTTTTTAATGTTTGTATATATTTGTATGTTGATTACAATGGGAAGAAACGTTTTTAAAAGTTTTTATTTTATAGCATTTTATGAGACAAACATGGCCAAAGTGCGGTTTTGAGAAGATTCAGTTGGTGGGTAATGTACAACCATAATTGTGTAAATCGTAGCAGTATCAAAGAATCCCTATTTAAATTGCCGCTAGTGTTTACGAGTGAGGGAAATGCCAAGCCCGTCAGCCTGGTCACTTTCAAAATAGTGTTAGTCAAAAAGGTCCTTTCATGGCCAAACTTACTGATGAGCATCTTCAAGCTATACTGAGTGTCTCACATGCTTCCTCACTCAAGCCAAAGTTAGTCAGCTGTGTAAGAAGAAGCGCTGCCAGTTCTCTGGCAACAATTAGGAGGAGGAAGAAGGTGAAGCCTCGTTCTTGAGAACCGTAACAGCTCAAAGGTGGACATAATAATTTATCTCGGATAACGTATTGTTTTTGGTAATTTAATATGTACAGGAAGTTAATTAGATTATTGATGTCATGCGCAGTAGGACAGCACGAAGGAAGAAGAAGGCTCTTGCCACCTCCCATTGTACTTTGTTATCTGTTAACATCGTGTAGTATATTCAAGTAAATCATATAATTTATATATGTGAAGGAATACGACAGTATATATTATCTTTTCTCCAGTGTAGGAGATTTATTATTATTGTGCATTGTGTCAAGTCGATGGATAAATTATAGTGATGACAAATCGATACGTTCTAACTCGTGTTTTAGTGGTGAAAGTGATTAATTAATGAGAAGTTAATAAGAAGAATACAAGTTGATACATCCAGCCTACAAGAAGAATGTAACATCTGCATCACAAATAATGATGATGTTACAAGAACCGTTAATGTTTTTATTTGTTACTTATCAAGCTTGAGCAGATTGTAACAGTTGTTCTTCAATGAATTTGTCATCGCTTTTTTGTGTGTAGAATACTTGATGCGGCCCAGTGTCAATGAGACTCTACCTCCTTCGGCCCCCGGATGATTTGAGTTTCAGACCCCGGATCTAATAAATACTTTGGCTTTTACCATTTTAATTTAAAAGTAATTTCGATGTCTTTAAAAAAAAAATTAAGTAATATAGTCGGCGAAAAATTGGAATTCGTGCAAAATTCATGCAAAATAGACCTTTGAGTGTCCTTTAATTTTATATAATGATAACCTAGAACAAATACCTAAAATAATTATTGTGGTTCAAATAGATCAAATTGTCACCTCAATATAAGTTATTAAGGCTATACAAATATCAGCACAATGTAAGGCGGTTATCGTCAGATTAATGCTTTGTGATTTCATAAATAGCTTGTTAAGATAGCGCTGTATTAATATTTAGCCTAGTACCAGCACATTAGTATGACCATGCTGGTGTTGTAATTAATTTTTTCGGCAACCAACCTCTCTCGACCGCATTGTTGGGGGGCGGGGGGGGGACTATTTTTTTAACCGGGTCTTTTAAAATTGATGTTTTGACAGGTCTCGACGGAGAATCGCAAAGACATCTAAATTGGTCGCCAAAATCATTAAATGTAAACAGGTCTTTAGTGGGCCTACTACAATATTACAATACAAACCCATGATACACGCACACGCATGTGGTTTCGCCAAAAACAATGTTTATGCGCATGATAGTGATGAAATTTAAAAAAAAAGGAATGGTTTGAAAAAGCCTAAGTTGACTTAATTTTTTTTAAAATAAAACAAGTATAATAATGGAAATATTACCATTTCCTATTACCATTTTTTGGGTGGGGGGGGGGGGGGATATAAATTTATTCGATTTCCGTAAAATAATAGAAAATCACTATGATAGTTGTTAAGAATCCGAACGTATTTAAATCTTTTCGTTTCTTTGGCATTACGATCAGCCTAGCTCATTCTTATATAACATTTATAATAATACTTACATTGTAAAGATAACATCTAAAAGCTTATTTATTTTTATAGCACTTAAATTTTATCGATTTACGTTAAACAAAGCAATACATTTAAATAATAGTTTTTAATAAATCCCTTTAGTGCAGGAATAAAAAAAAAAATCGGATATTTAACTCAAATATATATGCTGTTTGGTGCAGTAACAGGGAATATTATATTATGCGCTAATGGAGTTAATACCTGTGGGGTTGCGACCACTTACACAGGGGTCGCCTACGACCATCGGAAAACACATATCAGACCTGTTTACTCTTACGATTTTGGCGTACAATGTACGATTTTGGGGTGTATACATTATATATACTGTATGTTTATTTTTTTACTATTAAGATAATGTATTGAATGATTTTGTGATGATATTGTACGATTTTAAGATTTTGAGGGTAAACAGGTCTGACATATTAATGAGGTAGCAATGAAAATAATAATTTTTTTTTGAGGGGGGGGTGGAGGGGGGTCACCACAACCTGATGAACTTAGATCCTCCTTTAATATATTTTACGAAGGTCACTAATTATTCGCCAATGATTAATTAATTTTGTTTCAATTCAAATTCTTAAAACTAAATCACGTGTTTGGCTTAAGTCTAAGCACTTTTAGGTTCATGAAGTACACTGTGGAAATCTACAGAGTATTCTTCCTTTATTAATGTCCATTTCAAATCCTCACTGAACGCGTCCCTTAGTTACACTTCCGGCGTCATGATCAATTTGCGTCTGGGCTTCATTTGATGAGTCGTGATTACTCCACGTGCTTGGCGCATTTTTTAAAAAAAATAATTCTAGACATGAAAGAAAATATCCACTCACTTTCTGCGTAGTTCTCTTAAAGACTCTTGGAGAGGGGTGGGTGGAGGAGGAGGGGAACGCATCAAATTTAGAGACACGGAGAGAGGTGGGAAGACAAATATTATAGCCAAGGCTATTTACTATCGCAGCTAAAATGGCGGCACGACGGAAATGACGCAACTCGCCGGAAATGTATTTTCCACCATTAGACAGCGGGTGATAAAAGCGAACGGTCGGCACCCTGATGGCGCCGGTAATGTAGGAGGCAACGTACTTTCACTAGGGCGTCTGGGGGTTGGAGTGAACTCGGAGATACGAACATAGGGATGGGTTGACTAGTTCAGTATGTTATTTCTCTGTGGAAGATCTCGTGTCCTCATCATTGAAGTCTTGCAACGATAGTTCTCTCAGCGTTCTGGAGAAGGTGTGTAAGACAGCTTTGATCCCAATAGATGTATCGGACGGTGTGCAATGACAGCTTTGTTCCCGATAGATGTATCTGACGGTGTGCTAAGAGAGCTTTGTTCCCAATGTATGTATCTGACGGTGTGCTATGACAGCTTTATTCCCAATGTACGTATCTGACGGTGTGCTATGACAGTTTTGTTCCCAATATATGTCTCTGACGGTGTGCTATGACAGCTTTGTTCCCATTGTATGTATCTGACGGTGTGCTATGACAGCTTCGTTCCCAATATATGTCTCTGACTATGTGCTATGACAGCTTTGTTCCCAATATATGTATCTGACGGTGTGCTCAGACAGATTTACTCCCAATATATGTATCTGACGGTGTGCTATGACAGCTTTGTTACCAATATATGTTTCTGATGTTATTCATATTATTAGATTCTAATATTTGAAAATATGTTTTAATGACCCTCGTGTGGTTTGGATGGTTCGCCATTTTGAGGGCCCCAGTAGCCACAGCTTTGACTCGCCGATTTATAACCAAGAAAAAGTCTACAAGTTTCGAGAACAACAAGATCTTTTTATTATTATTATTATCTTAAATTTGAGAATTCCTTTTTTCTCCATTGTCCACCGATTAAATTCCATTTAAATCCCCATTAATGCTTAATCCCATAATCTTATAATCACACAACAATTATACTTAATCGCATGCGTAATTTGTTGACAATGTTGAGTTGTGGCTCCAGCTGTGATAGAAGAAATCCAATCACAATTCACAATCGCGCTCACTGTAATAAAGCACAATCAGATTTTACAATCATTTAATTGCTTCGTGCAACTGCTGCTGCGATCCAGAGGCGGGCTTTTGAAAAGACGAGAATGTGGGTGCAGTGAAGTTGGGGAAATCCAGGTAAAATTCTGCCAGAGAATAGATCTTCACCAAAATTTTGATTGCGTGTCATTAGCTTATATCTAGGTTTAACTTAGTGTAAAAGAAGTCTTGAGCATAGAGACTCGAATAGTCACCGTGACACACACTAAGATATTTGCTGCAAGCCGTGCTGAATTAGTCACCGTGACACACACTAAGAAATTTGCTGCAAGCCGTGCTGAACTGATCGCTGGGAGTGGGGCTCAAATTTGTAGTCATGAAGCCACTGACTGTGTGTACAACCACTTAATGAATGTTCAGCCACTTACTGAATGTTCAGCCACTTATGCTGAATGTTCAGCCACTTACTGAATGTTCAGCCCCTTATGCTGAATGTTCAACCACTTACTGAATATTCAACCACGTACTGAATGTTCAGCCACTTACTGAATGTTCAGCCCCTTATGCTGAATGTTCAACCACTTACTGAATGTTCAGCCACTTAAGCTGAATGTTCAGCCACGTACTGAATGTTCAGTCACTTATGCTGAATGTTCAGCCACTTACTGAATGTTCAGCCACTTATGCTGAATGTTCAACCACTTACTGAATGTTCAATCACTTACTGAATGTTCAACCACGTACTGAATGTTCAGCCACGTATGCTGAATGTTCAACCACGTACTGAATGTTCAGCCACTTATGCTGAATGTTCAACCACGTACTGAATGTTCAGCCACTTATGCTGAATGTTCAACCACTTACTGAATGTTCAGCCACTTATGCTGAATGTTCAATAACAATACTAAACACTTCAATTTAAACGTTAACAGCTTATTTGTTTAAAAATCGACTTTTTAAAAAAAACTTTAGTAACACACATGACTTTATTCTGGCTTTGTTCTTTGTAACATTTTAGGGCTTGACCATTGTATGACCCTTGGATGACATGTTACCATAAAGCAAAGCTCATCGCATTTTTCATATCATAAGATGTTTTTGATCACTTCCTGAACGTCACCTTTCACATTTTGATTGTTTTTATCGTAATACATTTTTTTTTTTAAATTTTATTGATTCATGGTGACGACTTGCTAAAGACATGGCTTACACCAGTGGTTCTCAACCTTCCTAGTGCCGCGACCCTTACTTACAGTTTCTCGTGTTGTGGCGAACTCCAAACACAATATTATTTTCAATGCTACTTCATAACTGTAGAGTATCTGTATTTTCCGATGGTCTTAGCCGACCCCTGGGAAAGGATTCTTCGACCCCCAAAGAGGTCGCGACACACAGTTGAGAACCGCTGTCTTGCACAAACATTTTAGGGATTCGGGGAATTTAGGGAAGGTCTTTTTCGGGTACTGCATAAATCTTTATTCTTCTTAATAATCATCGCCTGGCAGATCACGGCACCAGATTGTTAAGTATAACCATGTACTATCCCGAGGCTGTTTTTGTTCTAGGGAAGATCTAGCCATTTGTCCCCTGGAGCAGCGGTCAGTGGCGACTCAGTGGTAAACACAAATCATCTTTGGCACTTTACATCCTTGACAATTACCAACCTTGACATTCACCATCCTTGACTCTTACCATCCTTAACACTCTCCAACATTGACACTTACCATCCTTGACACTACCATCCTTGAAACTCTCCAACCTTGACACTTACCACCCTTGACACTAAACTTACCATCCTTGACACTCACCAACCTTGACACTTACCATCCTTTGCACTTACCATCCTTGACACTAACCATCCTCGGCACTTATCATCCTTGACATTAATCGAGGCACAGAACTAATCAAATGCCTGCGATTCTCCATGGTCATCCCCCACCCCCACATTCCCAACCAAAAAAACGTAATCGACCTGTAGATTCTTGTTTGAAGCGATGGTCCTTCTCTTAGGAATTGTTCGCCCTTATGGATCCGACCATGAAAATCCTTTTTCTATCTTTCTCAACAGTACAAGTGTGTTGTCGTTGAAACAACCTTACCACCAACGGGTTAAGAAAAACACATACACTTTTCAAGTCGATGGTCTTTCATTTGTTAGGGGCAACAACTGGTTTCGTGGGTCGGCAGACGACCCGAATGCCAATCAACGCCGTAACAGGTCGTGAGCCAGAACGAAAGAGATTGTTCGGCCCTCTTACAAAGACCTAGAGCCCAAATTCCAATATCTGCCACATTGGAACACTTATTTTCTTGCTATATACGTAGAGTCAGGGCTAAAGGTTAAGATGAAAGGTTAAGGTCACATAATGATAACTTAGTAGTTGATTTCTGATGCTCTTTTTTTTTTTTAAATTTTGTTTTTTAGCCGTTGCTTACATTTAAATATATTTTTTGGCTAAACGTACAATCACGGGCAATATTTGACAAAGTTTGGCTTTCAACACATTCACACCCACCCCACACACAATACTCACACCCCCAACACACATGCACTCACACCTCACACGCACTTACACCCACTCCCAAAACACACATCCACACCCACCCCATACACGCACTTACACCCACATCCAAACCACACATACACACCCACCCCATACACGCACTTACACCCACTCCCAAAACACACATCCACACCCACCCCAGACACGCACTTACACCCACATCCAAACCACACATCCACACCCACCCCATACACGCACTTACACCCACATCCAAACCACACATCCACACCCACCCCATACACGCACTTACACCCACTCCCAAAACACACATCCACACCCACCCCAGACACGCACTTACACCCACATCCAAACCACACACCCAAACCCACCCCACACACACACTCACACCACACACCCAAAACCACACCACATCCAACACACGCAATCACACTCACACCCACCCCACACACAAACTCACATCCAAATCCAAAGAACAAATCAAATACAATGCTTTAACACCTAACACATCTTTCACGTGTGTCCTTCAATACTCTTAACCCAAAACCATTCAGTTCCCCCAGGTTATCCTCCCTGTGATATGACATCATTTATCATTTTATTTTGGTCTGGGAGAATTTTATTGTTCGCAAATGACATTTTCTAATCCAAATTGGAAATATTGAGTAACAGACACCTAAATGATCACCTCACTTGATTTTCATGATTTTCACTATACCTTCATGATTAACTCACTAAATTTTCAAAATTACTTCACCACATGTTCAAAATTACCTCACTATATGTTCAAGATTACCTCAGTAGACGTTCAAGATTACCTCACTATATGTACAAGATAACCTCTCTATATGTACAAGATTACCTCACTATATGTACAAGATAACCTATCTATATGTACAAGATTACCTCACTATATGTACAAGATAACCTCTCTATGTGTACAAGATTACCTCACTATATTTACAAGATAACCTCTCTATATGTACAAGATTACCTCACTATATGTACAAGATAACCTCTCTATATGTACAAGATTACCTCAATAGGTTTCATGATCACCTCACTAGGTTTCATGATCACCTAACTAGGTTTCATGATCACCTCACCAGGTTTCATGATCACCTAACTAGGTTGCATGATCACCTAACTAGGTTTCATGATCACCTCACCAGGTTTCATGATCACCTCATTAGGTTTCATAATCACCTCACTAGGTTTCATGATCACCTAACTAGGTTTCATGATCACCTAACTAGGTTTCATGATCACCTCACCAGGTTTCATGATCACCTAACTAGGTTTCATGATCACCTAACTAGTTTTCATGATCACCTCACCAGGTTTCATAATCAGCTCATTAGGTTTCATGATCACCTCATTAGTTTTCATGATCACCTCATTAGGTTTCACGATCACCTCACCAGGTTTCATGATCACCTCACTAGGTTTCATGATCACCTCACTTGGTTTCATGATCACCTCACTTGGTTTCATGATCACCTCACTAGGTTTCATGATCACCTCATTAGGTTTCATGATCACCTCAATAGGTTTCATGATCACCTCACTAGGTTTCATGATCACCTAAATAGGTTTCATGATCACCTCAATAGGTTTCATGATCACAGCACTAGGTATGTATTTTATCTCACGTCATGTGAGGTAACCGAATAAACGCTCGACGTCTGCTACAAGGGATACTAGTGCTGTATCTCTCATGAGACCTCACCTGTCTCAGAGAGAGTGTCTCATGAGACCTCACCTGTCTCAGAGTGAGTGTCTCGTGAGACCTCACCTGTCTCAGAGAGAGTGTCTCGTGAGAAATCACCTGTCTCAGAAATCGTGTCTCATGAGAAATCACCTGTCTCAGAATTCGTGTCTCATGAGAAATCACCTGTCTCAGAAATCGTGTCTCATGAGACATCACCTGTCTCAGAAAGAGTGTCTGTTGAGACCTCACCTGTCTCAGAAATAGTGTCTCCTGTTCCACATTTAAACTACTCCGGCTTTGGAGAGATTTAAAGTCTCTTAAAACACAAAATACTCACACCAGAACCGAAAACTCATCACTTGCTGAAATCAGAACGGTTCGTATAATCTTCCAATCTCTAACACTTCTTACATTCTAGTTGATATTTTAAATTATTTCAGCATCAGTGTTAAATGAGTTATTGTTTTCTTAAAACAGAAGACACTGCTTTAGTTTTAACGTTTGTGACGCACGTCCGGTATCTGTCCTCTCACCTGACACACACACACACACACACACACAGTGCATTTTCCAAATAAAGAACTCAACTCTAAATCTGGATAATGGCGTCCAACAATAGCACGTGACGTCAGTCTCTTGGTGATTTTTTTTTTTTAAAATGTGTCTTGTTATTGTGCATTGGATTTTAAACTTTTTTTTAAAATAAGTTAACTTTTGTTTTATCCTCTATATTAACGTTGCTTTTGTTCGCGTGGAACGGGAGGCGGACGTACACAATCTTCGAACAACTAATTAACCGTCAAGCTATCGAGTTGAAACTTGTCACATAGACTCGTTGCCGACGACAACACATTCTTTCAAATTTTCCGCCCCCCCCCCCCACAGCCAACCCCCATAATTCTGTTTTTCCTGTTTCTCAATAAGATCCTAAAGGCACTATGACGTCACTGATTTTAAAAAATAAAATTCCCGATAACTGCGCTAAATAAGATTATTTCTTTAAAAAATATCGCAAGTGCGTGTGGTGCGAATTTTTTCCTTTTTTTTTCTAAAAAAGTTGGTGAAGTAAATCTGCGGAGTAAAAGCGGGTGGGTCATTAGAATATAAATATAGTTCAGGGGCGTGAATAAATATGCGGTTGTGACTTGGGGGGGGGGGGGGGGAAGGGGTGGAGGGAGCACTAGTCTAATTGGTATTCTTATTGTGTGCATGTTTTGTCACCCCCCCCCACACACACACGCGCACACTACTTGATATTATATATTATAAAGCAGTGGTTCTCAACCTTTCTAATGCCGCGACCCCTTAATACAGTTCCTCTTGTCGTGGCGACCCCCAACCACAAAATTATTTTCGTTGATACTTTATAACTGTAGAGTGTATGCGTTTTCGGATGGTCTTAGGCGACCCCTGTGAAAGGGCCGTGCGACCCACAGGCTGAGAACCGATGTATTATAAAGGATTTTTTACTAAAAACTTTGTTGGTGTTTGTTTGTTGTTTTTTTTAAGTAACTTAAATTTTTTTTAAAGTCCTGAAACCGAATGTTAGATCTTGTCTTAAACCAAAACTTACTTCTTTGTTACATCTTGTCTTAAACCAAAACTCACTTCTTTGTTACATCTTGTCTTAAACCAAAACTCACTTCTTTGTTACATCTTGTCTTAAACCAAAACTCACTTCTTTGTTAGATCTTGTCTTAAACCAAAAATTACTTCTTTGTTACATCTTGTCTTAAACCAAAACTTACTTCTTTGTTACATCTTGTCTTAAACCAAAACTTACTTCTTTGTTACATCTTGTCTTAAACCAAAACTTACTTCTTTGTTACATCTTGTCTTAAACCAAAACTTACTTCTTTGTTACATCTTGTCTTAAACAAAAACTGACTTCTTTGTTACATCTTGTCTTAAACCAAAACTTACTTCTTTGTTAGATCTGGTCTTAAACCAAAACTTATTTCTTTGTTACATCTTGTCTTAAATCAAAACTTACTTCTTTGTTACATTTTGTCTTAAACCAAAACTTACTTCTTTGTTACATCTTGTCTTAAACCAAAACTTACTTCTTTGTTAGATCTTGTCTTAAACCAAAACTCACTTCTTTGTTAGATCTTGTCTTAAACCAAAACTTACTTCTTTGTTAGATCTTGTCTTAAACCAAAACTCACTTCTTTGTTAGATCTTGTCTTAAATCAAAACTTACTTCTTTGTTAGATCTGTTTCACTGATTTCTAAGGGGCTGAAGAAGGTGTCTACCAGAAACGTTCGCTATATTTTCAGGTTGTCATTTATTTTCAAGCATAAGCATAGCTCCTGAAATTGCACGTGAAATAGGCTGAGTCAGCTAGTTAAACTAGGCACTCAGCCAGTTAAACTAGGCACTCAGCTATTGAAACTAGGCACTCAGCTAGTTAAACTAGGCACTCAGCTATTGAAACTAGGCACTCAGCTAGTTAAACTAGGCATTCTGCTATTGAAACTAGGCACTCAGCTAGTTAAACTAGGCACTCAGCTATTGAAACTAGGCACTCAGCTAGTTAAACTAGGCACTCAGCTATTGAAACTAGGCACTCAGCTAGTTAAACTAGGCATTCTGCTATTGAAACTAGGCACTCAGTTAGTTAAACTAGGCACTCAGCTATTGAAACTAGGCACTCAGCTAGTTAAACTAGGCACTCAGCTATTGAAACTAGGCACTCAGCTAGTTAAACTAGGCACTCAGCCAGTTAAACTAGGCACTCAGCTATTGAAACTAGGCACTCAGCTAGTTAAACTAGGCACTCAGCTATTGAAACTAGGCACTCAGCTAGTTAAACTAGGCATTCTGCTATTGAAACTAGGCACTCAGCTAGTTAAACTAGGCACTCAGCTATTGAAACTAGGCACTCAGCTAGTTAAACTAGGCATTCTGCTATTGAAACTAGGCACTCAGCTAGTTAAACTAGGCATTCTGCTATTGAAACTAGGCACTCAGCTAGTTAAACTAGGCACTCAGCTATTGAAACTAGGCACTCAGCTAGTTAAACTAGGCATTCTGCTATTGAAACTAGGCACTCAGCTAGTTAAACTAGGCATTCTGCTATTGAAACTAGGCACTCAGCTAGTTAAACTAGGCACTCAGCTATTGAAACTAGGCACTCAGCTATTGAAACTAGGCACTCAGCTATTGAAACTAGGCACTCAGCTATTTAAACTAGGCACTCAGCTATTGAAACTAGGCACTCAGCTAGTTAAACTAGGCATTCTGCTATTGAAACTAGGCACTCAGCTAGTTAAACTAGGCATTCTGCTATTGAAACTAGGCATTCTGCTATTGAAACTAGGCACTCAGCTAGTTAAACTAGGCACTCAGCTATTGAAACTAGGCATTCTGCTATTGAAACTAGGCACTCAGCTACTGAAACTAGGTATTCAGCTATTTAAATTAGGCACTGAGCCTAGTCTCAGAGAGCCATATAATTCTGTCAACATCTTGGGATGGGGCCATTCACATTCCCCCAAAAACTGGATCGTTTCATTTATTTATTGTTATTTGGGAGATAAAACAATGCGCGGGTTTATGATGACGGTCCGGCGAGAGGGTGGGGGGGATAACATCCGTTACAGTTCAACAGTCCAACAGTCCATCAATCTAACAGTCCAACAGCCCAACAATCCAACAGTCCACAGTCCAGCAGTCCAACAATCCAGCAGTCCAACAATCCAGCAATCCAACTGTCCAGCATTCCAACAATCCAGCAGTCCAACAGTCCAGCAGTCCAATAATCCAGCAGTCCAACAGTCCCTTCTTCTGTCTCATTCCCTATTCCCGCACCACATTTAAAACTTGCAGACCGAGACGCTTTAGATCAGCGGTTCTCAACCTGTGGGTCGCGACCCCTTTGGGGGGTCGAATGACCCCGTCCCAGGAGTCGCCTAAGACCATAGGGGAACAACATATACTTTACAGTTATGAAGTAGCAACGATAATAATTTTGTGACCTGATGTGGCCACAACATGAGTAACTGTATTACAGGGTCGCGGCACAAGAAAAGGTTGAGAACCACTGCTTTAGAATGACTACACATATCTCTGCGCGGTAAAAACAGTTTTGTTTTTAATTGAATGACCCCGAAATTCAATTGAAGACTCATGACAAAAAAGATCACAACGCTGGAACCAAACCATTCTAGAGCTCAGATTTTGATTCTTACCCTCAAAATTTAATTTTTTTTTAAATTTCTTTGTTTAAACATAGAATAAATCCTATTTGTTCCACTTTTATTTGCCTTTCAGTGCCTTACTTATGTTGTTTGCGCTAACCAAAAGGTAGGGAAGCGCTCGATAATTGGTTCAATTTTCTTGTTGATTCAAATGGTTTGATTCTGTTCAACTTGAGATGGAGCTTACAATTGATTTCTTCAGTCAGCCTCTGAGTTGGTTGAAAAGTTTATCATTATCTCAAATCTCATACACTGTCAGTCTGACACAATGGTCAATCTGATACATTGTCAATAAACTGAGACTCTGATGCACTGTCAACCTAATGCACTGTCAACCTAATGCACTGTCAATCTGATGCACTGTCAGTCTGGTGTACTGTCAATCTGATGCGTTGTCAGTCTGATACACTGAGACTCTGATGCACTGTCAACCTGATGCACTGTCAACCTGATGCACTGTCAACCTGATGCACTGTCAACCTGATGCGCTTTCAACCTGATTCGCTGTCAATCTGATGCGCTGAAATCTAAAACACTGTTACTATGCCTCTGTGTGTGTGTTTTAGTTGTCAATTTCTTACATGTTACTTTAGTGTATTATATTACACATATTCTCTGTACACCTTACTCTATCTCTCTCCCTCTCCCCACCTCTCTCTCTCTCTCTTTCTCCTTAACTTTCTCTTTCTCCTTCTCTTTATCCTTCTCTTTCTCCTTCTCTTTCTGCTTCTCTCTCTCCCTCTCTCTCTCCCTTTCTCTCTCCCTCTCTATCCCTCTCGTTCAATCTCTTTTTCTCTCTCTCTCTCTTCCTCATTAACTTTTTTATTATTTGTCTCTCACTATCATATCTTTTACCAAACTTTTCACTTTCTCTCTATTTCTTGCCAATGTTTTCTTTTTCTTGCCACACACCTCTTCCTCCTTCCTTACAATATATTCTGCTTGTCTCTGCCCGCCCACTACTGGAATATCTCATTAGGAAATGGCGTCAGCTGGTCGTCGAGCTTGCGCTCCTTATGCCCTCCCTGGCGCCCACCCGCACCTGCCAGACGCCGGGTCTCCCCGACGCCGGGCCGTGCGGGGGAACGCCAGAGACCTCCCCGGGCGTGAAGCGTCCCCACCAGCAACCGCTCGATCGGGTTTGCCGATGGAGACCTTCCCCGCCCGGAGACATCTGGTCGACCGAAGACGCTGCGTTTAAAGCGTCCGCAGTCCACTTTCCTAGGGGTCGGGACGGTAAATTAACGTCCTAATATCTCCCCCCACCCGTCCCGGGGAAGCTTCGGACGCCCTCTAAGAGGGATTCTACAGTGGGCCTCCACCCCGCAACTAATTCGCGGAGTAGCTGGGACGAAACGGTTGCCTAGGAGCAGCTTTCTCAGGGCTGCATACTTAGAATCACCGGCCATAGGCTTCCACCACAGCCTATCGCCTCATATCCCTTAACGGCAACTTGTAATCATGATCCCTACCCTGTGTTTGCCTTTTCTTCCCCCTGTGAAGTATCACAGGTGGCAGCCCTGTAGGAGCTGTTTATTCCAGCAACTACCATGCATGCCCCTGTCTGCCACGCGGGACACGCAATGGTGGTACTGTGCCCCGGGTTAACGCCGAGGGGGTCACTACTAGATGCTCCCCACCCTTCTTCACTGTATTTAAATATTATGTTATTTCACCAGCCCCCCCCTCCCCCCACACACACACATTTTTCGTAGTTTCTTTTCCTGGCCCCTAACCCCATTTTCAGCAATAATGCTTTTGAGTGTAACATCTTTCCGTTTCTTTCTGTAGGTCTGTCACTCTCCTTTCAACCCCCCCCCCCCAACCATCTCTCGTCTTCTCAAATGTTCGTACTCCCTTCTCTCCATCTCTCATTACATGTGTTTCATCCCCCTTATATTATCTATACAGAGGGACGACGCCTGGTTCTCCGGCACACGACAAGTTCGTATGGATTTTATCCCCAACCTGCTTAGACATTACGGCCCGTACTTCAATACTTCCTAAGTGAAACAATGGACTGGGGGGTGGGGGCATTGGGGGGTGGGGCTAGGGGTTGGTGGGAGACATACATTTAGTTCCGTTAAAAAAAAATAAACACCGTGATTTTCACCTGTCAGAGATAACGACGGCGGCTAAATTAGTCTCGACTGAATCTTGTCTTCTGTAGGTTTTTTTTTAATCCATACTTTTCTTTATATCGTCCTCTCTTGATGTCTCGGTGACTCGTCGTTGACGCGCTCACACAAAGGATTACACGTGTAATGTGTGAGTCATATGTGCCGTGATAGATATGTGAGCAGTGATTATCTCAAACATCAATTATCTCAAACATCGATTATCTCAAACATCAATAATCTCAAACATCGATTATCTCAAACATCGATTATCAAACATCGATTATCTCAAACATCTGTCAATTTTTTTTTAAATAGAATTTTTATTACTAGCGCTTAACCGGGTGCAGTCTTCTGTTTACACCGGGTCCGGGTATTTTGAGAAATATCCGCTGGGTCCAAGTGTTACAATAAAAAAAGTTAACTTCTCATTATCTATAACATATGTCGGCCTTTCAACAATAATGCTACTGAAAGTCCTACACCCTACCTGCCGGCCTTTCAACAATAGTCCTACAGACAGTCCTAGACTCTACCTGTCGGCCTTTCAAAAATAGTCCTAACATCCTACCTGCCGGCCTGTCAACAATAGTCCTACAGACGGTCCTACACCCTACCTGTCGGCCTTTCAACAATAGTCCTAACATCCTACCTGCGGCCTGTCAACAATGGTCCTACAGACAGTCCTAGACCCTACCTGTCGGCCTTTCAACAATAGTCCTAACATCCTACCTGCCGGCCTTTCAACAATGGTCCTACAGACGGTCCTACACCCTACCTGCCGGCCTTTCAACAATGGTCCTACAGACGGTCCTACACCCTACCTGTCGGCCTTTCAACAATAGTCCTAACATCCTACCTGCCGGCCTGTCAACAATAGTCCTACAGACAGTCCTAGACCATACCTGTCGGCCTTTCAACAATGGTCCTACAGATGGTCCAACACCCTACCTGCCAGCTTTTCAACAATGGTCCAACAGACAGTCCTACACGAAACCTGCCAGCCTTTCAACAATAGTCCTGCAGACAGTCCTACACCCTACCTGCCGGCCTTTCAACAATAGTCCTGCAGTCAGTCCTACACCATACCCGTGGCTCTTTATGGATTGGTATAATAGTCGCCTACGAAAACAGTCGACCTTCTTTACCTGAGTTCAACCGTCACGCATGACGTCACGCATGGCGCTCGTTGACAAAGAACATGTGGAGTGGGGAGGGGGTCGGTTGTGAAAAGGAAGCAGACCTACCAGAAGCAATATATATATAGATATATATGTCTAAGAGCTACGTAATGCGCAAATATTGAGGCATGGGCGTACAACACCTGAGAACCCTTGTTGCAAAGTCAAGGTAAGAGCTTAGTTATGTCCAGCCGATGCAGTGACCAGACTGGGATAATAGGACCAGAAAACTCATCACGTGCTGTACATCGCTGAGAAGAAACGACTGCCGAGACAAAGAGGCTTCAGATATTTTTATTCTAAGCGTCAGCAGGCATCTATTTTTGGAAACGATCTCTTTTGGCAGGGAGACAACTCAGCCCCCCCCCCCCCCCCCCCCCGTTCTTAACATTAAAATGGTGTACAATAAGGCAACATACAAGTACAAGGCATGATGTATAAGGTGTACAGGACCGAATATAATGTATTATTTATCTGATCTAACAATTCATATTTGTGTCTGTAATCCGTTTTCTGAAAAATAGTTTATCTGGAAAAGAAAACGTATGCCAAACAGTGCGGATGATTGAAGCTCTGCTGTCTATTTTTCTAATTCTTAATATCTATTTTATCGTTTGTTGATTAAATTGTTGACTAAATTATTGCCTAAATTATTGCCTAATTGTTGACTAAATTGTTGACTAAAGTGTTGACTAAAGTGTTGACTAAAGTGTTGACTAAATTGTTCACTAAATTGTTGACTAAATTGTTCACTAAATTGTTGACTAAATTCTTGACTAAATTGTTCACTAAATTTTTGACTAAATTGTTGACTAAATTGTTGACTTAATTTTTGACAAAATTAATGCCTAATTGTTGACTAAAGTGTTGACTAAACTGTCAAATTAATATCCTTACGTTAAAATCGCGACAAAGTGTTAGCTCACATAAATGTCTGGGTGTGCTTTTTAAGGGTAGGCAACCTGCTGGGAACAGAGTTAAGAAAAGGGGCGTAAATTAAAGGAATTTCTTGTAATCACTCTAAAAATTGTCTTATACCGAGTCACTGACGACCTCTGATTGAGTCTCCAAAGTAATGTTTCGTTATTAGGAGGTGAAGGGGCAGGGTGGGCATGTATTAAGGTCTCTTGATGAAGAAGTGGTTATATTACATAGATTTGAAACTCGGTGGAGATTTGGCTGGGTGGGTGGGGGGGGTGAAAGCATTATGAGTTAGGTGACCCCAGTGTTGTAAATTTGTTTAAGATCCAGTATTCCACTATGCAGATTCAATACCATTTTATGGGGGAAGATTTTAGGTGGCAACAAAAAAAAAGAGGGGGGAATTATAATTGAATGCGACAGGGGTTATCGCTCAGTTTCAATTCCGCCAGTTCTACATCAAGATCGGGATCCACTGTTTATCTATATATAATGCATTTTTTTAAAAAGCTTTCTAATATTGAAATCTCAATAATAATGTGCCATCATGCGCATATTTCGGGCTGAAACTCTATATAAATGTACATTTAACAATGTGGCTACATCGCTTCGAATCACCATGAAACAACGGATTGAACATGCAGCACAGTTTGAGAATCTCTGCTCCCATATACAGAGATATTCAACAAGTTGCCCCGGTAAACCGTCCCATCCAACTGTAGAATTAAAATTTCTGCCAATCGTGCATTTTTTTAACATAATTATAATAATAATAATAATAAAGAAAAGTATAGCCTCCTATGAAAACATTCCCCGTCATGGTTCTATTTTAAACGCAACGTTTGCGTCATCAATTTATGCTGTCGACGTCACACCAAGCGTTGTATTCTATCTACCGGTGAAGGAGTGAAGAAGCTGCCAACGCTCTTTTACTTTTCGCCATTTTAAAAATGCTATCAGGTTTTGACAATGCTATCGATTCTTCTCAATTACGCTTCGTTACCTCGGCGGGGAAAAGGTCAACGAGTGTCGTCTGCCGTGTACGGGAATATGATGACAATATTAGCACTGGCTTTAAATATCATGGAGGGGAGGCAGCTCCACTAGGAGTCGATGAGTCTTGTCCGCATCGATCGGTAACACAATCTTAATTATCGCCCCTTTAATTGCCGTGCATTGTTTTGTCACGGTTCTTTGCGTAAACATAGCGGTGGTGTCCCCTGTTTGAATTTTTAATAAGGAGGGATGGAGGCAGGCGACGTTAAAATCCCCAGCAGCTGGCAACGGAGAGAGACAGAGTAGGAGAGTTATTTATGTTAAAATCCCAAGCAAGTGGCAACGGAGAGAGACAGAGTAGGTGAGTTATTTATGTTAAAATCCCAAGCAAGTGGCAACGGAGAGAGACAGAGTAGGAGAGTTATTTATGTTAAAATCCCAAGCAAGTGGCAACGGAGAGAGACAGAGTAGGTTAGTTATTTATGTTAAAATCCCAAGCAAGTGGCAACGGAGAGAGACAGAGTAGGTGAGTTATTTGTTACCCAGCTATGTGATGGAAAAAAGAAAAATAAAACATTGTTCATCTTATAATACTGTATCATTTTGAGGGTTACCTTGTTGTAATTCTTCACCCGAAGGCTACGTGATGTCATGATACTGCTGATTATAGGTTGGGGGAGTACCCTTAAGGGCAGGGCCGTATTACGGCCTTGGAGCCCTGGACACTTACCAGTGGCTCTCAACCTTCCTAACGCTGCGACCCTTTCATACAGTTCCTCGTGTTGTGGCGACCCCCAACCACAAATAATTTTCGTTGCTACTTCATAACTGTAGAGTATTTGTGTTTTCCGATGGTCTTAGGCGACCCCTGAGAAAGGGTTGTTCGACCCACAAAACCGCTGGTATAGACGAAGATCTTTGGCATGCTAAGGCTGGGTCCCCAAGCACTGAATGTGAGCGCCGTGGAAGAAAGAAATAGAAAGTGAATCAAACAATTTGCTGATCTCAAGAAGAGAAAGTGTAGGCTAATTGTTCATACTGCCCTAGGTAGGCTAATTGTTCACACTGCCCTTGGTAGGCTAATTGTTCACACTGCCCTTGGTAGGCTAATTGTTCACACTGCCCTTGGTAGGCTAATTGTTCACACTGCCCTTGGTAGGCTAATTGTTCACACTGCCCTTGGTAGGCTAATTGTTCACACTGCCCTTGGTAGGCTAATTGTTCACACTGCCCTTGGTAGGCTAATTGTTCACACTGCCCTTGGTAGGCTAATTGTTCACACTGCCCATGGTAGGCTAATTGTTCACACTGCCCTTGGTAGGCTAATTGTTCACACTGCCCTTGGTAGGCTAATTGTTCACACTGCCCATGGTAGGCTAATTGTTCATGCTGTCAAAATTCAAGTTAAGAAAAGCAATATCATCCTTGATAGTTTTTTTCTTAAAACAACCTAGGTAACGAACTCATGACCTAACACCTGGTGTTTTCCTTGCAAAAAAAAATGTGCGATTATACTTAAAAGGGGCGCCTGCAACCATGTGGTCGGCCCTTATCCCCTGGCATGTTTGCCGACTTAGGAATAATCCAGTTTTGCCTAAATGCGATGCACGCAGTCTTATTTTCTGTGCTCATTTAAACAAAAAGAAAAATAACTACCAAGGTGACATAAAAAAATGAAGATAATCTATTGATCATTGATAGAACTGAAGTCGAGCTGAACCAATAACAGGTACATAACATAGTCTTGAACAAATTACAGTCACAGATTGGTCATCTGTTAAGTTCAGAGTAGACAGTGACCAGCTGTCTAGAAAATTGATCTATCCTTGGCGATCTACAAAAAGGTCCCGGAAGTGACGTAGGCAAAACAAACACATTGATTGTTGAAGTGGTGTAGCCTACAGTGGAGGATGAGTCCGCCGTGTAATGGCGTCAGCTGGTCCCGTCATGTCTGTGAGCCCGTCTGGATGGTTACATTGTGGTAGTGTGTGGTCAGATGGGGGCATGGTGTTAGTCTGTGGTCAGATGTGGGCATTTTGTTAGTGTGGGGTGAGATGTGGGCATTGTGGTAGTGTGTGGTCAGAGGTGGCTATTTGCCAGAGTAAAGTGAGTTGATTGTTGTTGGAAATGACATGATGTTACTTAACATTGTTGTCCACTGTCTTTGATGTCTCTGGTGTCTGTGATGCCTCTGGTGTCTGTGATGTCTCAGGTGTCACTGACAGTAATGATACTGACCCATATTTTGTTTAATCACGTGATGTCCTTCTGACGCTAGGCATGAATGTTTCATGTGGTCGTGTTACAGGTGTGCATCTGGTACGTGCCTACCTGGGGAACTTGTCGACAGACGTAACAAAAGTATTGTGTTGTAACCAATGACCTTCCAGCACAATTGCGAAGAATAAATTCCATTTTATCAGAACCTTTTTTATTTTTAAAAGCAACCATCCAAATGTCACATTTTTTCAGATGACACGTCATCACACGATTTGTGCACATAAACGACGAGACGTTATAGATGACGTCATATCACAGATGACACCCCCTCCAAACTTCGGATGACGCCACTTCCTATTGATGTGTCCAATGTACCAATCGATGCACTATTTTTTCAAATTTAAGCGCTTGAAATCAAACATTTGCGGTACAGTCGACATGTACACATCTTTAGGATTGTAATTTACGAACACAATACAATTTGATACACATCTCGAACATTTACTGTACGCACATAAACGCAGTTATGTGGGATGCCGTATAGACGAAGGCGTTAATAGCAGAAATCGTTTTGTGTACATTATTTAGACTTAATTTCTCAGATATTTTTAAGATAATGGTACACACAGCCTCGGTTGGGATATTGTGTACAATTTCTCCTGTACCGTATCTTTGAAATGATCCACTCAAAGTAGACCTACTGCCTTCAGTCGACATGCACAACGAGTTATTAATGGCATTGTTACCACAGCTTGTTACCATTCACAAAATGTGTATCTGCTCTGACTCTGTGTCATCTTTGTCTTCTCTGTGTCCGCTCTGTGTCATCTCTGTGTCTCCCTTGTGTCCGCTGTCTCCTCTGTGTCTTCTCTGTGTCTTTTATGTGTCTGCTGTGTGTCTTCTCTTGTGTACACACAACTTTTCATTGGCTATTTTTAGAGTTATCAATTGAATTCTTACTGGACCGACCTTTCGCTGATTGATTTTACTGTTATTCGCACTTTGCCAGATTGGCCTTGTGTTGTTCAATTATTTTTGAAGTACTGTTCAAATTTACCTGACCGTTTTACATGTAGACATTTATAGTACTACATTTTTTTGACAAATCTTTTAAGCCGTTGACAGTCGATTACCTTAGCTGTGGCATGAAATCGATACCGATATAATGAGCTTATTGAGGCCATAAATAGATGTAAAATGTAATCGATTTCTGTATCGCGCACCGAGTTTAATCGACTACGCAAATAGATCCAAAAATAGATCCAAAAATAGATCCAGAAATAGATCCAAAAGTAGATCTTAGGTTTGGCGCCCAAGCCACAACATGGGTTTTCTTTACATCTGTTAGCTTCGTTGTTTTAAAAAAAATGAAATCTCATTGGGTAAATGGCTTTTGAAATGGAAATGGTGATCTGTGTGACCTACGTATTATATAGAGAATGGACTGAAATGTGTGACCTACTTATTATATATAGAATGGGCTTAAAAATGTGTAACTAGCTTACCATTTATAGAATGGGGTGATGTGTGTGACCTAATTATTACATACAGAGCGGGTTTGGTGTGTGTGACCTAATTATTACATACAAAACGGGTTTGATATGTGTGACCTCATTATTACATACAGAACGGCTTTGATGTGTGTGACCTAATTATTACATACAGAACGGGTTAGGTGTGTGTGACCTAATTATTACATACAGAACGGGTTTGGTGTGTGTGACCTAATTCGTTATATATAGGATGGGGGGTGATGTGTTTTAAATACATTCTATGTCTAGAACGATGCTAAGGAGATATGTTGCTATCGGGTGGGCTACGTTAATAGTCATACATTTCATAGCATGTCTGACATCTACGTTTCATAATACGTCTGACGTCTACGTTAGATAGCACTCTGACGTCTACATTTCATAGCACGTCTGACGTCTACGTTTAATAGCACTTCTGACGTCTACGTTTCATAGCACGTCTGACGTCTACGTTTCATAGTATGTCTGACGTCTACGTTTCATAATACGTCTGACGTCTACGTTAGATAGCACGTCTGACGTCTACATTTCATAGCACGTCTGACGTCTACGTTTGATAGCACGTCTGACGTCTACATTTTATAGCACGTCTGACGTCTACATTTTATAGCACGTCTGGCGTCTACATTTAATACCACATCAGACGCCTACATTTATACCACGTCTGTCGCCTACATTTCATACCACGTCTGACGTCTTCATTCCAATCTATTTTGTATCAAGCTGAAAAACCGTTGTGTTCCAAATTTTAATTTCCATAAATTGAGTTGAATAAATTACAACAGTTGACCACTGGCCAGGCAAACTGACAAACACGACCATTTAAACTCGCCCTTTTACGTGTGCATTAAAATCTGCATTTAGTCTAATTAAACTATTAACTTTAACCCTTGAAATCCCAAATAAGTTTGTCGCACGTTTCCATGAAGCAGTGAAAATAATTTCTTTTTCAAGTTGACTAATACAAAATAGCCGGTTAATCACAGTAAGTTCATAGAACTTAACTCCATTGTGCTTTATTGGTGAAGAAATTGTAATTTTTTTATATTTATTTTTTTCATCGGAAAATGTAAGAAAAATATAAGAAGTAAGACAGAGCGACCGAAACCTGGTGGCGAAACACCGGAACAGTGATTAAAAATATGTTTTTATGTACGATTTAAGTACGATATGATAATAAACAATTTGGTTTTATTGGAAAACTCATCGCTTCGGTAGAGGACAGATTATTCCGTCACCACCGTCATTTCCTTGCAATGGCTCAATGATCACTTTTACAAGCGTCAGTTCGACATTTACAAGCCATGTATACAGTGGCGTAGTGAGGGGGGGGCAAAGGGGGCATCATGCCCCGGGCGCTACTCACAAAGGGGCGCCAAATGGTATATTTTACTATAATATTGTATGGTTTTCGAATGGGGGGGCGCTAAAAAGGTATTGGGGGGCGCTAAAAAGGTATTGTGCCCCGGGCGCGAGTTAAGCTCGCTACGCCACTGCATGTATAAAGTAATTCTTGTGAAGTTAAAATAAATTAATACGTGCAGCATCTTGAGCTCTTCTGAATCTCACTGACGTCATTCATAGGGCTAAAATTAGCGCACAGGGTCGAAGGGTTTTTTTTAAACCCGTTGAAGTGAACTGTCACGGAAGATGTTGTAGTCCATACCCGAACTGTCACTGGAGCTTTTCTTCTCCCGATATGAACTGTCACCGGGGATGTTTTAGTCCACATCTGAACTGCCACGGAAGCTGTTTTAGTCCACATCTGAACTGCCATGGAAGCTGTTGAAGTCCAGACACACAAATGGAAACAGACGAACAATTTTTTTTTTATTTGTGAATACGATTTTTCAATGATAAGATGCGGCCATTGTTGTAACACTCTAGTCCGGTGGTTCTCAACCTGGCTGCGACCCTTTAATACAGTTCTTCGTGTTGTGGCGACCCCCAACCACAACAGGATTTTCGTTGTTTCTTCTTAACTGTAGAGTGCAAGTATTTTCCGATGTTCTTGGGCGACCCCTATGAAAGGGTCTTTCGACCCCCAAAGAGGTCAAGACCCACAGACTAGGAACCACTGCTCTAGTCAAATAAACACGCTCTTAAATTAAACATAGAACAAGATTTCTTAATGGAAAACAATCTGAAAATGTCCACTAAGACACACCCGCGTTACAATCAATGCTACGAAGACATTTCATAAAGACATTTCACGAAGACATTTCTCAAAGACATTTTTACGAAGACATTTCACGCAGACATTTCGCGAAGACATTTCACGAAGACATTTCATAAAGACATTTCATGAAAACATTTCATGAAATCATTTCATAAAGACATTTCAGAAAGCTATTTCACGAAGACATTTCTCAAAGACATTTTACCAAGACATTTCACGAAGACATTTCACGAAGACATTTCATGAAGACATTTCATAAAAACATTTTATGAATACATTTCACGAAGACATTTCATAAAGACATTTCACGAAGACATTTCACTCAATGTTTGAGTTGAACAAAGACGAGATCCCAGCGAAGGGAGTCGAAATTATGGTGATAGGATATGATGAAAAGAAATTATGGATTTTACATCGGAACCTGAGATACGAAATATGTTTTGTTTATGTTACCACAATTTGATGACTAAATCACAGATCAAAGATAGATGGAGATTTGTGGAATAATGCGAGAGTGTGATTATAATTACATTTCGATATAGAGCGATAAAAAGGTGTAGAAACAAATGAGTGGAAGAGCGGGGAATAGAAAGGACAGAGAATAGGAAGGGCAGAGGATAGGAAGGGTAGAGGATATGAGGGGCAGAGAATAGGAAGGGCGGATATTAGGAAGGGCGGGTGGTATGCAGCTCAATCCAATGCTAAGACAATCCTAAACATCCCAAGCACCCCGGGTGGATTTGATTCGTTAACCTTGGACAGCAACTCATCTAAAAGAAAGAAACTCTGAATTCGAACCCGGACATGGAGTCCCGTATGCGGATAACATTGGCACAATGAAACATTCCGACAAACCCTGCGACGCCACTGGTGCCAAGCTGTATCATCCCCATGATGTTCCATTGGGTTATCCAGCGAGTGGAGAGAGGCGATTTGCTGTGTAGGGAACTAGCTTATAGTCCTTAAAAGAATAATCACAGGCCTTGTGGACTTTCTCCTGCGATGCCTACAACATCGTCACATTGTGAAGGAGGGATACCAAGCAAAAGAAAATTCACTTGCTTTTGTTATTGTTTTTAGTTGTAGGTTGGTTGTCAGCTCTTTGCTACGTATTGTTTAACAAACTACCCAATTCTAAAAAACAGATTAGATTTGGAAGGCGATATTGCGTTACGTCAAACCGGTGATGTCTTTCAACGTTTGAAGCTTTTTGTCAGAAAGCAGCCCCACTGGTTGTAAGCGGGTGCGTTTGATTTACGCCCTCTGGGTGTAAGGGTGCTATTTTAATTACGCCCTTTGGACGTAAGCGTGGTAACTGAATTACTCTCCCTGGATGTAAAAGGTACTTGATTTATGCTCCCTGGGAACAGAAGAGTTTGGTTTATGTTACCCTGGATGTAAACGTGTTTGATTTACGCCAAAACATTTACTATGAGTTGTCCTTGGGGACAGGGCGGCGCAAGTTGTCGGAGGTCGTTAAATTATTAACGCCAAGCGTGAGCCTCCATGTGATTCATCCGACGGAAAAGAGTATGTGTGGAAAAAAAAGGGGGGGGGTATAATTTCGTTAGATTACTGTTACCAGTGGATGGTCACTCCCTTCAGTGTGGTTTACAGGCGCAATGGTGACGGTATGCACGTTGGTTCAGTTGAGCTATGGTGGTTAGGTTGCGATACTGCGGTCA
Source organism: Omphiscola glabra (assembly GCA_964017045.1). Classification (NCBI taxonomy): domain Eukaryota; kingdom Metazoa; phylum Mollusca; class Gastropoda; family Lymnaeidae; genus Omphiscola; species Omphiscola glabra. Next base: position 6,177,793 of record OZ024805.1, on the reverse strand, counting down.
GACTGGTGTTTAGGTGTGGCTAGTTCAGGTGGTTGGGTTCAGATATGTAGGTCAGACTGGTGTTTAAGTGTGGTTAGTTCAGGTGGTTGGGTTCAGATATGTAGGTCAGACTGGTGTTTAAGTGTGGTTTGTTCAGGTGGTTGGGTTCAGATATGTAGATCAGACTGGTGTTTAAGTATGACTAGTGCATGTGGATGGGTTCAGATATGTCGGTCAGACTGGTGTTTAGGTGTGGCTAGTTCAGGGGGTTGGGTTCAGATATGTAGGTCAGACTAGTGTTTAAGTGTGGCCAGTTTAGGTGGTTGGGTTCAGATATTTAGGTCAGACTGGATTGGTTGATGTCGGCCAGATTCAGGGAAAGTTAGAATTAGCACAACATTTTTTTAAAAAGTATATCTACAATTATAATCTGGAAGATCATCCTATTTCGATTTTTTTTTTTTTTTTTTTTTTTTTTAATTGTTTTTTGTCTTGGTGCCGCCACTGTCAATTGATTTGAAAAGCGTGTCCCATGCAAGGACAAACTCATCTATTATTCTATTGACGTTAACACACTGAAATGCTTGAAAGAAAAAAATCACTGCGAATGCTGTCAAATCCATATCATTATCGAAATGGCAGCTAAACTGTGAAGTTAAATGGAGATATTGTCAGAGATACCGCCAGAGATACCGTCAGAGGTACCGTCAGAGGTACCGACAGAGGTGCCATCAAGTGATACCGTGAGAGATGCCATCAGAGATACCGTCAGAGAAACCGCCAGAGATGCCGTCAGAGGTACCGTCAGAGGCACCGACAGAGGTGCCATCAAGTGATACCGTGAGAGATGCCATCAGAGATACCGTCAGAGATACCGCCAGAGATACTGTCAGAGGTACCGTCAGAGGCACTGACAGAGGTGCCATCAAGTGATACCGTGAGAGATGCCATCAGAGAAACCGCCAGAGATACCGCCAGAGATACCGACAGAGATGCAGTCAGCGATGCCGTCAGTGATGCCGTTAGTCATACCGACAGAGCTACCGTCAGAGCTACCGTCAGAGGCAGCGTCTGAGCTACCGTCAGAGGCAGCGTCAATGCTACCGTCAGAGGCAACGTCAGAGCTACCGTCAGAGGCAGCGTCAGAGCTACCGTCAGAGCTATCGTCAGAGCTACTGTCAGAGATGCCGTCTCAAATGTGCATGACTTGAGTTCATGTCTTGTCAAGTAACTTTAGTAGTTGGGAAGTTCACGAATTGCTGCCGCCAATGTTTGGCGTGCTTGTCGTGTTATATCTAGTATATGTGTCTATCGCCTCTCTTTTTTTGTGGTGGCTGGTTGTTAAAATTAGATTAAAAACTTGTCATAAAAAGTATGACAAAGAATTTTTGTCATTTCAATAAAAAAAAGAATGTTGCTGTTAACAGTGAAACAACGGTCGCGTTAAAATTCTAAAAATATGTTGCCTTATGACATAACGTCGTTTATGACATTTTAACTTGAATCAATATGAGCAGTATGTTGGTTTTTAAAGGTCTTATTGATTTAGTTATCGATTTGATTATGGTTATGTTAAAGGGTAAGTTTACGGTTAACTTTTGGATTGATTTTGAAGGTATGGTTAAGTTTAGGGTTACGTTTAGGGTTGCGGTTAGGATTAATTTTAGGGATAAGTTTAGGGTTAAGTTTAGTGCTAATTTTAGGGTTAGTGTTAGGATTAAGTTTACGATTAATTTTACTGTTAATTTTACGGTTAAGTTTAGGGTTAAGTTTAGGGTTACGATTAGGGTTACGTTTAAGGTTATGGGTTAGGGCAGTGGTTATCAACCTTCCTTTAATGCAGTTCATCATGTTGTGGCGACACTCAAGCACTAATTTATTTTCGTTGCTAATTCATAACTGTAGAGTATATGTGATTTTCGATGGTCTTTGGCGACCCCTGGAAAAAATCGTTCAACTGGACAGGTTGAGAACCGCTGGGCTATGACTATTGTCTTTAAACACGTGTTAATCTTTCACATTTTATAGGGTCCTTGTGTGACTGATCCAAAACACAGGTACCATTAGTAAAAAGTTTTTTAAAAAAATAAATATTCATTCATCAATAAATGTAGGCTATTTCGTAGTAGGTATGCTACCTTGTAGTAGGTATGCTGCCTTGTAGTAGGTATGCTGCCTTGTAGTAGGTATGCTACCTTGTAGTCGGTATGCTGCCTTGTAGCAGGTATGCTACCTTGTAGTAGGTATGCTACCTTGTAGTAGGTATGCTACCTTGTAGCAGGTATGCTACCTTGTAGCAGGTATGCTACCTTGTAGCAGGTATGCTACCTTGTAGTCGGTATGCTACCTTGTAGCAGGTATGCTACCTTGTAGCAGGTATGCTACCTTGTAGCAGGTATGCTACCTTGTAGCAGGTATGCTACCTTGTAGCAGGTATGCTACCTTGTAGCAGGTATGCTACCTTGTAGCAGGTATGCTACCTTGTAGCAGGTATGCTACCTTGTAGCAGGTATGCTACCTTGTAGCAGGTATGCTACCTTGTAGCAGGTATGCTACCTTGTAGCAGGTATGCTACCTTGTAGTAGGTATGCTACCTTGTAGTAGGTATGCTACCTTGTAGTAGGTATGCTACCTTGTAGTAGGTATGCTACCTTGTAGTAGGTATGCTACCTTCTAGCAGGTATGCTACCTTGTAGTAGGTATGCCACCTTGTAGTAGGTATGCTACCTTGTAGTAGGTATGCTACCTTGTAGTAGGTATGCTACATTGTAGTAGGTATGCTACATTGTAGTAGGTATGCTACCTTGTAGTAGGTATGCTACCTTGTAGTAGGTAGGATATTTCAAAGTTGTATCACATAAAATGGCTTTTCAGAACCAAAACAAGTCAAAATGTCAAAGCTACTATGGCAGTTTCTTTTTAATCCTCAACGACTGTGGACTCTGGATTCGCCTCGCCGAGTTACACGATGACTAGTAATGACTTAATCCACCTGCCCAAAACAGTGACACGATAACTTGTAATGACGTCATCCACCTGACCACACAGTGACACGATGACTTGTAATGACGTAATCCACGTGCTCACACAGTGACACGATGACTAGTAATGACGTCATCCACCTGCCCACACAGTGACACGATGACTTGTAATGACGTAATCCACGTGCTCACACAGTGACACGATGCCTAGTAATGACGTCATCAACCTGCCCACACAGTGACACGATGACTTGTAATGACGTAATCCACGTGCTCACACAGTGACACGATGACTAGTAATGACGTCATCCACCTGCCCACACAGTGACACGATGACTTGTAATGACGTAATCCACGTGCTCACACAGTGACACGATTACTAGTAATGACGTCATCCACCTGCCCACACAGTGACACGATGACTTGTAATGACGTAATCCACGTGCCCACACAGTGACACGATGACTTGTAATGACGTAATCCACCTGCCCACACAGTGACACGATGACTTGTAATGACGTAATCCACGTGCTCACACAGTGACACGATGACTAGTAATGACGTCATCCACCTGCCCACACAGTGACACGATGACTTGTAATGACGTAATCCACGTGCTCACACAGTGACACGATGACTAGTAATGACGTCATCCACCTGCCCACACAGTGACACGATGACTTGTAATGACGTAATCCACTTGCTCACACAGTGACACGATGACTAGTAATGACGTCATCCACCTGCTCACACAGTGACACGATGACTTGTAATGACGTAATCCACGTGCTCACACAGTGACACGATGACTTGTAATGACGTAATCCACCTGCCCACACAGTGACACGATGACTTGTAATGACGTAATCCACGTGCTCACACAGTGACACGATGACTAGTAATGACGTCATCCACCTGCCCACACAGTGACACGATGACTTGTAATGACGTAAGCCACGTGCTCACACAGTGACACGATGACTAGTAATGACGTCATCCACCTGCCCACACAGTGACACGATGACTTGTAATGACGTAATCCACGTGCTCACACAGTGACACGATGACTAGTAATGACGTCATCCACCTGCCCACACAGTGACACGATGACTTGTAATGACGTAATCCACGTGCTCACACAGTGACACGATGACTAGTAATGACGTCATCCACCTGCCCACACAGAGACACGATGACTTGTAATGACGTAATCCACGTGCTCACACAGTGACACGATGACTAGTAATGACGTCATCCACCTGCCCACACAGTGACACGATGACTTGTAATGACGTAATCCACGTGCTCACACAGTGACACGATGACTTGTAATGACGTAATCCACCTGACCACACAGTGACACGATGACTTGTAATGACGTCATCCACCTGACCACACAGTGACACGATGACTTGTAATGACGTCATCCACCTGACCACACAGTGACACGATGACTTGTAATGACGTAATCCACCTGCCCACACAGTGACACGATGACTTGTAATGACGTAATCCACGTGCTCACACAGTGACACGATGACTTGTAATGACGTAATCCACCTGCCCACACAGTGACACGATGACTTGTAATGACGTAATCCACGTGCTCACACAGTGACACGATGACTAGTAATGACGTCATCCACCTGCCCACACAGTGACACGATGACTTGTAATGACGTAATCCACCTGCCCACACAGTGACACGATGACTAGTAATGACGTAATCCACCTGCCCACACAGTGACACGATGACTTGTAATGACGTAATCCACGTGCTCACACAGTGACACGATGACTAGTAATGACGTCATCCACCTGCCCACACAGTGACACGATGACTTGTAATGACGTAATCCACGTGCTCACACAGTGACACGATGACTTGTAATGACGTCATCCACCTGCCCACACAGTGACACGATGACTTGTAATGACGTTATCCACGTGCTAACACAGTGACACGATGACTAGTAATGACGTCATCCACCTTCCCACACAGTGACACGATGACTAGTAATGACGTCATGCACCTGCCCACACAGTGACACGATGACTTGTAATGACGTCATCCACCTGCCCACACAGTGACACGATGACTTGTAATGACGTCATCCACCTGCCCACACAGTGACACGATGACTAGTAATGACGTCATCCACCTGCCCACACAGTGACACGATGACTAGTAATGACGTCATCCACCTGCCCACACAGTGACACGATGACTTGTAATGACGTCATCCACCTGCTCACACAGTGACACGATGACTTGTAATGACGTCATCCACCTGCTCACACAGTGACACGATGACTTGTAATGACGTCATCCACCTGCTCACACAGTGACACGATGACTTGTAATGACGTCATCCACCTGCTCACACAGTGACACGATGACTAGTAATGACGTCATCCACCTGCTCACACAGTGACACGATGACTAGTAATGACGTCATCCACCTGCTCACACAGTGACACGATGACTTGTAATGACGTCATCCACGTGCTCACACAGTGACACGATGACTAGTAATGACGTCATCCACCTGCCCACACAGTGACACGATGACTTGTAATGACGTCATCCACGTGCTCACACAGTGACACGATGACTTGTAATGACGTCATCCACCTGCCCACACAGTGACACGATGACTAGTAATGACGTCATCCACCTGCTCACACAGTGACACGATGACTAGTAATGACGTCATCCACCTGCCCACACAGTGACACGATGACTTGTAATGACGTCATCCACCTGCCCACACAGTGACACAATGACTAGTAATGACGTCATCCACCTGCTCACACAGTGACACGATGACTTGTAATGACGTCATCCACCTGCTCACACAGTGACACGATGACTTGTAATGACGTCATCCACCTGCCCACACAGTGACACGATGACTAGTAATGATGTCATCCACCTGCTCACACAGTGACACGATGACTTGTAATGACGTCATCCACCTGCTCACACAGTGACACGATGACTAGTAATGACGTCATCCACCTGCCCACACAGTGACACGATGACTAGTAATGACGTCATCCACCTGCCCACACAGTGACACGATGACTTGTAATGACGTCATCCACCTGCCCACACAGTGACACGATGACTAGTAATTACGTCATCCACCTGCTCACACAGTGACACGATGACTAGTAATGACGTCATCCACCTGCCCACACAGTGACACGATGACTTGTAATGACGTCATCCACCTGCCCACACAGTGACACAATGACTAGTAATGACGTCATCCACCTGCTCACACAGTGACACGATGACTTGTAATGACGTCATCCACCTGCTCACACAGTGACACGATGACTTGTAATGACGTCATCCACCTGCCCACACAGTGACACGATGACTAGTAATGATGTCATCCACCTGCTCACACAGTGACACGATGACTTGTAATGACGTCATCCACCTGCTCACACAGTGACACGATGACTAGTAATGACGTCATCCACCTGCCCACACAGTGACACGATGACTAGTAATGACGTCATCCACCTGCCCACACAGTGACACGATGACTTGTAATGACGTCATCCACGTGCCCACACAGTGACACGATGACTTGTAATGACGTCATCCACGTGCTCACACAGTGACACGATGACGTGTAATGACGTCATCCACGTGCTCACACAGTTACAAATCATATGATGACTTTATTTTACGTCTCGTTCTTTTAACTACTCCCCGGATGCTAGCCCCACGGTCACCAGGGTTACCACGATATAAAAAAAATATTTTAATCCCCCCTCTGATATATGCGATATTATTTATAAAAGATTTGGGTCTAAGGTTATAAAAGATATTTACAAAATCCGTTTTTGCTATTTTTTTAATGTATACTCCATTTTTGTATTTTTCTTGGTAATTTTTTTCTTTAGAGTTTCTATAAGTCTTATTAAATATCGAGCATCCGTTGCAATCGATTCCATTTCGACTACTAGTACTCGACTCCGTGGAGGAGAATAATATTTGTTCATGACAGAAAATAGCGACGATCTTTTCAAATTTTCTACCACCAAAAGTTCAATGCTAAGAACTTGGTTGGATTATTCCCCGTTCGTATTTCTTTTTTATTTTTAGCCTTGATTAAATGGTCAAATAAGAGGTTCTAAATCTGGGTTCCGAGCACCCTTTAAGGCTCCATTAAAACAGCGTTGGCAGCCCGTAACTGGAAACATTGTCAAAAGTGGATTGATAGCAGTACCTTCGATAAAATCCAAGTTTTATTTTGGGGGGAGAGGGGGGATGACAATTTACTCTGTGTCGTATTTTTAAGATAACGGTAAGTTTTTAGAACCATTGATTTAATATTTTCAGAAGCATGGTTGTTTTTTTATTTTTGGTTTTCGGGTTGTCTTTTCTGAGATATCTTCATCCCATTCTTATGTTTACTTGTCTATATGAGCAAATTACCCTCACGTCCATACAAGCATTACCCTCACATCCATACAAGCATTACACTCTTGTACATACAAGCAACACCCTCACGTCCATACAAGCATTACCCTCACGTCCATACAAGCATTACCCTCCTATCTATGCAAGCATTATTACCCTAACAGCCATACAAGCGTTACCCTCTTGTCAAAACAAGCATTACCCTCAATTTCATACAAGCATCACCCTCTTGTCCACACAAGCATTACCTTAACATCCATACAAGCATTACCCTCTTGTCCATTTATACATTACCCTCACTTCCATACAGCATTACCCTCACTTCCATACAGCATTACCCTCACTTCCATACAAGCATTACACTCACGTCCACACAAGCTTTACCCTCACGTCCACACAAGCATTACCTCACGTTCACACAAGCATTACGCTCACGTCCACACAAGCATTACGCTCACGTCCACACAAGCATTATGCTCACGTCCACACAAGCATTACGCACACGTCAACATAAGCATTACCTCACGTCCACACAAGCATTACGCTCACGTCCACACAAGCATTACGCTCACGTCCACACAAGCATTACGCACACGTCAACATAAGCATTACCTCACGTCCACACAAGCATTACCCTCACGTCCACACAAGCATTACGCTCACGTCCACACAAGCATTACGCTCACATCCACACAAGCATTACCTCACGTCCACACAAGCATTACCCTCACGTCCACACAAGCATTACGCTCACGTCCACACAAGCATTACGCTCACATCCACACAAGCATTACGCTCACGTCCACACAAGCATTACGCTCACGTCCACACTAGCATTACGCTCACGTCCACACTAGCATTACGCTCATGCTATTATTGGTAAAAATAAAACAAACCTAATTTTTTTTATAATTATTTGATGGTTATTTAAAATTACGTCTGCGCAGCCCAGCCGTCCGTCGAGCGCATATCCCGCCGAGTGTCGGTTCGTGCCCCGCCAGAGGAGGTCCATTGTTTCGCTTAAAATAAGATTCGTGTTTTCCACGAGGCTGTCACAGAGTTGGACGACTGGCGGACAAAAGTCGGCAGACACGGGGGAAAAAACACAACCGGAAGATGACGACGCTATCATTTTCAGATGATCAAGTTCTGCAACTCTTTTGTATTGGCTCATGGGTCACCTATGGAGGTGGGGCACCCATGGATATGGGTCGCCTATGGAAATTGGGTGTCTGCGGGCATGGCGCACCCATGGACGTGGGTCACCTATAGAAGTGGGGCGCCCATGACTATGAAAATGTGGCGTCTTTGGACATGGGGCGCCTATGGACATGGGATGCCAATAAAAACTATAAATAAAAAAATGTTTTTTAATCATCGGTAAAAAAAGAAGAATTTAAATTGATGCTGGTGGTTCGAGAGAATGGAGGGATTTTACAAAAAAATTTTGCGATCGGTACCTCGAGACCGCATTGGAATTAATTTGACGCCTATTTGTTGGCACGTCCCCACGCCCAGTTTTCTATGAAGGTTTCCCCCTGTTGACAATTTGTGGTCGGCTATGAACATAACGACAACACAAAATGACCAGTTGGAGGCAAGATGATTATTTGTGTTGTTTTTCTTTGTTTTAAAGACATTGTTAGTTTGTTTCAAACAAGACGGCAAATCTGATAGTGTCAATAACAAAAAAAATCTGATGGTATCTAAAAATCTAATAAAATGATTGCATCAAGGAATATAATTGTTAAATCTGATAATATGGGGATATCGGTTGCTAATACTTACAATTTTCATCTTAAGATTGACCCAAGCAATGGTTGTATTTTGGTATGCACGAGGGTGATCGTTATATGAACATATGGCCCATGGCTAGAATTGTCTGGTGAGGGCAGCACTAGATTGATCGCTATATGAACATATGGCCCATTGCTAGAATTGTCTGGTGAGGGCAGCACTAGATTTATCGTTATATGAACACATGGCTCATGGCTGGAGTTGTCTGGTAAGGGTAATGTTCAAGAAACCAAGCTACTGTTTAGTTTGCGGATGGGTTGGTTGTTGACAACCCTTAGTAGTGGGTAAAGGATGTGAACCTTTTATTAGCTTAGTTTGGTAAAGTGTTAACATTAAAATTTATTGGCACAGTTGGGTCAGGTTTCACGCCTGTATTAGACCAGTGAGGTTATAGCTCATACCTTTCACTAGATCAGTGTGGTAATGGTTTACACCTATTATTAGCTCAGGTTACACCCCAAACAGCTTTGTGTAGCTGTAAATATCACATTTTCAATTGATGCATGAGTCATAGGTGGCACCATGGGTCATAGGTGGCACCATGGGTCATAGGCGGCACGGTGGGTCATAGGCGGCACTATGGGCCACAGTAAGAACCATGGGTCATAGGCGTTACCAATGGTCATAGGCGGCACCATGTGGCATAGGCGGCACTATTATAGAAATCAGGGAAATGAAAAAGGTCAAATATGATTGTGTTTAGACCAATTTTCACACAGAGGCAAAGATATTGAAAACATGATATTTTTGCTGGCAAAGTAGTCCCGAAATTCGATTAGAAAATACTTTTATTCAATGAAGAAACTATGACGTCATTTCTGATTTTCAATTTGATATATCTGTTCGGTCACATTTAAATGCCTTAATCGGGTGAAGGACATGTCCATTGTAATCATTGTTTCAAGACATTATTCTCAAACGGACGCTGCTATTACCCCCGCCCACCACCCACACACACACACTTTTATTAAGTCTGTATATCCATAATCTAACTCACCATTCGCAGATCAGACGACTTGTAGCAAGGAGGGGGGCGTTTGGGGGGGGCAGAGGGGGGGCCAGCGAAGGGGAGTAAAATCAATTCGTTTACACTAACTGTAATTCAGTTTCCTGCAAATTCGCTCCTGGCGTCCATCGATCTCATTGCGAGGTTTGTTCACAGCAGACGACATGGGCACTTTTAGTTTACACGTTTGGGTGGCTGGGTTTGTCCTGTTTGCCCGCTCCTCAGTTTTGTAAGACTGTCGTGTTTGTCCGATTCTAAGTTTGTAAGTTTGTCATGTTTGCCCGCTCCGAAGTTTGAAAATGTGTCTTGTTTGCTAGTGATAAATTGGGAAGATCTTCATTTTTCTTTCTAACTTTATGTACTGGATATTATTTAGAACCTTTTTAATACTATGTGCCGTGTAAATCTCTTTAATATCCCGTCTCACTAGACCAGTGGTTATCAACTTTCCTAATGCCGTGACCCCTTAATACATTTCGTATTGTGGTGACCCCATACGTAAAATTACTTTTAATGCTACCTCATAAATATGGGGTTTCCGATGGTCTTAGGCGAACCCTGTGTAAGGGGTCGCCACCCACCACGAGTTGTGAACCGCTGCTCTAGACTTTACTAAGAACGACTTCAACCCCCGTCGCAATTAGAACCTACTAAAAATGAAACGTGATTGGAGTTTCTGGGGGAACTGACCGCTCCGTCTTACACCGATGCTACTAACAACCATTAATTACGTCACAACTGTAAGCTATTTTTAGCGGGGAAAAACTAATCACTGCTAAAGTCGAACAAGAGCTGATAACATCGATTCCGGACCAAAAAAATTGGACTGTTTACTCCACGGTCCCGATCAGGGGCGTCATTTCAGCGTGGTTTTAGGAGGTGGCCGCAAAACCAAATCTTGGTCGGCTTGTCAAGTTGTTTAATCCTGGAGGCGCCACTGTACATAGCAATTTAAATAAAATTAAAATAAAGTTAAATAAAATAACCTGCAAATTCGGGAAGGGGGGGGGGCGAATGTCCCACCCTGACCTACCCAAATGACGTCCCTGACAAACCCCCGCAAGTGTTAGATAGTCGCAACATAATGGCTGTCCCATGAAATTAATGGCTGTCTCATGAAATTAATGGCTGTCCCCAGAAATTAAAGGCTGTCCCCAGAAATTTTAACTAAACTCGTGTCTCCTTTCCCACCGTCAGGCCATCTAGTTAAACCTTCTCTAGTACATTACCTCTCAAATCGACTCTAAAACACACCCTCTCACATACACACACATACACACTCCAAGGCTCACACATACACCCCACTGTGATCCAAATATATAAAAAAAAATGTGACTGACTGTTGACTCCACCTAATATGACTTTGAAACGTTTACCGCTAGAGTGCCGTTTGATCAAATCCATCTCCGACTGTGTCACGTTAGCCAAATTCTCCGTACACGGCTGTCGTGCAACTTGCGGGTGTCTAAAGCTTTTGGGGGAGACGACCGATTTACTCCGAGGCGGCGTAATGCTAAACAAAAGAGGGGGAGGGTGAAGAGGGGGAAATGGGGGAAACAACCCACAAGGGAGAGAATCTTTGTAGTGCAAACAGTTATTCCTCCCAACGGGAGATTTCTGGAACTGATTTGATTCCGGTGAAAAGTTTTCTTATTGAGACCTGGCGCCGTCTTCTGATTTGATTCCGTAAGTACTTTGTCAGGTGATCGATTACTTCGTACTTTATCTGCTTACTCAAGCTGCTTTGCGCAATAACTGTACCCGGGGGAGGGGGCGGGATACAGAGAGGGGACTTAGGGCTAGGGGGTGGTCAAGGGAAAAACGTGATGTTTTAGGAAATCGGGTCGGTAAGGCAGCAGTTGTAAAGTTATACATTGGTTAAATCGGTTAAATAGGTCTTGATGTTCATACATCTCCATTTTGCGCATTTTCCCGTATTTCCGAGCGTTGTTTTCCTTTTTGGTGCGTTAAGTAAGTACAGTACAAACGTTTCTGTTGGATGCTACAGTGATGGATTGTCCTGGATGCTACAGTGATGGATTGTCCTGTCCGTGTTACATTTCTTTGGGTATCGCCTGTCTAAGAGTTGATGGCTACATTTCTATGGGTATCGCCTGTCTAAGAGTTGATGGCTACATTTCTATGAGTATCGCCTGTCTAAGAGTTGATGGCTACATTTCTATGAGTATCGCCTGTCTAAAAGTTGATGGCTACATTTCTATGGGTATCGCCTGTCTAAGAGTTGATGGCTACATTTCTATGGGTATCGCCTGTCTAAGAGTTGATGGCTACATTTCTATGGGTATCGCCTGTCTAAGAGTTGATGGCTACATTTCTATGGGTATCGCCTGTCTAAGAGTTGATGGCTACATTTCTATGAGTATCGCCTGTCTAAGAGTTGATGGCTACATTTCTATGGGTATCGCCTGTCTAAGAGTTGATGGCTACATTTCTATGAGTATCGCCTGTCTAAGAGTTGATGGCTACATTTCTATGGGTATCGCCTGTCTAAGAGTTGATGGCTACATTTCTATGGGTATCGCCTGTCTAAGAGTTGATGGCTACATTTCTATGAGTATCGCCTATCTAAGAGTTGATGGCTACATTTCTATGGGTATCGCCTGTCTAAGAGTTGATGGCTACATTTCTATGAGTATCGCCTGTCTAAGAGTTGATGGCTACATTTCTATGAGTATCGCCTGTCAAAGAGTTGATGGCTACATTTCTATGGGTATCGCCTGTCAAAGAGTTGATCGCTACATTTCTACTGATCATGTTTTTTCTAATTTTAGGTTAAGTATTATCGGCTCTGAAATATTGATACAAATAAAACCAGAAGAATAAAACATTCCATGTAATCTATCTTAAATATCGTCCATTCATCCACCCACCAGACCTTAATGATCTGTGACAGCCCATCTATAGTGGCCTGTTCATGATAGCCAGTCAACAATGCCTGATCTGTGATAGCGTGTCTCTTACGGCGTTTCTACAATGGCATTTCTTTGTTGACCGATCTAGGATGACATGTCTTCATTGTATATCATGACGTCTAAGAGGGTCAGAGATTGAGGTCATGTCCACGTTTACCGTCTATGATTTGGTCAACAATCTTTTGTCTTTCACCCCGACTTCATAATCTGTTGCTTCTAAACCTGTCTACCTCCATGTAGTCCGTACAGTACTTTACCCTGTCTAGCCCCTTGGATTCCCTACATGAGTTTACCCTGTCTACCTCCATGCATTCCCTACAGTACTTTACCCTGTCTACCTCCATGCATTCCCTACAGTTCTTTACCCTGTCTACCTCCTTGGATTCCCTACATGAGTTTACCCTGTCTACCTCCATGCATTCCCTACAGTACTTTACCTTGTCTACCTCCATGCATTCCCTACAATTCTTTACCCTGTCTACCTCATTGGATTCCCTACAATTCTTTACCCTGTCTACATCCATGCATTCCCTACAATTCTTTACCCTGTCTACCTCCTTGGATTCCATACAAAACTTTAACCTCTCTACCTCCTTGCATTCCCAATTCTCCCACATCTGCAATGCCCTCTTTTTCCTCTTCTGTTCTGCAGACAGCCCGATAATTTTGTTTCCAGCCTTTCCCCTTCCCACCCCCAACCCTACCCCCACCCAAGGCCCCCCTCGAACCACGTAATGTAAAATCCATCACTCTCTAGTTCAATCCCTTCGATATTGCGATCGCTTCTAATCGACTGAATAACCTCCCATTTAGCCTCTTATGTCGCCCCAAGTACTATTTACCAGCTCCTACCAAATGTAGCGTAAGGACCATTATCCCACCTCGAATTGTGTCCCTTTGTCACTGGGAGACCACCCGTACTCTACATGGTTTCACTTTTAAGCCAGCTTTACGCCACGGCGACTTAGGAACATAAATCACGCACAATAAACGAATTTTTTTTTTCCGGATTGTGGTAATGGCTTTAAACCCGACTTAAAGAGAAGTGACAAAACGGGAGACCACACACTTATAACGTACAAATTATTAGACCACACTCTTAGAAGGTACAGATTGGAAGACTACACTCTTAGAAGGTACAAATTGCAAGATCACACTCTTAGTAGGTATAAAACAGTAGATCACACACTTAGTAGGTATAAAACAGTAGATCACACTCTTAGTGGGTATAAAACAGTAGATCACACTCTTAAAAGGTGCAAATGGGAAGACCAGGCTCTTAAAAGGTACAAATTGCAAGACCACACTCTTAGAAAGTACAAATTCGAAGACCCCACTCTTATTAGGTACAAAACAGGAGACCACAATCTTAGAAGGTTAAAAACAGGAGACCACAATCTTAGAAGATACAAAACAGGAGACCACAATCTAAGAAGGTACAAAACGGGACAGTGCGCGTTCCTCTCTCGCGGTCAATGATTGGCGAACTTAGGATTTAGGGGTCAGATTTATAAATAGCATTTCCGGTTTGACGACCCTGTCTGACATAGACCACTCATGTGTGAACCGGTCGTTATTACGGAAACCCCGATTTATATAGAAAATATATTTCGTTGAATGTTTGGACGGAGCGCCGTATCTTAGCTTACAGAACTTATCACATTTATTTTGAGAAGTACAAACTTACGATGATCTGATTTTTAAACAAAGGATTTTGGAAATGAAGTTATATTTTAGTAGTGAAACAAAGTATTTTAGAATTGACGTTATATTTCAGTTGTGAGACAAAGGATTTTGTAATTGACGTTATATTTTAGTTGTGGAACAAAGGATTTTGGAAATGACGTTATATTTTAGTTGTGGAACAAAGGATATTGGAAATGACGTTATATTTCAGCTGTGAAAAAAAGGATTTTGGAATTAACGTTATATTTCAGTTGTGGAACAAAGGATTTTGGAAATGACATTATATTTCAGTTGTGAAACAAAGGATTTTGGAATTGACGTTATATTTCAGTTGTGAGACAAAGGATTTTGAAATTGACGTTATATTTCAGCTGTGAAACAAAGGATTTTGGAATTGACGTTATATTTCAGTTGTGAGACAAAGGATTTTGTAATTGACGTTATATTTCAGTTGTGAAACAAAGAATTGACCCAAAAGTTGTGAAATAGATTTTATTTTTCTGCCAAAAAAAAATGTTCCTAGTTGGTTTCCAAGAAGGTATTTTTAATTATGATTTAAATTGCAGTGAAGAATCCCAGGGAGACGGGTGGTGCCTCCTTTATTTCTCCACAACGGGTCTCTACAATTACCGGCCGTAACTCACCCTTCTTCCACCACGGGAGGGTGGATGGTGGTTGGCGTCGGCCAAATACTTTGAGTTTCACAAATGTGAAAGATGTGCGGACGAAACTGCTGACTTCCTGTATTCACTTCAATGTCGTGTTATGGCGGTTACCATAGCAACTATTCAGATAGTCCACACCTCACGACGCAGCAAGTCCACACCTCACACCCGTCAACGGCATCGGTAATCATGATCCGTATCATGTTCCTGGCGTCACGCATGATTTCCCACGCATAGAACAAGCTACTGTACCAAAGAAAGCATTTAGTGATCTGCGAAACATTGCACACGGGGGGGGGGGCGGGGGGCGTCGAACGGCATGAGACGAATGCTCATCGAAACTCACCAGTTGTTGTGAAAAGACAGCCATAAAAGACAGCCATAAAATGACACAGTACAGGTTCAAGAGATGCTCAGTTGAAAGTTATGGAACACATCCGAGGAAGAACCGGGGCATATAACAAAGACACCAGAACCTAGTCATATAATATTAACCAAAAAGAATTAAGGAATAAACAATGGCACAAAGAACTTTGGCATATAAAAATGACACAAAGAACTTTGGCATATAAAAATGACACAAAGAACTTTGGCATATAAAAATGACACAAAGAACTTTGGCATATAAAAATGACACAAAGAACTTTGGCATATAAAAATGACACAAAGAACTTTGGCATATAAAAATGACACAAAGAACTTTGGCATATAAAAATGACACAAAGAACTTTGGCATATAAAAATGACACAAAGAACTTTGGCATATAAAAATGACACAAAGAACTTTGGCATATAAAAATGGCACAAACATACCTCCCTATAACATACCTCCCCATACCATACCTCCAAGATGGTACCTATCCTCTACATCACCCCGCAATATCCTCAAACCCTGAATCTCCTTGCGTATTTGTTTTTCTGAAATTAGTTTTCAAAAAGTACACATTATTTGTTTAGACAATTAATAGTTTTATATAGACTGTAACTTTATAGTTTTATACAAACTGCTACTTTATAGTTTTATACCGACTCCTACTTGATAGTTTTATACAGACTGCTACCTCCCTGAGACAAAGCACTTTTTAATTCTCTTCATACCCACTCCATGACAACCCCTGCCCTCTCCTTTCTCCCACCCCCATCCCAAAAAGAACCAACCTCCCCATCCCAAAAGGACCACACCCCCCATCCCAAAAGGACCCCCCCCCCATCCCAAAAGGCCCAAACCCTTGTGAAGTCGGTGGGAATCCCATCATGAAAGCTGTCCATGTCTGGCTCCAGGCAGAGGTTACACGGTTCTTCAACAAGCGGCTCCTTCTTGTGGCCCTTTAGCCAAATCAATTTAATTATAGTTCACCTCTTTCCTCCCCGCACCACCACCCACCCCCAACAACACCGCCCCCCCCCCCCCCCCCAAACCCGTTCATCTTTTATTTGGGACTGCTTTCTGAAAAAAAATGTTGCTGATTTTATTTTTTATTTTCGGCTGTCTTTCGATCAATGCCCCAGGCACGGTTGCCACCTCCAATAGGGGAGGGGGCGGGTTTGAACTGTTGCGTCTTGTAGACGTTCAAACCACATTGCGATGGAAAGGTCTGTTTTCATGTAACCCGCTGGTTTAGAGATTTGGCGCTAATCTCCACGTGTTATATTTTAAATTATTATTTTTAAAAGTCATAATACTAACATTGAAAGGATGGAGGTCAATATTTATTAATCTTACATGAAATGACGACAGTGAGACTTTGCCTGAGATGACGTCACGACGACATTGTCAGAGATGACTTCAAAGAGACATTGACGTCAAAGAGACATTGCCGGAGATGACGTCAAAGAGACATTGACGTCAAAGAGACATTGCCGGAGATGACATCAAAGAGACATTGTCTGAGATCACATCAAGGAGACATTGCCTGATGACGGAGATGACTTCAAAGAGAAATTGACGTCAAAGAGACATTGCCGGAGAGGACGTCGAAGAGACTTTGCCAGAGATGACGTCAAAGAGAAATTGTCTGAGATGAAATCAAGCAGACATTGCCTGATGACGTCAAGGAGATATTGCCTGATGACGTCAAGGAGAAATTGCCTGATGACGTCAAGCAGCCATTGTCTGAGATGACATCAAGGAGACATTGTCTGAGATGACATCAAGCAGACATTGCCTGATGACGTCAAGCAGACATTGCCTGATGACATCAAGCAGACAATGCCTGATGACGTCAAGCAGACATTGCCTGATGACGTCAAGCAGACATTGCCTGATGACATCAAGCAGACATTGCCTGATGACATCAAGCAGACATTGCCTGATGACTTCAAGCAGACATTGCCTGATGACGTCAAGTGACATTTCATGATGACGTCAAGGATAGATTGCCTGATGACGTCATAGGGGACTTAAATGCTCCCAACTAAGGTCAGGGTTTAATAGGTGTCTTAAATAGCCCCAACTGAGGTCAGCTGTCATATGGGTCTTAAATGGTCCCAACTGAGGTCAGGGGTCATATGGGTCTTAAATGGTCCCAACTGAGGTCAGGGGTCATAGGGGTCACAACCCCGACAAGATAAAAACACCACCATAGCGCACGCGTCTCATTCAAATACAGGTTTGCAATTATATATCTTGCATGAACGATCTCCCCATTACAACATGGATCAGGTGACCAAGACGTCCACAATCTCGGTGTCTAAATGTCACCAATACCCAAGTACAAGAGATGTTGATAAGTTGATATGTTGATAAGTTGATATGTTGATGTGTTGATCTCACCGGCCCTACTCTGTTAAACCCTTTTATTCGAATTTCCGATTATGTGGCCGCGTCCTTGGCAACCGTCCCGAACGTTGAGAAAGTGAATTCATCGGAAGAATTATCTATTTCAGGGGGGGGGTGAGGGGGGGGGGCGGCATTTTCATCTATCAAAATTCTGAAGGATAATCAATGTAACTATACCGGAATAAAAAGGGCCGGACGAACAAACGGATAGACGAAAGTACGGATAAACAAGGCCGACAGTCTTCTTGCGCACAAACGGACAACGAAAGTACGGATAAACAAGGCCGATAGTCTTCTTGAGCTATTTCTTGAATAAGATATAGATGTATTGCTTAAATGAGACCTTTGATTTAAGGGCTGGTACTGTTGTTAACAGTGCGTCACGAGCATGATAATATAATTGCTTACCAGCTCTCTAAAGCTTAGTTGAAATTTCTATAAATCGTTATAGTTTTTTTCTGACACCACCTTGGTTTGATGTGCCCAAAGGAAACACAAAATTGATATAAGAAATTAACCAAATCTCAAATGTAAATCCAATAACTACAGCTAATTTATTATTTGAATGTAATTATGACATGTACATCATCAGTCTTAAGACTAGTTCATTTAGGGTATGTACAACTGAGTGAAACTCAAATACAAGCAAAACACTACACCTCATTAACTGTATGAGTCCTGGTCGGCTTTACGTTCTTCTCTACTAAAATATTCATTCTCTTTCTGTGGGCCCCACTGAAGGACCACTCTGCCCCCCCCCCCCAATCTGAACTGATGTCTTATTTTAAGGTTTCACTATGATGGCATTGGTCATTTCCGTGTCCATTGAGCCCCTGTTCAGTGCTAGCTGTGAGTTGGTAAACACTACTATGGACGGAAGTGGTTTTCTTTAAAACTAATCTGTAGTGCACTTGTTTCTGGGTCATATTTATAGCTCCGATTTCTGCATCGAAGTTTGTGCAATACTTTCTACTCGGCGCTGAAAATCTCCTCTGTTGGAGGTACCCCCTTTTGGTACCGTATCAGTGACATCTTTCTACAACAAACATCCCCCACCTAGGCACATTCGCGCGAGTCAAAGTCAAACTATGCATGGCTCTTTGAAGGCCGTGACCAATCTATACTGCAATCGTGTGACCATACCCTTAGGAAATCACTCTTCATAGCCAACCCACTCTGACACGATCTGTTGGCCTCTGTATTTGACCCTGACGGTCATTCTGTGACGGTTGTGTTTTCAATCATTTCAAAAGATTGACCGCCTGAAACTGGACCCTGGACCCTGGTCACTTTTACATCATTCCCGTCATGCTAAGTTCCATTTTGTTCTCATTCTCTTTTGATTCCGGATTGCTTTGTCTTCTGGTGACGGCTTTCAATCGAAGCGTTTTTAGTGTTTCTTCTTTCACATTCAATTTTTCACACATCCTCGTCTACTATTTCCTATAACTACCACTCACATCATTTCGGGGGATTGAGTTTCCCGCTGTGAAGATATCTCATAAGTAGGTCATCTCTTGTGTCAATATATCTCATAAGAAGGTCATCTCTTGTGTCAAGATATCTCATAAGAAGGTCATCTCTTGCGTCAAGATATCTCATAAGAATGTCATCTCTTGTGTCAAGATGTCTCATAAGAATGTCATCTCTTGTGTCAAGATATCTCATAGGAATTTCATCTATTGCGTCAAGATATCTCATAAGAAGGTCATCTCTTGTATCAAGATATCTCATAAGAAGGTCATCTATATATAGATAAACCCAGAAATATCTTTTCAAACTATTTTCCCACCTACTTATCCACAGCTATCATGCATCCACCATTTACTCACATTATCCATTATTATCGAAACATAAACTATTTAATCTGAAATGTGGACGCCGCCATTGTGCCTCCAAGTCTTTTGGTTCGAGATTCATGAGAGTGTCATCGCCTGATGCTCTCCGGCCTTCCTCGTATACTCTCTAAACCAGGTAAAATGTCTACCTAATTTTGAGTTGTATTCAAACCTATAAACCAATCGATTTCTTATTTATATCTTTATATAATAATTAGAGTGGGTGCCTCTAATTTCTACCGTGGGGTGGGGGCAGAAGAGAAAGAGAGATAGAGAGAGGCAAAGAGAGAGTGAGAGACGGCATTGCTGATCAACATTCTGTGTATTGTGTGGATGGGGGCGTGGATCTAATTTGTTCTCAAAGATCAACTTGTCCAAAAGATCTGGGGAAAAAAAAAAGGGGGGGGGGATGCTGCACAATAATTGTATTCAAATGGATGTACTTTTAGTTACAGGCCGAGTTTTCTTAAATATTTTTTTCTAGTGTGTGGACAAAAGGGGAGAAATTAAATTAGAAAAGTGATGTTGGGTGCCCAAAGGGGGGAGTAATGTTAAGACTGTCAGATATAATGATAGGCAAAGTCCTTGTCCTATTTCCTTAAAAAAACGAGGTATTGAACTTGTCCTGTCACCAGCTGACGTACAAGAACTTGTCATGTCACCAGCTGACGTACAATTCAAAAGTCGATAAAGTGTCACTCGTTTTCACACATTCATAAATCCTCCAGTTGAGACCAGTGGATCTCAACATTATTTCTCGTGATGTCTTTAAAAAAATTCTTAATATTTTATCCTAAGTCATATTCTGTGATGTCGACATGAAAATTTTCCTAGAATTTTTTTTTTAAAAATCATTTTCGTTTACGCCGCTGACATTGGCCTTTATTTTCAAATGTGCAGCACAGAAGATTTCACCATTCTGCCAGGGGCGCTGACTTCTTTTGGGGCGATATTTCAAGTCAACTTCTGTTCTTCGTGTGCCTTCTAAATCAAGTGCGGAGTTCTCGTTGATTAGGGGCTTCAAAATCAAGGAAAACTCCCCCACCCCCCTTTGCGTTACAACTCTAGCAACTCCACTGGCTTTACCACAATTTGGAGCTATATTTGTAGACAACCGGAAGTCGGGCTTGGGGGCCACAGTTTATTTGCTAACATTTCATCCGAGTCAGAATCTTTTAACGAACCGACTCATCATTTTTAGAACCGCTGAACGGACTGGTCGATCGCAATCAATGCATCACTCCATATTCAATCAGTCCCATTGTTTCGTCGGCGCTGACTCCCTTGTCGCAGACAGTGTAACTGAAGCTAACCTTTTACCCGGGCTTTGTGGAGGCGCATCCTTGAGGCCCAGTACTCGGCAGCTACACAAACACGTCACTCTGATTGGTTCAATGCGTTGACGTAATTGATTGGCTGATGAAATTAACGCTTCTAACAAAGGATGGCCAAAAATAAATACCAGAAGGAAAAAAAATCCTTCAACCTTCAACTATTTGTATTGTAAATCTATTTTTTGTAAAAAAAAAAAAAAAAAAAAAAAAAAAAAATCTATTCAGACTTGTAGATGTTGCCATCAATTTATTTGTTCACGCTCGGTTGATTCGTTGCCCTGCACGCGAGATCAAAATATTCTTTTCAGAACAGAAGAACTATGTAATTGAAGGGGCGGTCACCTGACTGTGAAAGGTCGAAAAATGCCGTGGGACTTTTGCTTGTTTGTTATGGGGTCTGCTGCTTAGTTTGGGGGTCACGCAGGTTGCACGAGCTCCGCACTTCCGGTTGATCATTTGATGTTTTGGAACCCGTGGATTCTACATCTGTGCTTCCCCTTATACTTCTGAAACCCGGTTATTCCTTCTGCACAATCCAAAATTATCGTGTATCCACGTGAACTCCTGTATCCACATGAACTCATGTATCCACATTAACTCACATGTATAATTTAAATCACGAATCCAATAAAAAACGCTATTGTCCAAATGAAACCAAATGTCCAAACTTACCCTCGTGTAAGCTTGGACAATTGGTTTCATGGGGACAAATGTGTCCAAATTAACCATTGTGTCCAAATTAACCCATGTGTCCAAATTAACCCTTGTGTCCAAATTAACCCATTGTCCAAATTGACCAATGTGTCCAAATTAACCCATGTGTCCTAAATAACTCATGTGTCCAAATTAACCCTTGTGTCCTAAATAACGCATGTGTCCAAATTAACCCATGATAACAAATTAACCAATGCGTCCAAATTAACCCTTGTGTCCTAAATAACTCAAGTGTCCAAATTAACCCATGATAACAAATTAACCAATGCGTCCAACATAAACCAGGTGTTCAAATTAAACCATGTGTCTAAATTAAAACTTAAGTGTACAATAAAACAAATTTCTCCAAAATTAACTCATGTATCCAAATTAACTCCTGTGTCCAAACTAACCCACGTGTCCACATTAACACCGGTATTCAAATAAACTCCTGTGTCCAAACTAACTCACGTGTCCACATTAACACCGGTATCCAAATTAACTCCTGTGTCCAAACTAACCCACGTGTCCACATTAACACCGGTATTCAAATAAACTCATGTGTCCAAAAAAAAACAACCAAGTGTCCAAATTAATTCGCATCTAAAAATATGTCAAAATGTTTTTGTTTTTTTAACGTGTATTTAAAGAAAGCCTCCACTTTGACTAACAGATGGGCTGACATACTATGTGGTCGAATGATTGAATGATTGCACTTCTATTTAGAATAGAAATACTGGCTTAGGTCTATTTTGTGTTGCCAACTTTTCAAAACGAGTCTTAGTTTTAAGCAACACTATTCTACTAGCCACCTTATTTTCTGGAGACTTAGTTTCATTTCTCCAGTTCTAGTTTCATCTCTCCAGTTCTAGTTTCTTTTATCCAGTTCTAGGTTCATTTCTCCAGTTCTAGATTCATTTCTCCAGTTCTAGTTTCATTTCTCCAGTTCGAGTTTGATTTCTCCAGTTCTAGTTTCATTTCTCCAGTTCCAGATTCATTTCTCCAGTTCTAGTTTCATTTCTCCAGTTCTAGTTTCATTTCTCCAGTTCTAGTTTCATTTCTCCAGTTCTAGATTCATTTCTCCAGTTCTAGTTTCATTTCTCCAGTTTTTCTCAGTTACAAAAGACCAGTATCAATGTTCCGGTCTTGTGTTCCACTTATTTGCTAGTCGTCTTTCTGCCAACCCGCCCCCTCCCCCACTTTTTCCACCTTAGCATGTATGTTAATTGATTGATTGATTGATTTGAGTACTTATATAGCGCTCATTTCCATGCTATGATAGCATGCTCACGGCGCTCCGATGTGCGAAAATGTTCGACAGGTTTCACTGCTGCCAGTTAGGCGCACGTGAACTCTCATCACGTAGAGACAGATGACTGCGCATTAACATAGCCATTGATATAAAGTTAGTTACTCAATAATTTGGTAACCAGCGCATATATGCTCATATTGGCTCATACAGGCTCATATAAACTCATATAGACTCATATAAACAATACTTATAGCGCGGACCCTGAGCGGACCACATATATATGTACAAGAATGAATAATGATGGGTAGAGATAAGAGAATTGTAGAGTTTATGACGTCAAGGGATTTTTAAAAAAATTCTTTTTACCTCCTCTAATTCACAAAACACAAAACATACAGAATACACATCAAACATACGAATACATCAAACATACGAATAAACATCAAACATACGAAAATACATCAAACTTACGAATACACATCAAACATACGAATATACATGAAACATACGAATATACATCAAACATACGAATACACATCAAACATATTATTATGAATACACATCAAATTTAAGCCATAATTCGCTCTATTCGTCAGCTCAACAAAACGTTTCTTCTATTCTGAGCCTCCTATAGGCTCACACGGGCTCATAAAGGTTCATATCAGCTCATATAGGTGCATATAGGCTAATATAGACTCACATAGCCTCCAAGATTACTGTGTATGTATCGCTAACTTTGTGATGTACATTAAGTCAGGTGACCATTTCTTTTCAAATTTAAAACTAGGACATCTTAAAATGTTCAAATTTAAACTAAGACATCTTAAAATGTTCAAATATTAGCTAGGACTTCTTAAAAAGTTCAAATTTAAACTAGGACATCTTAAAATGTTCAAATTTAAACTAAGACATCTTAAAATGTTCAAATTTAAACTAAGACATCTTAAAATGTTCAAATTAAAACTAGGACATCTTAAAATGTTCAAATTAAAACTAGGACATATTAAAATGTTCAAATTTAAACTAAGACATCTTAAAATGTTCACATTTAAACTAAGACATCTTAAAATTTTCAAATATTAGCTAGGACTTCTTAAAATGTTCAAATTTAAACTAGGACATCTTAAAATGTTCAAATTTAAACTAAGACATCTTAAAATGTTCAAATTTAAACTAGGACTTCTTAAAATGTTCATATTTAAACTAGGACATCTTAAAATGTTCACATTTATAACTAGGACATCTTAAAATGTTCACATTTATAACCAGGTAATCGTTTTATTGTATTCGTGCCACGGGTGTCAAAAACAACCAAATGTTTGCGGCTGCTTTGAGAACCCTCGTGTCAGTGGGAAAAAATATTATTGTAATGCTGATGTGTATTCTATTTCTTGTGTGTTTACTGCTGTTATATTTATTTGCGCGCGGATATCAGATGCACTCTTATTTATATTACGTGTATCCTCTTTCATTTATTTTGTCGTCTGATCGTTTCAAATCCTAACAAACCAAGGCAAAAGTCTTAAAACCCAGTCAGAATGTAAACCTTCAGTGGCGTAACAAGGGGGTGGGGTGCGGAGGGTGCGGTCCGCCCCGGGAGGCACATTTTTTCTTTATATGAGTTGCAGCATTTTTTGGCCACCTACAGATTTTAATGTTTTTTTTAGCTGAAGGTGGCGTCAAGAAGCTTGGCCCTCCACGGGCGGCACTGACCCTAGTTACACCACCGGACATCTTAAAATAAATGTTGTGTCTTTTCGGTTATAAGAGCTTTATTGCAGTTCAAAAATCTTTTATTTAACCATAGGCTGGAAGAAGCCCACCCCCACCCCCTCCCCAAAAAACCCCACCTACGGTCTGATTTAGTGTCGTCAGTTTATGTAGAAAATCGATTGATTCGTTTAAGGTTCCTAATTAATTTTTTTTTTAAAGAAAATATTATTACCAGACGATTATGGCTCGTTTCATTCTCTTCACACGGTCTAAGGAACACACATTTGAGACCCGTTGCCTAGGGGGTAGAGTTGAGTGCTGATGAAAAAAAAAGTATAAAAATTAGAGTCAGTGAGTAGAGTTCTTCCGGACTTTCTGTGTTGAGGACAAGAGGATTTAGAGAGGAAGAGAGGTAGCTGATTAGACTGAGGGGGGGGGGCGGTAACTCGTGTTAGGTCATCAGTAGCCTTGAGGGAGGAGGAGGAAGAGGAGGGGGAGGCTGGAGGACACAGTTTAGGGAAGTTCGCTTTGTTGTAATTCAACGTGTAGATACCTGAACCACGTGATCGGGGTAGGACTTTAGACAGTAACGTCATTTTGGGTGGTGAGGGTGAGGGGGGCATTTCCTCACCCCCTGAAGTTGCAGGTTTTATTAATGTGGCTATGCACTGTGGCACCCCCCTGCCCGTAATTAACAACCCAACCAGCCAGTCAGGGTTTTATTGCCCCCTCCAACCCACACACTAAAAATTTTTGAACCCTTAAGATTTCAGACTTTATTCTTCATAGTAACAATATATATATATATATATATATATATATATATATATATATATTCACTTCCTGTAATCTTGGTTTTGGAAAAAATCCTACTTCCGGGCAATAACAATGGCGATCATTTAAGTTTTTAACTATTTTCTATTTCGTGTTTTCATTTGTCCTGTCTGCTGAGGAAGGCTCAAATATTCGTATCATATGGTTCAATCTTTTGAGTCAAGCTACCACATACCTTGTCCTACTCTACCCTTGGGATTAAAAGAAGTTTTGTGTCCGTGTGTGTTGATTTTGAGAGCCCCTGTTTCAAGGTACCGGTAAACAGTTACAGATTTACGAAATTTAGTTTTTAATCGCTACGAAAAGAACCACGGTGTCTGGACATCTTATGTGATTTGTTTCGTCATCACGTAGAGCACGATCCCATGAGCTGACCACATATATATGTACAAGAATGGATGCCAATGGGTCAAGATAAGACATTGCTTATCTTGCGGACCACATATATATGTACAAGAATGAATAGCGATAACAGAGTTCTAGAGTTTGTGACGTCGGGGGGCTTTCCTTGAATCCCCCCCCCCCCCATTTTCACCCTCATTCACAAAAAACACAAGACATACAGATACACATCAAACATAAAGAATACACATCAAACATACAGAATACATATCAAATTTGAGCCATATATGATATTCTTTGCCAGTCTTTGGCAGAGAAACTAAAGTAAGTTTCTTTTATTAAAATAGAAGTGTGCCCCCTCCCACTCCCCTCCCCCCCCCCCGGGCAAAATAAGCTGTCTCGTGTTGACCTTAACTCGGGATTATTGCGTATAGCCTCAGTTCCAGGCTTGCAGCAATAACACCGTCTCGTTACTCCGATACAAGGGCTTGAGTAGTTACGCTGTTGTACGACTGGCACAGCTGGGGACAGACTGGCCTGTAACTGGACATGCAAGTCTGGCGTCCTGGGCTGGACGGAGAGGCGATGGTGACGTCATGCCATAAACTGGTGCCATGGTGTCCAGCTATGTGGATCGACATTTTCTGGATTATATGTATTAACTCGAAATAGCCCATTCTTCTTTTCGCGTCTGCCTGCGAAATCACACATCACAAAGTTGAAATGTGCGGCACAGCTTTCACTAGCTGAAGTTTGACATTAAATTTTACGGAATGACCAGCCTAAAGTATAGAATACTCATGATTGCGGCACGGCTAAAGTATAGAATACTCATGATTGCGACATGGCTAAAGTATAGAATACTCATGATTGCGACATGGCTAAAGTATAGAATACTCATGATTGCGACATGGCTTTCAATGTCTCGTAGCTAATTGTAAACAACAAACAAAATTAATCTGTCAATAGCGACTTTCTGCTCTACTTATTTCAACGAAAATGCTATACCTTTTCTCTCCAACAAACTAAGGATAGATCTACTATTCATAAAAGATTACTCAACAAAAAAAATCATATTTCTATACAACGCTTTCTGTACAACAAATACTTTCGCCTGTTGTTGGTTTTACACGAAGCGTATTAAAAAAAATGGAGGCCACTCTGTTTCCTTGAAAGAGGTTATCCATCTTTGCCAAACCATCTGTTGACCTTGGCCTTGGTATCGATTCAATTATTTACAATAGGTACTTTGCTGGACGACCCCGGTATTCGATTACCACAAGTACGCGGCGTAGTCTGCTCGGCCCAATGACCCGTTTTCTAATGTTGGTGAATCACAGTGGTTCCCAAATTTGACAAGGACGGCACTTGCTGGGACGAAAGGTTTCGAGTACTCACTCGGGGTCATACATCTAGCGCGGAGAAAACAAATCCATTGAGTTTGGCAGTTTAAAAAATAAAATAAAAATTCAAAACAGAAAAATTCTACAATCGAGAAGAGTCATAAATCCCTAGATCAGACGCCATCAGAATGCAGGTCAAGGTCACGTGGGTTAACATCTCAAACCCCAAATCGTTGCAAATTATTTTGTGCTGATGGTGCAATCAATGATGGCGTCTTCAAAGGGACTCAACCGTAGAAAAAGACGGCCAGAATAATTTTAGCGGAATGAAATGATTTACGGGGCGCCACATAAATTTGTGCTCGTGTTTGGTCTATGGATATTTTTTTTTATATGTTACAAAAAACAATTGACAATGGCGTAACTTTCTATTTTGAATTAATAGCGCTGATGATGAGCGTATTTTTTCCCTTCCCTTTTTTTCAAAGTTTAACAAAGCGGAAATTAACTCTAGCTGCTCAATATCACACATGGCACGACTGAGCTAAACTCTGCGCTCGACTGAGCTCAACTCTGCGCTCGACTGAGCTAAACTCTGCGCTCGACTGAGCTAAACTCTGCGTTCGACTGAGCTAAACTCTGCGCTCGACTGAGCTAAACTCTGCGCTCGACTGAGCTAAACTCTGCGCTCGACTGAGCTAAACTCTGCGCTCGACTGAGCTAAACTCTGCGCTCAAGTGAGCTAAACTCTGTGCTCGACTGACCTAAACTCTGCGCTCGACTCAGCTAAACTCTGCGCTCGACTGGCCTAAACTCTGCGCTCGACTGAGCTATACTCTGTGTGCTCGACTGACCTAAACTCTGCGCTCGACTGAGCTAAACTCTGCGCTCGACTGACCTAAACTCTGCGCTCGACTGAGCTATACTCTGTGCTCGACTGAGCTAAACTCTGCGCTCGACTGAGCTAAACTCTTAACTCGAGTGAGCTAAACTCTGCGTTAGACTGAGCTATACTCTGTGTGCTCGACTGAGCTAAATCTCTGCTCGACTGAGGTAAACTCTGTGCTCGGACTGAGCTAAACTCTGCGCTCGAGTGAGCTAAACTCTGCGCTCGAGTGATCTAAACTCTGCGCTCGAGTGAGCTAAACTCTGTGCTCGACTGACCTAAACTCTGCGCTAGACTGAGTTTTACTCTGTGTGCTCGACTGAGCTAAACTCTGCTCGACTGAGGTAAACTCTGTGCTCGGATTGAGCTAAACTCTGTGCTCGACTGAGCTAAACTCTGTGATCGACTGAGCTAAACTCTGCGCTCAAGTGAGCTAAACTCTGTGCTCGACTGACCTAAACTCTGCGCTAGACTGAGTTTTACTCTGTGTGCTCGACTGAGCTAAACTCTGCTCGACTGAGGTAAACTCTGTGCTCGGATTGAGCTAAACTCTGTGCTCGCCTTTTTATCCAACAAAAGTTTAGCAGACCCTCTAGATACCTATTCCGAAATCTATGATGTTAAAATATTAACGCGAATCAAGAGTAGATAATCTATTCCCTCATCTGGTACAGAGCCATACAAAAATTAGTATTAACTCTAAATTAACCCCCCACCTTCCAACCGTATGTGTGTATGTATTTCGTCATTTGAGTGCTGGATATAAACCACAAAACAAATGGCGGCGGCAATGCATGAACTTCCGAAGAACGTTACTTGCCAATTCATGCATTTAATTAAAGCACTTCATATGTATCCCAATAAGTGCTAACTTCTGAGAATTTTATTTTGTGCGCCTATTGAACACGACAGTAAAGCCAAACATACGTATTTAGGTAATTATTATGTTTTGATAGTAACAAGAATATATGTGAGTCTCCTTGGCTAGGACATGTACAGCGTAACAAGAATATATGTGAGTCTCCTTGGCTAGGACATGTACAGCGTAACAAGAATATATGTGAGTCTCCTTGGCTAGGACATGTACAGCGTAACAAGAATATATGTGAGTCTCCTTGGCTAGGACATGTACAGCGTAACAAGAATATATGTGAGTCTCCTTGGCTAGGACATGTACAGCGTAACAAGAATATATGTGAGTCTCCTTGGCTAGGACATGTACAGCGTAACAAGAATATATGTGAGTCTCCTTGGCTAGGACATGTACAGCGTAACAAGAATATATGTGAGTCTCCTTGGCTAGGACATGTACAGCGTAACAAGAATATATGTGAGTCTCCTTGGCTAGGACATGTACAGCGTAACAAGAATATATGTGAGTCTCCTTGGCTAGGACATGTACAGCGTAACAAGAATATATGTGAGTCTCCTTGGCTAGGACATGTACAGCGTAACAAGAATATATGTGAGTCTCCTTGGCTAGGACATGTACAGCGTAACAAGAATATATGTGAGTCTCCTTGGCTAGGACATGTACATCGTAATGATAATATTGTGAATGTCTTGAGTACTACTTCGTGTATGTCCATTTTTTGTTTGTTAACTTTGTTCCTAAACAAGTTATTAACGCTTCTCATTAGTTTTCATTTATAAACCATGTACATTAATGTTCCCTCATAAACCATGTACATTAATGTTCCCTCATAAACCATGTACATTAATGTTCCCTCATAAACCATGTACATTAATGTTCCCTCATAAACCATGTACATTAATGTTCCCTCATAAACCATGTACATTAATGTTCCCTCATAAACCATGTACATTAATGTTCCCTCATAAACCATGTACTTTAATGTTCCCTCATAAACCAATATAACAACTGAACGCGCACTAATATGGAAAACGAAGTCTAAGTCGTCCCCCGAAAGAAAACCTATTAGATTGCTCAGTACCCGGTGTTTTGACCAGCTGGGAGCACACCTAACGGGATGACCTCATGATGGGTCAGCGACCTGGAGTCAAAGAAGGCTGGACCATCTTGGGTCAGTTCACCGGACCATGAAGTCAGGGTTGCCCAAACTCGGGCTCAATATTTCCGACAGCCTTACACCAAAAAAAAACGCATTGCGCATCACAGGTATCTGGGGCTATGGGGGTGGGAGGGTTGGGGGTGTGATGGCATACGACGACTGATCCCTTCATTTCGTTATGACGTCACGCACGTGCGACATGGGACCGTGTCACGCACGCTATGTTTGGCTTGCGTGCCAAGGTATGGAACCCGAGCTGTGTGCCGAGGGTGGGTGAGCGGAGCTCATTGTGGGATTTATAGGGCTGCACGAAAATTGACATTATTTCTTTTAAACGGGAGGCGATATTTTTTTTCAGATCGTTTCGGAACATTGAAATTCATTCCTTGTTTTTAATTCCACAAAAGAATTGATTATGCTCTTTTGATTAAAAAAAAGTTTGAAATTGCCGTTTCAAAAAATCTGATGATCCGTTATCTTGAAATAACAATCGGTATCTTTTGATTTTGATTACATGTAACACGAATCTAAGGAATCGATTGCCAGTGCATCGTTTTTATTTTAAACTCCTTACTAAGACTGGCATTGTAAAATGGAGGTTAACTATGGTCTTACCTTACTGAGTGTTAGGATGAAGTGCTAACTATGGTGTTAACTTATTGAGTGGAAGCTAGTTGGGAAGGGGGGGGGGGGGCTAATCAGCGAATTCACAGATTCGATTATACTCATTTTTAAAACTGATCCCCGATTTCATGTTTGGACACAGTGTGTAAGAAAAAGTGATTCCATAGTAGGGCGCAGGGTTGTCCTATGTTACTGAAGTTGACAACCTGACCAAGGCAGTATCCATTCCATCACTAGCCTATCATACCCCTATACATACACCCTGTTTTACCTCCTTTTACTTCATCTCGGTGTCGACGTTACCCAATTGTAGCATAATACAATTTTTAAAGTATTTTGTGGTTCTCAACAATTCATCATCCATTGTTCACAATGAAGCCTCATTTTATACTATAAAATACCAAGTTAACATTTGGTCTTGCTCACATGCGCACAAACTGCAGGGTTGATTTCCTCTTCCGGTCCAAACACAGTTCTCTCCCCTTGATGCCAACAGAACTAGAAATACTCCTCCGTTGAAATAGTCCATCGTCATGGGTGTAGCACCCCATTAACTAATTGTTGATACGTTTCGTAATTAATATGGAATCAATTTAAATCATGACTCCGATTTCAAACAAGGATACAAACATGGACACATATTTTCTTTGGCAATAGGTTAGGGATAGACTAATTGAGTGCT
Source organism: Omphiscola glabra (assembly GCA_964017045.1). Classification (NCBI taxonomy): domain Eukaryota; kingdom Metazoa; phylum Mollusca; class Gastropoda; family Lymnaeidae; genus Omphiscola; species Omphiscola glabra. Next base: position 6,145,949 of record OZ024805.1, on the reverse strand, counting down.
GGATCGCCGCGATCAGGGATTCTCAATATACGCTACATGTATCACCATTAGCCCAGCTGATTGTTTAGGTGGGACACATAATTCTATTAATTTATACATACACAGATGACCAGAGCATTTTAAAGCTGAAATTACCCTAAAAATCACATGTGCGCATACAAACAATTTTAAGCAGTTTCTTTCTTTTTTTTTTTAGTGGTAATACATTTCCGACTTTTGAGAACACCAGCTGTATACAAATATATAGATCAGGGGTCTCCAAACTTTTTTCACGGCGGGCAGGATAACAAACAAAAAAAAAACCAAAAAAAAATGACGAGCGTGGGCCGGATAATGATTACGTACAATAATTTCAAGCCAGAACGAAATTTCAAGTACCGTCGGCGGGCCGGTTGTACTGGCCCGAGGGCCGTAGTTTGGAGACCCCTGATATAGATCATTAGTAATAGAGATTTTTAAAAAATGATGATATGTGATTGTTTGCGATATATTTTGTTTGCTGATATAGAATAGACAATCAATTTGTTTCAAACATTTTTTTCACATACTATCATGACCTTTGACCCAGGCATCCAATGAATAAAGCCAATATTTTGCCTCAATATTTGAAAAGATACAAATTTTATTTAGTAAAAAACTTTTGAGGAAAAATTGAGGTTTTTTTTTCATCTCCCTGTAAGTAGGGACGCTGTTTTTCCGGACATTCTGCGACAATAACAAATATCAACTACTTTACTCAGTGCTTCTCAAACTTTCCTTCAGGAAACGACCTGATTGAATTAATTGATTATTGGGGCAGGGTTGGTGGGGGATGTATCGAGCTGCGTAAATGTTTAACTATCTGCGGATCTATGACTGGGACTATGATCTGTGAATGTGACTTGGATCTATGACTGGGACTATGATCTGTGACTGTTACCAGGATCTGGGACTGTGGCTAGGACCTATGATTGTGAGTAGGACCTATGACTGGGACTATGATCTGTGACTGACTAGGAACTCTGAATAGGACCTATGACTGGGACTATGATCTGTGACTGTGGCTAGGATCTAGGACAGTGACTAGGACCTATGACTGAGACTATGACCTATGACTCGGACTATGAACTGTGACTGTGACTAGGATCTAGGACTGTGACTAGGACCTATGACTGGGAATAGGTTCTGTGACTGTGACTAAGATCTATGAATAGTTTTAGGATTTATGACAGTGAGTAGGATCTATGATTTGAACTATGATCTATGACTGGGACTAAGATCTATATATGTGACTAGGATCTATGACAGGGACTAGGATCTATAACGTGGATTCGCTACGTTGAACACCGCCTTAAGACGTACTGGTCCTTGGCATGGAACCCGATTCAAATTGCCACTAGGCCTGTGTCTGATTTAGTCTCAGAGAATATTTAACTTGTCGTGATCTCTAACTACCACCGTCATAGCGTGGTCGTAGAGATTACCTTCTTTCATTCTTTTTTTTCTTCTAAATAGCACAGCAATAACCGAATAGACCATCAATATTATTTTAAAGAAAGGAAAGAAAAAAACACAACCTGGTACAGCTCAAAATGAAAGATCAACAGCAATTCCCCACACGTGTGGCTGGCGACGGTGCCCGAGAGTAGGGCGCATCGATTGGAGTGGGCGACTGGCGCTAAGTTCGAACTCAAATAGGAACCGAAGAGCAGGGGGGAGAGGAAAAAAACAAAGGCATTGATCTTCGCTTCATAATTGACAAGGATAGAGTGGCGTCCCTTGTTGCTACCGACGCTGTGCCAGGTACACACAAAGAATGCTGGCGCCGTAACGTGATACCAGTTGGGCGTGAGATTATAAATAAATAAATAAAATCATAGAATCCATAGAATAATAAAAAAGAATAATAATTAAATGGCATGATATAATTTTGTTGGGTTTTTTTTAATCAGACCATAGGCCGTTTGATAAGGTTTTAACATAAATTCTTTATGAAATTTGAGCATATACATGTTGGTGTCTTGTGAGGTGAGTGGATTCGGTTTTAAAAAATTACGATTTCGGCTGTAAACACAGCTGTCACGTTGTCCCTGGATTCCCTGCGGCTGAAAGGGGTGGGGGAGAGGGGGCTCGGATATTTAAGTGACCCAAATTTGTGAAAAATTTGTGATGTGGGGGAAATATTTTAAATAGCATTGAAAATTAAAATAATAAAAACAGAAAACGCTAATGGAAGAAGCCAGCCATAAGTCACGTAACCATTCTGCTGCAAGTATATTATGTGAATGAGAGTGTCCGGTGGCAGAGTCGTAGCTAGAGTGCTGGGCGCCCGGGTACAAGATTCATTCTAAAGCTCCTATTTTTCTTTTTTCCACTCTCAAACCCATTATTTTCAATAATAAAATAATATCAAAGCCCATTTTGGCGCCCCTAAGTAGTCTGACGCCCAGGACATATGTCCCCCCTGCCCCCCCCACTTAGCTACGCCTCTGATCTGTGGACTACGTCGTAAAAATGCCATGGGTACTCGCTTCTGGTGAACAAAATGAGGAAGTGTACATTGTCGTAATATACATTGTTTACCATTTCATTTCACATCATCTCGCCAATACGTTTAATCTTGACACTCATATTCTGTTTTAGTCATGTTTAAATGTATTGAGTTCAAGGCAAAAGGATGGCGACGTTGTTCTCTTTGAAGTAGTGTGGAGATGCGCGTCCGCTGAGTGACTCTTTCGATTTAAAGAGGGAATTGTTTATTCAAATTCGAAGACATCGACATTTAATTCCATAATTTTACATCTACCAAATGTATTTATGTTAGCCATTGTTATTGTTTACTTTCAGCGTCCCACAATGAGATGCTGCAGGGAATTTTTGGACGTCGTCAGTCGCCGGAAGTCATGGGACGTGCGCAGTCTTCATCAAACGGAGCTCACGCGCAGCCTGAATGTCGTGGAGCTTATTGGCATTGGTGAGTACGAACATGGCAGGCGCCATTTTGATTTAAACTGAACAGGGGGGTTTGTTTACCACGAGTCAACAGGTTCAGCCGGTTGCCCCCCCCCCCCCCCCCGGTAAAGTACAAACAACTTCAGCGTTTCTGATCCTATTATTATCCCAAGTGTCCGACCTGGACAATACTGGACCTGTACCTTGGTAATATCTTGTTAAATTTCTTGATAATACCTTGGTAATATCTTGGTAACATTTTGTTAAATTTCTTTATAATACCTTGGTAATATCTTGGGTAATATCGTGGTAATATTTTGGTAATATTTTGGTAATATTTTTTTAATATTTTGGGTAATATATTGGTAATATTTTGGGTAATATCTTAGGAATATCTTGGGTAATATCTTGTTAATCTTGTTATTTTGGTAATCTATTGATAATATCTTGTTCAGATTGAGATTACAATTTTAAAGGCTGCGCTAAGCTGTTTTGGGGGGAAAGTGCTTAAAATTAGCCACGCAAATAACAATCCATGTTCCCCGACGACATCCGCTTTGCTCTGATCAACTGGTGGCCAACCTAAAAGCATTTTAACAGAATCACGAAATAAACTCCGCAAAAAAACGCCATGTTTTATTGACGGTAACTTTTGTTGAACGACTGGTTGGGAGTCCGCTTAGCAACATGGGGTTTGAAAAGAGCGTTCCTAAGAAGCCGTTTCGTTCCAGCGGCTAGTACAGAAGTGCTAGATCCAGCCCCCGGTACGTCTTTAGCGTACCGCTGGATTTTTGCCGCGGGATTGGAGTAAGGATATGCAAATATAGCTCGTGATTACACCATACTTTTGCTACAGCCAACGAACAAGTTCAGGCGCCTTCGGCCCCCTAGCTCAGAGAATGTCAATTAATCTCACCCCAATAAGGGGTGAATAAACGTATGTTATTTCTGTCCATGATTGTTGATTCGCGGCCAAACCCCGAAAACTGTACATCTGCCCCACATTCCCACCCCAACACCACACCTCACCCCAACACCACACCACACCCCACCCCAACACCACACCCCACCCCAACACCACACCTCACCCCAACACCACACCCCACCCCAACACCACACCCCACCCCAACACCACACCCCACCCCAACACCAAACCCCACCCCAACACCACACCCCACCCCAACACTACACCCCACCCCAACACCACACCCCACCCCAACACCACACCCCACCCCAACACCACACCTCACCCAACTCCCACACCTCACCCCAATACCACACCCCACCCCAACACCACACCTCATCCCAACACCACACCTCACCCCAACACCACACCTCACCCCAACACCACACCCCACCCCAACACCACACCTCACCCAACTCCCACACCTTGTTAATTAATTTGTTGTCAATGTTTCCTAATCAAATTTGAATATTTATGTGGCATTTAAGTGTTTTAAGTATCCATGTTATCCAGTTTCCATGTTATCCATATTATATATGTTATCCATTTTCTGTCTCAAAGAATATCCCTTTTCTCGTTGCGTAACTCATGGAACACTTTCCCCCACCTCACGGCACACTTGACTCTCCCCTCACGGCACACTTGACTCTCCCCTCGCGGAACACTTGACTCTCCCCTCGCGGCACACTCGACTCTCCCCTCGCGGCACACTCGACTCTCCCCTCACGGCACACTTGACTCTCCCATCGCGGCACACTTACCTCTGTCCCCTCATGGCGCATTTGACTCTCCCCTCACGACACACTTGCCTCCCCCATCGTGGCACTCTGACTCTCCCATCGCGGCACACTTGACTCTGTCCCCTCATGGCGCATTTGACTCTCCGCTTGCGGCACACTTGACTCTCCCCTCCGACACACTTGACTCTCCCCTCGCGGCACACTTGACTCTCCCCTCCGACACACTTGACTCTCCCCTCGCGGCACACTTGACTCTGTCCCCTCATGGCGCATTTGACTCTCCCCTTGCGGCACACTTGACTCTCCCCTACGACACACTTGACTCTCCCCTCGCGGCACACTTGACTCTCCCCTCCGACACACTTGACTCTCCCCTCCGAAACACTTGACTCTCTCCTCCGACACACTCGACTCTACCCTCGCGCCAGAGTGCGGTGCTTGTTGTGATCCCCCACGCACTATTGAGTGGAGTGTACCCGTCAATGATGAACTCCGAGGTTAATCGCACCCGAAGCGTGTTATTTACATTTCGTATTATGCCAGATTTTCAAAGGCCGCTGATTGTCATGCATGCCAGATAGCACGGTATCTGTTGGCAGCGCAGTCTCTAATCTCTGATATCCGATAGAAAACCTGGCTAGACTGTTAGTTTCCTTTTCAATATTCGATGTTTGAGCAATTTTTACTCTGTTTGCGGTTCAAAAATGTCGGCACGGTTTCAATGGGATGGACCTCTACAAATCGAGGGAGCGACGAGACACGTTGTACATAACGAGGTGAATATTTTCTGAGAAAAAAATCATGCAAAAGGCGCCGGTGGTTGTTGATGATGCACGACTATTGACAGTAAAAAAACTGTGATACTAGGATGGTGTATGACTTTTAACAATGACACCTGTGACACGAGGACGTTACATGACATTTGACATTGACATCTGTGATACTAGGACGACGTAAACATTTAGATGCTGAAATGAAAAAGAGAGAATAGGTCGAGGAAGAAGTAGATGATAAGGGTGAAGATAAGGTAGGGGGTAGAAAAATATGGGGGAGAAATGAGAATAATGTCAGGGAGAAGCAAAATGTAGCAAAGATTTTTTTTTTAACATAACAACTTCTTTTCAACGCGCTTATTTTCAAAGGTAAGACTGAAGTCTGTAATTAACCAAGCGCTTGCGCATGCTTTCGACTAATGGCAGACTTTGGTCACGTGGTAGGAGACTGTTTCTTCTCTGCTCTCAAATTAAAACCGGCGATAAATAACACTTCGTATTACTGCTCTCTCCCCTTAGTATTACTGCTCTCTCCCCTTATTTACCTGGGGCGCAAATTCAATATTTCCCTTGCATCTTAATTTATTGGCTATATTTAGAAAATGAATTTAAAATATATTTTGGTATTATTAATGTTTATAGGTTAAGATTGAAAGGGTAGATAACAATATGGATGGGTAATTTCTCAAACAATTGGAAAGCAGTATGTGAACGAGACATAGTTGATTTCAACATAAAGACAGTCATATAGTGTGCTATAGTTGAGACAGTCATATCGTGTGATATAGTTGAGACAGTCCCCCCCCGGGGCTCTAGTCGGCATGTCCGTCCCATAAATGGCATGTCGATAAAGAGGCGTTTGCCACGAACCCCCTGAAACGTTACCCGGGGGACATGATCACCGTGTAGGGGACCCGCGCCGAAAGGCAAAGGTAACGCACGGAAACTGCGTTAGAAAGAGCACGACTGCATGGTTTCCTACCAAGTGCAGCCGAAAATAACGTAGAAACAGGTCGGGATATGATTACAGTTGCCGCATGGATATGAGGCGAAGGCGTGTGGCGACCCTAGCCGATGATTCCAAATATGCAGACGTGAGGGTACTGCTCCTAGGCAACCTTCTCTTTTTGTCATTTCCCAGCTGCGGTGTGAATTAGTCATGCCGCAGAAAACCACGTAAACCCTATTAGAGGGCGTCTGTTAACACCTACGAGTCCCCCCGGGGTGGGAAGGGGGGTCTTTAGAGACGTAAATTATATCCACCCCAGCCCAAGGAAGTCCGGCCCGGTTGCTGTGTAAGCATCAACCCGGCTGGCCAGGCGTCCCTTCTCTGATGCGGCCTCACTCGCATAGTCAATCGAGTGGAAGGGTGGGTGGGGCCGTCTCAGGGGCGGGGAGCCCTCGGCATGCCGCTTCGCGGCCTGACTGGAATAAAGACCACGGGGGGAGTGGTTGAATGCCAGTTGGGGGCGGTGGAGGTGTGCTGGGGAAGACCTTATGAGCCTCGGCTCGATGGTCTGCTGATTTTCTTAAGTATGTTAGTTAGTTGAGACAGTCATATCGTGTGCTATAGTTGAGACAGTTATATCGTGTGCTATAGTTGAGACAGTCATATCGTGTGCTATAGTTGAGACAGTCATAAGGTGTGCTTTAGTTGCAAGTCTTACCTATTGACAGCAATATATCGATAGGCTTGGAGGTCGAAATGATCGTCGTGCACCATTGGATCACTCGCTTGCCCCTCTTATGTGTAGTGGGGAAATTCACCCCTCTCTGGTCCCTCTTTTTTGTCGTGGGGAATTTAGCCCCTCGCTGGAAGATCTTTTGGACAGATTCTACGGATTTTAATTATCATGTTAGTAGCCTAAAATCTTTTTTCCCAAAATTAGAACACTAATTCTATTTAGTAACTAATAAGATAAGATGTACATTAACACAGTTGGGTGGACGGAGTAAACTACCACTAACATAGCTTCAAATGATCTCCATTTAAGTGTACAAATGCAAAACTCAGTTCAGGTATATGTGCCAAAACTCTTTAAAAATGTTCTGGGGGAGGGGCTGACCTGCCACCCACTTTCGCTCGGGAGACTTCGGTATAATAAGAGTCCTCGATTTCCGCTCCCATTTACCCTCCTCGGTCAATCAATGCGGCAATGAAGGGTATCTTTTTAATCAATTAAACATATTTAACAGGTTAGTTTAGATTCAAATCTACAACTTACTCAAGTGAACGCCCCAGACAGCCTATTGCATTAATGATGGTAAGTTATATAAAAAAAGAAAGAAGCTTAACTTATGATATAATAGCTTCACGTTATGCGATCTTTTGGTGGGGAATATAATTCCCATTGTGCAGACAAGGCCAAAAATAGTTCCTATCCAAGTCACTGGTCGGTAAACCCATGGCTCCAGAGCCACATGTGGCGCATGTGACCCTTTCGAGGAACATATACGGCTTTTTTTTTTTTAAATAATCTAAAATGAAATGCTACTCACAAAATAGTTTTAATATATACAATTTATGAATTTGGTGCCTCAATCAAAGAAGATTGCTGATAACTGATCTAAGCCAATGGCTATGCTGTAGAGGGGACCCCTGATCTAAGCCAATGGCTATGCTGTAGAGGGGACCCCTGATCTAAGCCAATGGCTATGCTGTAGAGGGGACCCCTGATCTAAGCCAATGGTTATGCTGTAGAGGGGACCCCTGATCTTAGCCAATGGCTATGCTGTAGAGGGGATCCCTGATCTAAGCCAATGGCTGTGCTGTAGAGGGGACCCCTGATCTTAGCCAATGGCTATGCTGTAGAGGGGATCCCTGATCTAAGCCAATGGCTATGCTGTAGAGGGGACCCCTGATCTTAGCCAATGGCTATGCTGTAGAGGGGATCCCTGATCTAAGCCAATGGCTGTGCTGAAGAGGGGACTCCTGATCTTAGCCAATGGCTATGCTGTAGAGGGGATCCCTGATCTTAGCCAATGGCTATCCTGTAGAGGGGACCCCTGATCTTAGCCAACGGCTATGCTGTAGAGGGGACCCCTGATCTAAGCCAATGGCTATGCTGTAGAAGGGACCCCTGATCTAAGCCAAGGGCTATGCTGTAGAGAGGACCCCTGATCTAAGCCAAACGTTTCGCTGTAGAATGTCCTTAGTTTAAATACTTCTTCAGTTCTTTTCAATTTCTCTCTTGCTGGCATCCAGTGCTACTCCTGCTGGCATCCAGTGCTGCTCCTGCTGGCATCCAGTGCTGCTCCTGCTGGCATCCAGTGCTACTCCTGCTGGCATTCAGTGCTACTCCTGTTGGCACCCAGTGCTGCTCATGCTTGCATCCAGTGCTACTCCTGCTGGCATCCAGTGTTGCTCTTCCTGGCATCCAGTGCTACTCCTGCTGGCATCCAGTGCTGCTCCTAAAGGCATCCAGTGTTGCTCTTTCTGGCATCCAGTGCTACTCCTGTCGTTAAGGAGTTAGACTTGTTTTGAAAGGCATAATAAGAATAAGGGTGGACACTCGTTCGGAAGGTCACTGATGTGTGTGGACACTGGTGGGGTGGACACTGATGGGGATGGACACTGATAGGTGGATACTGGTGGAGCTGGGCACCTGTGGGGGTGGACTGGTAGAGGTGGACACTGGTGGGGGTGGACTGGTGGAGGTGGACACCCATGGGGGTGGACACTGGTGGGGATGGACACTGGTGGGGGTGGACTAGTGGAGGTGGACACTGGTGGGGTGGACTGGTGGAGGTGGACACCGGTGGAGGTAGACACATTGTGGGACTGGACACTGGTGGGGATGGACACTGGTGGGGGTGGACTGGTGGAGGTGGACACTGGTGGAGGTGGACACCGGTGGAGGTGGACACTGGTGGGACTGGACACTGGTGGGGGTGGACTGGTTGAGGTGGACACTGGTGGGGGTGGACTGGTGGAGGTGGACTGGTGGAGGTGGAGTAGACACCGGTGAGACTGGACATTGGTGGGGATGGACACTGGTGGGGATGGGGATGGACACTACTGTGTGTGGACACTGGAGAGTTATGACACTGTTGATGGTGGACACTAGAGGGGAGTACATTCAAGGATGTTTTCTTACTTAGAGACAAATGTGTCTTGAAACACGCCCCGACGATAGTGTGACCTGCATCTGTGTGCCCACATGGGAAAATGTGCCCGCTGAAAATATGCCCGTTGACACTGTGCCTGGTTACAATGTATCCGGTTGCAATATATGCCAACATTCGGAGTGTTGTTTTCTTTTTCTTTGCCAGTTCCCCCCCCCCTTTGTATGCCAAATCGGTCTTCGTTTGATTCCAGATCGAAGCTTGGCACAACGCCTCGTAATGATTCTCCCAGAGGCGGACAGTAATTACAGCCTATGAAAGGGGAGGCAGGGGGTCGAGGGAGAAGGGGCCTATGAAAGGGGAGGCAGGGGGTCGAGGGAGAGGGGGGAGTGAAATTTCCTAAAGGGGTTCTTTTAAATAAAATAAAAATTATGCGCTTTGAAATAGATAGAGAAGTGCGGGCATCAAAGTGCACATTTAAATAAAAAATATTTTTATTTTCTAAGGTTAATTTAATGAAAATATTATGGGTGAAAAGTCTTTGACGGGAATTTAAGTGAATTTGAAGAAAAAATTAGAATTGAGATTACAATAACAACCTCGGACAGTTATCTGAAGCACACATTCTGATAAATATTCCAAAAACATTCTGTAAAATTTCCCTCCAAAATTCAAATCATATTTGGAAAGAGCTTTATCCCAGAAGGAATGACACGAAGAGGTAATAGATTGATCTCAGATGGAATGACATGAAGAAGGTAATAAATTGATCTCAGATGGAATGACACTAAGAAGGTAATAGATTGATCTCAAAAGGAATGGCAACAAGATGTACTATTTAAGTCGTGATTTTAAACAAGTTCTCAGTCTGTCAAAACGACAGGTCATCGCCATTGTTACATCACAGACCGCCTTCGGGTCAGAGCTACACCATAATTATGTCACATCTGCAACATCATGTGCTCGTAGCTCCGTGCCTTGCCCTGCAACCATCAGATTACAGCCATGTATCATTTGACCACCATTAGATTACAGCCATGTATCATTATACCACAATTTGATTACAGCCGTGTATCATTTGACCACCATTAGATTACAGCCATGTATAATTTTAACACCATTACAATACAGCCATGTATCATTTGACCACCATTACAATACAGCTATGTATCATTTGACCACCATTACAATACAGCCATGTATCATTTGACCACCATTACAATACAGCCATGTATCATTTGACCACCTTAGATTAGAGCCATGTATCATTTCGACCATCTTAGATTAGAGCCAAGTATCATTTGACCACCTTACATTAGAGCCATGTATCATTTGACCACCATTAGATTACAGTCATGTACCAACGACCGCCATTAGATTAAGGCAATACATCATTTGAGCCCAATTAGCTCAAGACTACACCTTCATTATGTCTCAACTACAAAATAATTTCCTGGTCAATCCATGTCCAGTTCGACCACAATTACGTAAAGGCAATGTGTCATTCTAAGAAGGCGACATCATCTTTCTGGCTCAAAACCTCATTCTTTTCTTCCCACCGCTGACTTTCAGCTCCGAACGCTGCCTAAACCCACTTGAGGTAACACCCTTGGCACACTACCGTTTGAAGGACGCTCTCAAATCTAATCCAAGGCCAACTGCAACAACTTGCGTCTGCTCTCACTTCCCTCCCGCGATCAAACCCGAACTCGCTCGAGCGGCTACCAAGGGAGCAATCAGGTCAGCCGCGCATACACATTACAGGGTTCCATTGCACCCGTCATCGCACGGTGCGCATTGGTGCGACAATGAGTGTTGAGCCGTTCCTCTGGCTACGTTTAAACATGCATACTGATAAATATTTTGCCCGGTGTGACTCTAACCATTCTAACGACCAGTTGTGACCGTAAGCAATTGCTAATAAATAAATTAAATTTCTCCCATGTGGTCATTCCATTCAATAGAACAATATGACACATAGACCAACTGAAAACGCAGCGTAGTCAATAAATAAATTAAATTTCTCCCATGTGGTCATTCCATTCAGTTGATAATATGACACATAGACCCAACTGAAAACGCAGCGTAGTCAATAAATAAATATTCAGATATTTTGACATTTTTATACTTTCATGGGGAATTTTCAAACTTTATTATCAATTTTTCTCAAAACTCTCAAAACCTGACATCACTGGGTTATTTTCCTTTGAACCCTTCTTTATATCAAATTTTTAAACAAGCGGGGATAATTTGGAAGCTGTATGTCCGACTTGACCGTAGTGTGTTTACCTTTGACCCCGGGTATGGAACGTCCAAATAGAAGGCCCCACCAAATAAAATAAAAATACAAAGGGAGCTGATTATTTACATTTGATTTCGGTCATTAATCAAAAGTCGAATTATCTCAAGGCAGGGATTCGACTCCGTAATTTTCTTGAGACATCAAACTTTAACTTTATCACTATCTTGTAAGGACGTCTTCAAAGAAGTAATTTAGTATTTCACTCCTTTCAAAAACCATACAAAGCCCAACTGCCGTTATACCATTGATAATTATATTAAAATTATGGAAATTATTGTGGGCAACTTTTCATTGTTTAGCATTTTCAATGTAATTTCTTACCAGTTCTTAAAAGCCTTTTCATTCAATTTTGTAAAACTATTATTAAAAAACGCTATCAAATAGTCTTTTTTAGAGTAGAAAGTTCAAAGTCAGTCATTATATGTATGGAACAATGTATGGAACAATGTATGGAACAATGTATGGAACAATGCGTCCAAGGACTGCTCAAGCATTGAGTTGGCCCGTCCAAGGACTGTTCAAGCATTGAGTTGGCCCGTCCAAGGACTGTTCAAGCATTGAGTTGGCCCGTCCAAGGACTGCTCAAGGTTGGTCCGTCCAATGACTGATCAAGCATAGAGTTGGCCCGTCCAAGGACTGTTCAAGCATTGAGTTGGCCCGTCCAAGGACTGCTCAAGGTTCGTCCGTCCAATGACTGATCAAGCATAGAGTTGGCCCGTCCAAGGACTGTTCAAGCATTGCGTTGGCCCGTCCAAGGACTGCTCAAGGTTGGTCAGTCCAATGACTGATCAAGCATAGATTTGGCCGTCCAAGGACTGTTCAAGCATTGAGTTGGCCCGTCCAAGGACTCACTACTCACAAATAACAACAACTATCATGCCTACAGATAACAACAACTATCATGACTACAGATAACAACATCTATCACGACTACAGATAACAACAACTATCACTCCTACAGATAACAACAACTATCACGACTACAGATAACAACAACTATCACGACTACAGATAAACTACAACTATCACGACTAAAGATAACAACAACTATCACGCCTACAGATAACATCTATCACGACTACAGATAAACACATCTATCAACTATCACGCCTACAGATAACAACAACTATCACGACTACAGATAACAACAACTATCAACTATCACGCCTACAGATAACAACAACAATCAAGCCTACAGATAACAACAACTATCACGCCTACAGATAACAAAAACTATCATGCCTATAGATAACAACATCTATCAGGACTACAGATACCTTGCGTGGACCAAGGACTATCATGCCCACAGATATCTTAAGTGGACCAACAATTATCACGTCTACAGATACATTTGTTGGCCAACAACTATAACGCTTAAGGATACCTTAAGTTGTAGCCAAATTGTTACGCCTAAATAAAAATATAAAAGCTATTTTTAGAGTGTTGTTATCTGTACGTAAAACCAAGGACTTGTTATTGGGTCATTCCTGTCCTTGAGTTGAGTTTTTGGCACAGTCTCCGTTCAGTTCTGATGATAGGGTCGACATCATTGCTCTAGATTTCATATGCCTGGTTGCGATCACATAGATTGGCGTCTAGCCCCTGCCCCCCCCCCCTTTTCCCAGCCAAAAAAAAGTGTGGGGTGTGTAGTTTTCTCTCAATCTATTAGCTTTTTTTTGTGCTTTCAAACATCGGATATGGGAGGTACAAGTCAATGTTGAAAATTAGAACCATTGATTTAACGTGTAGCCCAAAAAAAATAAAAAATATGGTAGCGCAATTAGTTGGACGCGTCAGATACACGGCCGGGATGTGGGTAGAAAGGTGGAGTGCGGTGCCATCAGAGTGAAACAAAGACATCTCACACTACAAAGTGACATGCATGAAATTGATTTCCGCTCTCGCTGCTTGGTGAGAGTTCTTTTAAATTCAACTTGCATTACATCCGGGCCTCCACGGAGGACGAAATAAGAAGACATGCTTTGCCATCAAGATGACGCGATGACCAGCGCTCAAGTTATGCGTTCAGTTAATGAACTTTTTTTTTTTTAAAAACTGTTCATGGGTTCTAAAATGCAGGCCTTTCAATGAAGGCATCAAAAAAAAAAAAGATTAGCTTGTGGCTGCGATTCTGGCCCCCGGAGGGGTGAGAAGATGGAGTAAAGTTATTTCCTTTGAATTTAATGGGTAAGATTAGTTGCTAGAAGGTATGATGACGTCGGTAAAAAACAAATTTTGTTAATCTTTTACCCAAAATGTGTGATTTTTTAGACGCTACAGCGTGATTTCCCGCTTACTGTCTACCGCCAGGCAAGATGATCTTTCTGTTGTCCTTCTTTGTCTGCTGTTGAAGACCTTCCAGGCAAGATGACCTTTCTGTTGTCCTTCTTTGTCTGCTGTTGAAGACTTTTCAGTCGCAACGTCCGTTGTTTAGTTGTGTGATCTTTCTGGTTTTTACCTGTTCTGTGCGTACTCATATTGCTTGAACATGGACGCCACATAACTGTAATCTCTACAAGACTCCATCACATGATCCGAAACATGACTCCGACACGACGCCGTAACGTGACTCCGACACATGACTCCGACACATGACTCCGTCTCATGACTCCTTCCATGAATAACATGTTGCTGTGGTCACCACTGCTGACACCAATTTGAGAAACGTTTATATTTACTTAGGGTACATTTTGCACCAGCCTGCTCGTCTTGTTTTCTATTTCTATTTAGAAATGTCCAAGAAACACAGCCATGTTTAAATCACACAATTTCCCCCCCCCCCCCTTTGCAAACGGTCCTTCAATTTTCTACCTGTTTGTCCGCTCGTTTGTATCTCCCGTTAACCTGACATCGATTCACTCCCCTTTTAGCCAGCCGTTCTTGCGCGTGCGCTGTTAACCCTTTCCGGTGAATCGCGCGAGTCGTCTGCCTTGGTGCAGACGACTAATCCATAAAACATACAAGTCGGTACATCTGCTTTTAAACGCAATAAACAAAGAGATGGCATGTCGATAGAATCCGTCCAGAGACGAACCGTCAACTGTCGCTTGGTGGAGTTTGTTGTTGTTTTGGTTTTCTTTTTTTTTAAACCAAGGATCCCCAAGCTATGTTTCAGGGATCCCCAGGTTTGTATCTTGATATCCGCTCAGCTGTGTATCAAGGGTCCTCAAGCCTGTCTCCATGATCCCCAAAAGTTTGCATTTGGGATACCGAAACTGCGTCTCACGGGCCAATTTAGGCAGTGGAATGCAGGGTCGTATGAAAGGAAGGGTGCCGTATGAAAGTAAGGGTGCCGTAAGAAAGGAAGGGTGCCGTATGAAAGGAAGGGCGCCTTATGAAAGGAAGGGTGCCGTATGAAAGGAAGGGCGCCGTATCAAAGGAAAGGTGCCGTATGAAAGGAAGAATGCCGTATGAATGGAAGGGTGTCATATGAAAGGAAGGGCGCCGTATCAAAGGAAAGGTGCCGTATGAAAGGAAGAATGCCGTATACGTGACAGCGTAGTGGTACAATGTATGAGTCCTTTTAGAAATGTTCTACTACAATGGTTATATTTTGTTTTCATAAACTGGATTGGACGAATCCAGGCGAATTCCCAAGACATTCGGGATTTTACAGTTCTGGACTTACAAATGGTGGCTTTTTATACATTGATATTAGGTGGCTTTTTATATAAATTTATATTGTTTTTTTTAAATAAATTGATATTATGTAATTTTTCAAAAATTGATGTAGGTGGGTGTTTTATACTTTGATATTATGTTGAGGTTTTTAACAAATGTCTTAACTTAAGGATATGCATCATCGAACACTCGCCCTCAGCCCCAACCAATACATAGACAGTGCAATAACGTAACTAACTGATCAGGTCACCCAGCCGTGTCCAGCTAGTGGGCATCAACTGCCTTGTATACTTATCGGCCATCAGTCAGTCTTGCGTGTTGTTTTTTTTTGTGGGACACCTTCGGATCAGACTTAAACAGATCAGATGACACATTACAGAAACACTTAAGTTAACAAGCTTTAAACGTGGTTGACTTAAACGTATCCCCCCCTTTCCACTCCGACCCCAGTTTCCAAACTGTTAGTCTTTTAAAGCCCTTTTATCTCATACAAATTTGAGAACCATCGTCTCAAACTGTTTTTTTTTTTTAAGTGTTTTTTCCCCCTTCAATAAACATGTGAACGATTGCGTTGTCCTCATTTGCTGCCAAGCGTTGAGCAAGGTATCAACTAGGACATTATCTTGGTGGCTGTAAGCTTGCCCAGGGGTTTAGAGGATTTGTGTGCTAGAGGCTTGTATGGATTTTAGTATAAGGCAAGCAAAAACCTTTATGCATGCACTTGATGTCCTCAAGTGGTCCTCAAAACATGGGATGGCCGGACAGATGTTTAAGAGAGAAGATTTGAAGAAAAATTCAGAAGCCCAAAGATCGGCACGTAGATATGAGGTTTGGGTGGGTGACTCGATACATAAGGTGTCCTAATACATAAGGTGACTTGATACATAAGGTGACTTGATGCATAAGGTGACTTGATGCATAAGGTGACTTGATGCATAAGGTGACTTAACACATAAGGTGACCTGATACATAAGGTGTCCTAATTAATAAGTTGACTTGATACCTAAGGTGACCATGAATAAGGTGACTTGATGCATAAAGTGACTTGAGAAATAAATTCATTTGATGCATAAGGTGACTTGATTAATAAGGTGACTTGATACATAGGGTTACTGGGTGCATAAGGTAACTTGATGCATACGGTGACTTGATGCATAAGGTGGCTTGATGCATAAGGTGACTTGATACATAAGGTGATTTGATGCATAAGGTGACTTGATACATAAGGTGACTTGGTGCATAAGGTGACTTGATGCATAAGGTGACCTGATACATAAGGTGGCTTGATACATAAGGTGACTTGGTGTATAAGGTGACTTGATACATAAGGTGACTTGATACATAAGGTGACCTGATACATAAGGTGACTTGATCGATAAGGTGACTTGGTGCATAAGGGGACTTGATGCATAAGGTGACCTGATACATAAGGTGACTTGACACATACGACGGCCTTTTCTTTTTGGTTTTCTCCTATTTCCTTTAATTATTTTCTATTCAGAACATCGGCAGGGCTCTACTCCTTAGGTCATCACCATGTCCACTGATTACGATTCCCAAAGCTGAGAACCATTGATTTGTTTAGTGTGTATTTTTCCCACTGAAGAGTTCAAAGTTCAAAGTTCAAAGCATGTATACATGTAATGCTATGGAATTGTATTTTTAACGAGCGACTGTCAACAAATATCGTCTGCGAACAACGTGGCGTCTGTTGCTATGGTTTTGGCGTCAGAAACTGTTGCTGTGATTTTGGCGTCAGAAACTGTTGCTATGTTTTCGGTGTCAGAAACTCTTTCTATGGTGTTACGTCAGAAACTGTTAGTATGGTTTCAGCGTCAGAATCTGTTGCTATGGTTTCGGCGTCAGAATGTGTTGCTGTGGTTTCGGCGTCACAATCTGCGGATGAAATGTAAACATTCGGAAATGAGATTTCTACGAACATCATCCGTTGTTTGTTATTGTAGCTATTATTTTATTCGTCACGAAAAA
The DNA here is from genome assembly GCA_964017045.1 of Omphiscola glabra. Taxonomy (NCBI): domain Eukaryota; kingdom Metazoa; phylum Mollusca; class Gastropoda; family Lymnaeidae; genus Omphiscola; species Omphiscola glabra. Next base: position 6,128,564 of record OZ024805.1, on the reverse strand, counting down.
GATCGCACTATGGCGTATATCAATTGAAATCCGTGTGGAAATAAAATTTACAATAATTATAAAAAAAAATGCTTTACGCCGCAATTTACGGTCCTCAAATTATTTTTTTTTCTTCTCAAGTTTTAGGAAGCTATGGATGGGCTGTTGTGGACTTGTGTAGTGGTTGGGGGAGATTTAAACAAGGATTTTGGCCAGGGAAATTTGCCGAGTTAGTCCACTTTTATCTTATGTACTTAACTCCCTAAATGCATGTTATTCCAGGAGAAATTAAATAACCTACTACATATCCCACAAGAACTGGCACACGCCCCTGACACAAGAGGATCAGTAAACGCCCCCCCCCCCTTTTTTCCCCCTGTCCACAGAACTCTAGAAATAATTAAAATAGCGTGCCTGTTTTAGCTGGCGTTTATTTGAATTTGCATTTGATCTCCTGGCCGGCATTGTTCCTATGGAGATTTACTGGCGGGTTCCAGGCCCATCGATGGCCGGATCCGTTCAGGAAGCCGTTTCAAAAGCAGACGAGAGCTGCCTCGTAAATTTCAATGTGTCGAGATCATTTTGTGAGGCTGGAGTTCGTGCAGACGAGATCCCTTGATCTGGCAGAGCAGTGCTATCCAACCAGCGACCAGCGGGACGCATTCGGCCCGTAAACTGATTTGAAATGGCCCGCCAGAGCTTGAGAAATTTTTATGATATGTGAGAAAAGATAAAACACTTTTGGGTCAATATTTTCAAAATATATTCATTAACTAAGTATTGTTGGAAAATCGTGTGAGAGCTCATGAGAATTTGTAACATTGAAAGGGAATGTTGTTGGGGATGTACAAAAGCTAAGGAATCGGATGGCTCAACATGTAGAAATAATTTATGTTAAGTACATCAGCAGTGAAACATGGGAGGGGGTGACAGGAAATCGGATACTATCTTCTTCTTTCCGCTTCTCGTACAGGGGCGGCGCCGCTGGGTATCGGGTATGATCACTAAAGGTGTTGGGAAACAATTAATTTGGAAACCAAATGTAGCGTGATGTGTAGCTGTTTGATGTGTAGCTGTTTGATGTGTAGCTGCTTAATGTGTAGCTGTTTGGTCACGCTAAAAATGTCCATGCCCTCACCAACGGGACAGAGTAAGGTAAAAATAGATAGACGAGCAGGTAAGTCTTCGAGACAGAGTAAGGTAAAAATAGATAGACGAGCAGGTAAGTCTTCGGGTCAGAGTAAATCGAGATGGGAACTGGGTTAGGAAAGGTGTCCTTCAGTTGGCAGTGTGAACCGTTTTGGTACACATGTTATTTAAACAGTCATGGGACAGAGTGAGTCCTTCCTCTATTGCGACGCTGGGGACAAGTACCTGGTATTCAGAAATCGGAGCATGGGACGTTCAAATCTTGAAAGCAGACTACAAATTGTGTGTTGGTAGTTAGCACAATTCAGTCCTAGCAAACAAGACCCATGGTGGGGGTTAGGCTGCAAACAGCAAAGCTTAGTGACGCAAATGCGCACCGAGCGATGCCCCATAGGCACATACTTCTGGCGGCTAGACAATAGGGATCCTACCTGCCGGCATTGCAGTCTGGTCCTGGAGACGCTAGCGCATCTGTTGACCGAATGTCCCTCACTAGATCTCCCGGGAGAAGCCAGGGCGGTTGGGGAACCCTACGTGAGGAAAATGTTGTATGGCACAGCTCAGCAGATGGAGCTGGTTGCCAATTTACTAGCCGGGGTCATAAGAGAGTAATCTCAGACCTTTACCAGAATATGTGTGTTAGTTAATCATAGAGGAATGGTGAGAGACAGTTGAAACGATTCTTGAAAATGTTTTTTTTTTTTTTTGTTTCCAATTTAAACAAACTTAAGAATGCGTGGCCAAATGAATCCTGGAAGACGTATTTTTCTTCTGATGAATTTCCACTACTCTGGTAATAGTGTAACACAATTTTGACCTTGTGATCGCAAAGCACCTACGTCGGTGAAGTTGGATTCTCTGTAATGACCAACATCAAGTCCTAACAAAACAAAGTTAAGCTTTGACAGTAAAACCTTTATCAAATCCAATGAGAACAGGCGCTAGAAATATCTCAAATTAAGAAAAGCTCAAGTGCAGGTCAAAGAAAGCTACATCATTTAGGAAGTGCTACCATTTTCAGATTCATTTATGTTCGTGTTGAGCAGTTTATGTTATGGTTCATAACATTATTTATAAATTTAGTTAAGAATTAGTAATAAAGTGAATACATTTCTAAAGTTTTAAAGCAATCTTTCTTTTGACATGAAGTCTAAAGGGTTGGACAGCACTGAACCAAAGCCACGCCATCCTATACCCTTCACCCTTCATCTCACCAGACCAGTCAACTCGTTTGTAAATGACGGAAAGGTAGCTACTTTATGTAGCCACTAGATCATGATAATGTCGCTATTTAAAATAGACAATTAATAGTTATCTCATAGGTCTTTATAGTAGCCACTTAATAATCACCTCCGAGGACTTTTTAGTAGCCACTTAATGGTGACCTTCAACATACATAAATGTATTTTTTGAAATCGCCACAAGTCCCAGAATCCTGTGTTCAGACGACCGTTTTGATTAGGGAAGACAATCACATCCTGTTAAAATTCTCTTCCGGTCAAGTTAATGCCCTTGCAACGCTGATTCCATCCGGGGTTCCGTGTCCAAAGTTAAACCTCGCAGTAAATGAGTTCTCGTGATTCGGTGTGAGGGAACGGTCACATTTCCTGGTGTGTGTGGGGGTTGCAGGCTGCAAAAAATAGCATTGCTTTGGCTGAGTGGGTTCAGCCAGGTGGCTTTTTAGGTATGTGAGGGGCTGAGGATGAGTGGTGGTTAAATGAGTGATAAGGTATGAGGGACTGAGGATGAGTGGTGGCTAAATGAGGGAGAAGGTGTGGAGGGATATAAACGTTAAGAAAGGGTATACCAATATTAAATACATTTATACTAGTTAATTGAACGATCTAAACTGAAGGAACTATCAGATTATTACGGGCAGTGCATAACATTTTCATATTGTATTTCAATTAACATTGTACTTTTTATGTAGAGTCAACATATCACATATAATATGAAATCCAAGTTCTATATAGAGTACAAAATTGCAACTCTGTGTTACCGCTGCTTCCATGACCTGGCACCGTCCTATCTCAAAGCGCTTATGTACCCACTAGACAACTCCGCTCATCCGTTAGTGGTAAACTCTCGATACCGCGTGTTCGCCTTGAGACTTACGGAAGGCGCACTTTCGCATTTGCTGGCCCAACAATTCGGAACACCTTTCCTGTCGCTCTCAGAAGCAGCCAGACACTGGAGTCCTTCAAACCGATTTGAAAACACATCAGTTTCGCAAACATCTGCTGGGGTGATGTTGTCTACCATCTTTTTCCAGCTAGCTATTATCTCCTAGATGCATATTGGCTTGTGTTGTTTATGGTTGAAAGGTGATGTAATACTTTTCTGAGCTACATAACATGACGTCATATGATTGAATGTCAGTTCTGAGCTACATAACATGACGTCATATGATTGAATGTCAGTTCTGAGCTACATAACATGACGTTATATGACTGAATGTCAGCTCTGATCTACATAACATGACGTCATATGATTGAATGTCAGTTCTGAGCGACATAACATGACGTCATATGATTGAATGTCAGCTCTGAGCTACATAACATGACGTCATATGATTGAATGTCAGCTCTGAGCTACATAGCATGACGTCATATGATTGAATGTCAGCTCTGATCTACATAACATGACATCATATGATTGAATGTCAGTTCTGAGCTGCATAACATGACGTCATATGATTGAATGTCATGAACCAAACAAAACAACGTGATCAGATAGAGAGAGACATATCCATAATGGATACCTCCAAAATTATTAATGTGGAAATCAAAGAACACGGGCGATCAGATTTGCTTTCATGCCCATCAATTCCCCAACATGGACACCCCTATTTTCCCCGCGCGCCCCCCCCCCACCCCCCTCGGCACCATTGCACCATTACCCCCCCCCTCTCCATACGCACTCGTTGGTCGCTGACCGGCTATTGCTGTCCAAGGATATTTACGACAGCAATCGTTTTGAGCTGCCACGTGCACGACGTGCAGCCATGTTTTATCCGCGAAGCAAGTGAAAAGGGGGAAAAAATGGCGTCATAAATATCCCCCCCAAACTCTCAAAACGTCCTTGACATTAACCGCGTGATTATGGGATCAGTGGAGCAGATTATTAAACTCTCAGAATTCAAGAGGGAGCCATGGGGTAAAAACTGTGGTCAGGGGAACATTAACGATAGCTTTTCTAATGGCATTTTAAATACAAAAATTTTTGTTGTTTTTTTTATTTGAAACTAAATATGGATATTTTATGCTCGGTTTCCTGCAGCTAAGTTTTCTTCAGCAAAAAAAAATTTAAAAAACCGGTATGAATATTATTTTTAAATTGCTAGAGATTATTTAATGGCAATGAACAATTTTATTATCAATGTATATAAATTTACCAAATTGGACTCTGGCCACATGAAGCAATGGTGACATTGTTTGCGTTGCGTCTCTGACCAAAAGGTGGTGGGTTCGAATTTCGTTCAGGGTCGTCCCCAGCTATCGGTGAAGTAGCCTGGTGTAATAGACGCAGTAGCCAAGTAAGACTGCCAAGTAAGACAGCAAAGTAAGACAGCCAAGTAAGACAGATAAGTAAGACAGCCAAATAAGACAGATAAGTAAGACAGCCAAGGAAGACAGCCACAGAAGACTGCCAAGTAAGACGGCAAGTAAGATTGCCAAGTAAGATTGCCAAGTAAGACGGCCAAGTAAGACGGCCAAGTAAGAAGGCCAAGTAAGAAGGCCAAGTGAGACGGCCAAGTGAGACGGCCAAGTGAGACGGCCAAGTGAGACGGCCAAGTGAGACGGCCAAGTGAGACGGCCAAGTGAGACGGCCAAGTGAGACGGCCAAGTGAGACGGCCAAGTGAGACGGCCAAGTGAGACGGCCAAGTGAGACGGCCAAGTGAGACGGCCAAGTGAGACGGCCAAGTGAGACGGCCAAGTGAGACGGCCAAGTGAGACGGCCAAGTGAGACGGCCAAGTGAGACGGCCAAGTAAGACGGCCAAGTAAGACGGCCAAGTAAGACGGCCAAGTAAGACGGCCAAGTAAGACGGCCAAGTAAGACTGCCAAGTAAGACGGCCAAGTAAGACGGCCAAGACGGCTATTAATAGGGAGGATGTAAAACGTTGTTTTTTCTTTAAAGTCTCAAACACCGAACACAGAAGACAGCTACGAAATATACGCGTGCTTTTCTTTAAAGAGATCGTCTGTCTGCGATTAAATAACTGTAGACCTACCAGTTAAGCTACAGCTGTCTGCGTTTAAATAGCTAGTTAAGTTACAGCTGTCTGCGTTTAAATAGCTAGTTAAGTTACAGCTGTCTGCGTTTAAATAGCTAGTTAAGTTACAGCTGTCTGAACAAATCCGGAACACATTTTAAAATCCGAAACTGCAAAGGTCTGATGAAGTAGAAAATAATGATTGCCAAAATGTTCAGGTCAGACTATCTCCCAGGGGGACAATATAATAGACTCTTTTATCGTCTTGTTTCAGGTCTTCGAGGTAGTCCGTCTGGTTCTTACTTTTGTTTTTACAATTTTTTAAAGATATGGAAAAGGGGGGGGGGGGGGGGTCTTAGAAGTTATGATTGTTTAAAGCTGAGCTCAGCGACCTGCAGTTGCATAGCGAGGGGGGCAAGGGGGGCATCATGCCCCGGGCGCTACTCACAAAGGGGCGCCAAATGGTATATTTTACATATAACATTGTATGGTTTTCGAATAGGGGGGACGCTAAAAAGGTATTGTGCCCCGGGCGCGAGTTAAGCTCGCTACACCACTGGCGACCTGTCTTCTTTACACGCGCCACACTCTAAGCCGCATAGGTAATTCTGCGGCACAGCAGAAATAAAATACATGCGAAAGTAGTCTACTTATCAACACTCAGCAGGCAATGGAAAAATGGCGTGTAACACTACAATGTTAAACAAGATCAGATGTCACACAATTGTCCGCTATCAGCTGTTCGTATGGACACGGACACACTTCTGTATTCACCCGGCTTGACAGTTGGTAACAGTTTACATCATCTGCTAGGAATCTTGGTTATATTCTTTCTAACAACATTTCTCTCGATAAACATATCTCTCACATTTGTCGTTCTGCATACACCGCTATCCGTCAGATCATCTCCATCCGCCACTACCTCACAGTTAGCGCAACAAAAACCCTAGTCTATGCTCTTGTTCTCTCTTGTCTTGACTATTGCAACTCTCTTCTGCCAGGCTCACCAAAGCACTTCATAGAAAAACTACAAAAGTTCAAAACTCAGCTGCTAGGTTAGTTCTAAAGGCAAAAAAACGGGATCACGTCACTCCACTACTCCACTCACTTCATTTTCTCCCTATACAGGCACGCATTGATTACAAGCTGTCTGTTCTATGTCACAACTCTTTCTCAGATTCCTGCACTTCCTATCTAAACGAACTTCTTTCTGTTTATTCACCCCTGCGGCAGCTTCGCTCCTCCTCAGACACGCGTATTCTGTCCGTTCCCCCTAAAACATATGGTGAACGATCTTTCTCTTTCTGCGCCCCTAGCCAATGTAATTCTCGGCTACTATACATCCGCAACATACCAACCACCCAGGCCTTCAAAACTGCACTCTCTTTAAAACGCATCTCTTTAAACTCTACTACCCCGACTGATCCCCCCCCCCCCCCCACGACCGATAAACGATGCTGCTGGCTGCCGTCCATGGCGTGACATGTACAAGTTCTGGTGTGGGTGGGGTGAATATGCATTTGTTTTTGTTTTCTTTGTTATACATCTGTTCTTTATCACATAAAAGTATTTTATTTTATTGTCACGATTATATCGCTTATGCTAATATTTTTATCTACAGCGTGGTGAGTCCAGCCCTAGGCTGGGGTACCGTGCTATATAAGACAACTAATAATAATAATAATAAATAGCAAACCTAATAGGCTTGTCCGTGTTCTTGTTAAAGCAAGGCGGTCTTATGATATGTGTGTGCCTAAATACAGTCTGTACTATTCCTTCTGTTATATTGATTCACTTAAACATTTGATTCACTTAAACATTTGATTCACTTACACATTTGATTGACTTAAACATTGGATTCACTTAAACATTTGATTCACTTAAACATTTGATTCACTTAAACATTGGATTCACTTAAACATTGGATTCACTTAAACATTTGATTCACTTAAACATTTGATTCATTTAAACATTTGATTCACTTAAACATTTGATTCACTTAAACATTTGATTCACTTAAACATTGGATTCACTTTGACATTTGATTCACTTTAATATTTGATTCCCTTTAACATTTGATTTACTTAAACATTTGATTCACTTTAACATTTGATTCACTTTAACATTTGATTCACTTAAACATTGGATTCACTTAAACATTTGATTCACTTAAACATTGGATTCACTTAAACATTGGATTCACTTAAAAATTGGATTCACTTAAACATTTGATTCACTTAAACATTGGATTCACTTTAACATTTGATTAGATCTACATCTGAAATGTAAAAAAAAAAAAAGTATGGCCAATAAAATGTCGAAGTGTTTATTACAAAATGAATTAAAAGTTTATTTTAACGTATGTTCAGATCAACTTGTTCAAATACCGAAGTCTTTTTGTAGGGACATTTTTTTGCCTCTTAGATCACATCCACTAACAAAGGGCTCAAAAAACGTTATCTAACTTCGGAATTAAAAGGTGAAAAAGATTGAAAATACTGTGTTTCTCGGAAACTAACAGCTACCCGGAAAAAAAGCTCTTGCGTGTATTTGTTTTCAGGATGCTCGTAATATAATTACCACTCCAAAAGTAAGCTGCACCCAAAAAGTAAGCTGCTCCACAAAAGTAAGCTGCACCCAAACGTAAGCTGCACCCCCAAGTAAGCTCCACCCCAAAAGTAAGCTGCACCCAAAACTTAAGCTGCACCCCAAGAGTAAGCTGCACCCCAACAGTAAACCCTATTCCAAATGTAAGCACTAACCAAAAGGTAAGCTCCAATCGTACACCTACGGGTATGTAAGCATAACTCGAGAACGAATAAAATGTCTAAAAATAATAATAGGGCCGAATAAAATCTCTTACAGATGTGTCGCCAATGTAATACGAACATCCTATGTTGACATGATTGGCATGGGTTGCAGTAGACTGTCTTACAGGACACCATAAAACATGTTGTAGTAGACTGTCTTACGGGACACCATAAAACATGTTGTAGTAGACTGTCTTACGGGACACCATAAAACATGTTGTAGTAGACTGTCTTACAGGACACCATAAAAAATGTTGTAGTAGACTGTCTTACAGGACACCATAAAACATGTTGTAGTAGACTGTCTTACAGGACACCATAAAACATGTTGTAGTAGACTGTCTTACGGGACACCATAAAACATGTTGTAGTAGACTGTCTTACGGGACACCATAAAACATGTTGTAGTAGACTGTCTTACAGGACACCATAAAACATGTTGTAGTAGACTGTCTTACGGGACACCATAAAACATGTTGTAGTAGACTGTCTTACAGGACACCATCAAACATGTTGTAGTAGACTGTCTTACATGACAACATCAAACATCCTGTTTTTGTTTGTTTTCTTGTGTGCAAAAATTGCTATGAGACAACACGGTACAAACAACAAACATTGGATCCCTCTTTGATTAACTCTTTCATTTCTTACTCCCTTTAATTGCCTTTTTTTCCCCAAAAACTTCTTGCCGGATAAAGAGATTTGTTTGTTGAAATAATTCAAATTTCAGAAACTAGAAAACACTAATTAAAATAGATACCTAAAAAATCGTTGTGCGTCTGGGGTTTTTTGTTCGTATGACTTCTTCATTTTTCATCCTTGCCCTAACCTTATAATCATTAGACTTGTACGTGGGCCGCAATGATCTTTTTGTTCAATCAGAAGTTATGAACGTTTGACTCCATGTCTTCAACACGGCTTTAAATCCTCTTCACACAAAACAATTCGAGAATCATTGGAAACGTACCAAACCATGTCTGGATAGCTACTTGACGTTTTACCGATAGCTACTTGACGTTTTATCGATAGCTACTTGACGTTTTACCGATAGCTACTTGACGTTTTACCGATAGCTACTTGACGTTTTACTGATAGCTACTTGACATTTTACCGATAGCTACTTGACGTTTTATCGATAGCAACTTGACGTTTTACCGATAGCTACTTGACGTTTTACCGATAGCTACTTGACGTTTTACCGATAGCTACTTGACGTTTTACCGATAGCTACTTGACGTTTTACCGATAGCTACTTGACGTTTTACCGATAGCTACTTGACGTTTTATCGATAGCTACTTGACGTTTTATCGATAGCTACTTGACGTTTTACCGATAGCTACTTGACGTTTTACTGATAGCTACTTGAGATTTTACCGATAGCTACTTGACGTTTTACCGATAGCTACTTGACGTTTTACCGATAGCTACTTGACGTTTTACCGATAGCTACTTGACATTTTACCGATAGCTACTTGACGTTTTATCGATAGCAACTTGACGTTTTACCGATAGCTACTTGACGTTTTACCGATAGCTACTTGACGTTTTACCGATAGCTACTTGACGTTTTACCAATAGCTACTTGACGTTTTACCGATAGCTACTTGACGTTTTATCGATAGCTACTTGACGTTTTACCGATAGCTACTTGACGTTTTACCGATAGCTACTTGACGTTTTACCGATAGCTACTTGACGTTTTACCGATAGCTACTTGACGTTTTACCGATAGCTACTTGACGTTTTACCGATAGCTACTTGATGTTTTATCGATAGCTACTTGACGTTTTACCGATAGCTACTTGACGTTTTACCGATAGCTACTTGACGTTTTACCGATAGCTACTTGACGTTTTACCGATAGCTACTTGACGTTTTACCGATAGCTACTTGACGTTTTACCGATAGCTACTTGACGTTTTATCGATAGCTACTTGACGTTTTATCGATAGCTACTTGACGTTTTACCGATAGCTACTTGACGTTTTACTGATAGCTACTTGAGATTTTACCGATAGCTACTTGACGTTTTACCGATAGCTACTTGACGTTTTACCGATAGCTACTTGACGTTTTACCGATAGCTACTTGACATTTTACCGATAGCTACTTGACGTTTTATCGATAGCAACTTGACGTTTTACCGATAGCTACTTGACGTTTTACCGATAGCTACTTGACGTTTTACCGATAGCTACTTGACGTTTTACCAATAGCTACTTGACGTTTTACCGATAGCTACTTGACGTTTTACCGATAGCTACTTGACGTTTTACCGATAGCTACTTGACGTTTTACCGATAGCTACTTGACGTTTTACCAATAGCTACTTGACGTTTTACCGATAGCTACTTGACGTTTTACCGATAGCTACTTGACGTTTTACCGATAGCTACTTGACGTTTTACCGATAGCAACTTGACGTTTTACCGATAGCTACTTGACGTTTTACCGATAGCTACTTGACGTTTTACCGATAGCTACTTGACGTTTTACCGATAGCTACTTGACGTTTTACCGATAGCTACTTGACGTTTTACCGATAGCTACTTGACGTTTTACCGATAGCTACTTGACGTTTTACCGATAGCTACTTGACGTTTTACCGATAGCTACATGACGTTTTACCGATAGCTACTTGACGTTTTACCGATAGTTACTTGACGTTTTACCGATAGCTACTTGACGTTTTACCGATAGCTACTTGACGTTTTACCGATAGCTACTTGACGTTTTATCGATAGCTACTTGACGTTTTATCGATAGCTACTTGACGTTTAACCGATAGCTACTTGACGTTTAACCGATAGCTACTTGACG